>CM065725.1:34271013-34278513 GCA_033310375.1 Conus canariensis
TACAATATTATATTGAAACAGGTTGTTACATATTCGTATATAGGAGCGTCTGTCAAGAGAAAGTTCTTAATTTGATGTTGAAAAACAGTACACAAAGGAACAAACACGACCTTTGCATTTGGTCTTAAAACAATTGTTTTGATGTGATGGCTAAAACGACTCTTACTTAAACCTTAATCACAAAAATTTAATTTCATGAAATCATCAATAGTAATGAAAGAAACCCGTATGTACTGTTCATTCCTCTGCTCCCTACCTCAAATCTTTTATTGTTAACGATGCCCCGATGATGCTTCCGTTAAGATATTGGGTCTTCAGTGTTCATCAGTGAAACATATTCGATTTTTTCTTATTGTTGACTCTTTAATGTCGATTTCTTAACATGTGGAGAGATTTTTTTTTCCTTCTTCTTCTTTTTTCCTTTTTTTTTTTTTCTTTTTTTTTTCTTCCTTTACATCTTTTCGGAAAAGGAGGTATTTTGTAAGTTAGTGTCAGGGAGCTGATTTGAGAGACTATCCAAAATATCCATCAGAGAGAATTTTCTTTTTTTTTCATAAGTCAGTATCAGGGGGCTGATTTGAGATACTGTCAAAATTATCCAGCTGAGAAAAATTTGTGTGGAGTAAGTTTGAAGCCCACCACCGTCGAATGACATTGCCAGCCACAATGAGACCATCAGTTTGTGTCCGCGGACAGTGGTGTCGATTTCAGATACCGTGGACGTCACAAATGACCCCAGATAGAACTTCTACGTCACAAATGACCTCAGATAGAATTTCATGGGTGTTTTTATGTCACACGGACAACAAACCACGATTCCTCGGCTTCTCCCAAATTGTTGCCGTCTTAATGAAACACGGGCACGAGCGCGCACGAAGACACACACATATACATACATTCACGCGCGCGCGCGCGCGCGCGCACACACACACACACACACACACACACACACACACACACACACACACACACACACAACACGTACGCGCGCGCGCACACACTCACACACACATACACACACAAACACACGCGCGCGCATAGAAGCAAGCACGCACGTACACACGCACGCGCACACACGCACGCACGCACACACACACACACACACACACACACACACACACACACACACGTACGCGCGCGCGCACACACTCACACACACATACACACACAAACACACGCGCGCGCATAGAAGCAAGCACGCACGTACACACGCACGCGCACACACACACACACACACACACACCACACACCACACACACACACACACACCGCGCGCGCGCGCGCGCGCGCGTGCTGGCACAAGTCAATTCTTACCGGTGTGCGTTTTGTCAGTCTGTTGCAGATGAAGAGCAGCAAGAGACAACAAAAGGAAGACATGAATGCTTGGAGTCGGTATACAGTTCTGTAACTGCGGGGATTCTTGTCACCCATACTGCTTCTGTAACTTTGTTCATGGACTCTTGACATCGATGTGCATTTTTATTACCTACGGGTGTCAGTGTGCACTTCAATAGATTTTTGTTTTTGTTTTTGGGTCTTTAATGATTTCTTGGATATGGTGTGTACATCTGCCACGTTATTAAATGTGCAGCTGGACTTTGTAGCCCTCGCATGTCTTTTTGTCGGTATGATTTGTTGAAAGTCATGTATTTCTGTAAATTTATTAATGAATTCTTGGAATTTATATACACACTTCTCTTCATCAATACGTCCTTGGAAATCGTAGGCCTATATTTTCTGTAAATGTATTAATATCACTCTTGGAATTCGTATATACTTCAATAACTTTATTCCTGGACTTTTGAGTTTCGTATGTGCTCCTGTGGGTTTCTTGATTAGGATTTTTGTTGTTGTTGTTGTTGTTCTTTTATTTTAATTCACGTGTACTTTTTCCAATTTTGTGTTTTAATTCTAGAAAGTAGTGTTTATATTTTATGATTTTATAAATGAATTCTTGAAGGTCATATGTACCTTATAACTTTGACAATCGTTTTTTGTAATTTGTAAGTACTGATGTAACTTTTTCAATGACATTTCTTCTTCTTCTATAACTTCAGCGGTGTCTGTTTTTCTATCTCTGCATTTCTGTCTGTCTGTCTATCCACGCCCCCTCTCTCTCCGCTCTTAGGCGTAGGTATGTGTGTGTGTGTGTGTGTGTGTGTGTGTGTGTGTGTGTGTGTGTGTGTGTGTGTGTGTGTGTGCGCGTGCGTGCGTGCGTGCGTGCGTGCGTGCGCGTGTGCGTGTGCTTTTTAGTTACTCTCTTTGACTCTACCATTTTTATCTCTTTTTTTTTTCCTGTCGTCAGCTCTTTTTCTGCCTTCATGGCTCATCCTCCTGTCTTTGTACCGGAAACTGTTCCATCTGATAGCAGATTATAACAGTATCAGCTTTTTTGTTGTTATCAATTGGCAGTTAGGTGGTGAACATTATACACACTGTCCAGAGTGAACACTGGGTGCCCATTTTGCAGTGTCTGTTTGAACACATGACTGTTTACCTATCTTTCGTGGCATCGGAGCGTACTTCAATTTTTTTTTTTTTTTTCAAACTGGAACAGAAAAATCACAGGAAATCCTGGCTCCGTTCACAACAGCCTAATTTGATATGCCTTTGAACGTCAATAATTCAGCTACCGCGTCCTAACAGTTCATGTTGTTTGTTTCTTTTTTCGGATCCATCTCTTTGTTCGATGGTCTCAGGGAATTATTTTGTGATGTGATGCACAGCCTTGAAAGGCTGTGTGGTCGGCTGGGGCTAAGATGATTATCATTTGAAAGTACCCGCGCTTTGTGTGTGTGTGTGTGTGTGTGTGTGTGTGTGTGTGTGTGTGTGTGTGTGTGTGTGTGTGTGTGTGTGTGTGTGTGTGTGCGCGTGCGTGCGTGCGTGCGTGCGTGCGTGCGTGTGTGTGATGTGTGTGTGTGTGTGTGTGTGTGTGTGTGTGAGAGAGAGAGAGAGAGAGAGAGAGAGAGAGAGGAGAGAGAGAGAGAGAGAGGACAGTCTGTCTCAGCCGCCAGGCTGTCGGATATGTTACTATGCTCTTTTGCTAAATCATACTGAGACTAAATACAACGCATGTAAACCGATATTCACCAGATATCGTGCTGATAATGGAACCATACCCAACTCAATAACGTCTCCCAAAACGTTCAGAGAATTGTCTGATTTATACTGACAAAGACTACTGTTACTTTGCAATAATGACCAGAGCGCTGGACAGTTGCCCCCCGCCCCCCCCCCCCCCCCCCCCCCCCTCCCCGGCCTGCAGGCCTGTCCTTCACATTGTAGACTGTACAGTGACGTAGCCGGCCAAAAGCAGTGTAAATGCCACGGGCCGTGACTCATGGGTTGCATTACGGCTCGTGCCAGCCACTAGAGTCATTCTCCTCTAAACGATGGTCTGTGTCCTGATTAAGCGCTCCAGATTAATTACCCTACTACTTCCACAGAGGGGGCAGACACATGTGAGTGGTGTGGAGCAGAAACTAGCGTCTGCTGTCTCTCATCATGTAGTGGTTATCACACGTACAGAGAGGCATGATGTACACTTGAGGATGTGAGACACACCACACACACCACACACACACACACACACACACACACCACACACACACACACACACACACACACACACTTTCTAGGAGACAAATTGCCGTATGTTTCTTACCCTTCTCTGCTACACAACAAGTGAGTCACACAGTTGCTGACAATTATGGATGATGTTTTGGCAACAGTATTAATGTCGTTCGTTGACTCAGTGACAGTATGATGTACTTCTTTCGTTTTCTGACAACAACCGTCTGTTTGAAACGAAACAGAACTTTCTTTTGAAGCGTTTTTAGCACCTGCAAGTGTTTGGGAAACATCACTCGTTTTCACCCTGTCTTTACAGCAACAACAAAAAATACAGGAAAAGATTAAAGGGAGAGAGAGAGAGAGAGAGAGAGAGAGAGAGAGAGAGAGAGAGAGAGAGAGAGAGAGAGAGAGAGAGAGATTTGTTGCTGTCTCTCTCTCTCTCTCTCTCTCTCTCTCTCTCTCTCTCTCCTCTCTCTCTCTCTTAAAGTTAACAGTCAAAGAAGAAAGGACCATCTAACTAAGGGAAAGCAAGAACATCGGCTGCAGGGAAAGCCATAAGATATCTAACAGTATGAAAATCAAAGTGCCATTAGAACGGCACAAGTCGGACTACCAAGCTGACAGACTGTCGGCGGAAAGAAATGTGCTGGTGAATGCCAGAGACATGAAGCTGGTGCAACTATACTATGTGTAGATGACAAACAACAAGTAAGTAAGGTAACTCTTCCTCCCACAAGAAAACACAACACGTTTTCTTGTGGGAGCAAGAGTTACCTTACTTATTTGTTGTTTATTGTTTACTGTTCACTGCCTCATTTCATATTTAGTTTCTATGTAGATGTCAAGTTTCACATTCCTGAAAGAAACGTCACTGCGTGCGGAACAGTCCATACACACTGCACCACATGTGCCAAGCCATAGAAGATGAACACATAACCTTTCTTTCTTTCTTTCTCTCGCGTTCCCGGCCATGCTAGATCCTCAATCCGGTTAGTAAGGCGATGTCAGCAGTCCGCCGCAGTGACCCCGCTGGTCCCCACAGCTTCTCCTAGACCTCAACCAGACTGGGCCACATCTGGCGTCTCAAGGCTTCAAAGGAGGAACAGGACTATAAGACGTGGGTGTGAGTTTTTTGCTTCTCCAGTCGCTGTGGTTGGGGCCCTTTTGAGGCTGGAGGCCCGCGCTGTCGCCGCCTGGAGAACCACGGGACAACCACCATACGGCCTGTCGACTATCAGTCTGCATGGCCATATTGCGTAGTGTCTGGTCTTCTCCAGTGGCTTGTGACTCTGCAGGAAGTCTGCCCGCTGGCCTCAGCCGACACATTCTGACTTCAGAGCAACTCATGGTTGTCTGGTTACCCTGTTGAAACAGGGCTAGCGTACACCAGACAGTGCGGGTTTGGACTCCAAGTTCTTCACTTAGGCTATATTGATTCGCGGCACCTTCTTTAGTATTATCCAGTGCACCCCCCCCCCCCCCCCCCCCCCCCCCCCCCCCCCCCCCCCACACATACACACAAAGCTTGAGGGATCCCCAATCCACTAACCAGGGGACGCGCCTGTACGCTGTATAGCCCAAGCGCGAGGACATAAAGAACCGATTAAATACATTAACTTCATGAGGAAAACAAATTGCAGTGGCAAATGCATGTACCGACACACGCTGGTCCGGCCTTGGACACAGAACTAACATGTTCTGGGCCATCACTATAGTTGTTTGTTTCTCTCTCTCTCTCTCTCTCCTCTCTCTCTCTCTCTCTCTCTCTCTCTCTCTCTCACACACACACAGAGCGCTTGCATGCGTGTACGAGCGTGCATGTGTGTGTGTGTGTGTGTGTGTGTGTGTGTGTGTGTGTGTGTGTGTTTGCTTGCATGCTTGTGCGAGCGTCCATGTGCGTGTGCGTGCGCGCGTGTGTGTGTGTGTGTGTGTGTGTGTGTGTGTGTGTGTAGAATGCTTGCACATGCGTGTGGTGTGTATGTATGCATGTAATGCATGTTTGCATAAATAAGAGCAGGCGAACACCTTCGCAAGAAAGATCGAGGCAGTAGCTTATATACGGATTTACGTGTGGAACAGCAATTCAGAGGATGACATTTTATTATAGATAGTAAATTATTTTCAAAAGAAAGACACTAACGAACAAAAGTAAATAAAACGTGCAAAATAGTTCATACGTAAATAAGCACGTTCAAAAAAAGATAATGATAATCATTTCTTAAAGATAAAAACGAACATAAGAATAAAAGAGATAACAAAAACAACAGAAAAACCCAGTTGTATAGTTACTTTATAACCCACATCGGTCCAAGATCCTTTACCATCTTCTGAATTGAAATTTCACACTTCAAAGTCTTTAAAGACTAAGTGTGCTGTTTTTCGGGTTTTTGTTGTTGGCTTTTTGTTTGTTTTTTTCTCCTGGAACAGTTTTAAACGCCAGATTTACCTCTTGATAAAGCGCAGTGGTTAGCGTCACGGACTTCTGGCTAAGATGTCATGGGTTCGATTCCCATCAGAGCCTTTTATTTGTCTTGAATTCTGTGGCCCTTCATGTCCTGCTGTAATGGTTATCGGTTTCGATTTCTTCTCCACGTTTGTGCCCTAGGTGAGCTCGTGCTGAGGTCGCCGGTATTAGCACTTTCATGGGAACTGTCGTTGGACGGACGTGGTGGTGTCATCCGGAGGTGGACGTTTATGCACGCTGGCTCCGCAGCTAAGCTAGTGTTGTCGTCAGCGGATGGTGTCCTGCGTATGCTGGAGCAGAACGGCGCCACTGAGCACCGTCAGACTCGCCGGCAGTGCAGTGTCTCCGCTGGTGGGTTGCCTCACGACAGCTTGACATTGACTGCTCCCTGTGGATTGCCAGTGCCGAGGCTTTCGGCAGGGTGGACGGAGAGACGGAAGGAGCGGTATGGGGGTGCACAGAGGATGACCCCCCCCCCCCTCCGCAAAACAAACAACAAACAAACACACACACAAACAAACAAACAAGACTCCCTTCCTTAAAGATGTCTCAGTCAAGATTCAAGCTAAACCAATAGTGGACTTCAACTTAGCTCGAGCAGACAGTGACGCTATTGGTGTAGCCTATTTGCTACCCGTAAAATGTGTTTCTGCACTGTGCAAGTACTGAGCAAATTTTACCCGACCCGTGAACTTGGCTGAGGCAGAGATTAAGTAACACTAACCTCTGATTTATCTTCTCTCCTTCTAAAATCCGCTTTGTCAACGTACATCTTGACTGTATGGACGATATAGTGGCCTTCAAACGGAAAGACCCTGAATCAGCGACTTGGTTGCTTACACTGTGTCTTTCTTTCTCAAGTTAGCGTTTTATGCATTGTTTTTAGGTAGTGCATTAACTGCGCAGAAACATGGATTTTGCTTACAGATTCACAGTCTGTACCAGTGAAATTGTCAGGCTGTATGTCCGTCATTGACTCACCATACATCCCCACCTGTTTTTCAAGCCATTGTGGAGATATGAGGCCCGTAACATTATCTGTTGCTGTTGTTTTTCAGGGTGAAATATGAATGCACAAAGCCATATTGAGAATATCAGATCTACAGGACGTTAGGCTGATTGTTGATTGGAAGTTAGGCTGATTGTTGATTGTCTGCACACGATTTATTTCCTGATTAAGAATCCATCCACTACCCAACCACCTTTAAAACCCATGTCTTAAAGATAATTGCTGGTGGTAACAGAGGGATCAGGTCCACCACACTATTTGTTGTTGTTGCCTAATTGTTGTATATTGGTAGCCCGTGAGTGTACACTGGGGAATTATGAAGACCTGGTACATAGTAATTTGTGTCTTTTAATATCTTTTACAAACCTACAGAGAGAGAAACTGGAGAATTCACAGACACCGCTCATTATAATTCTTCGAGATAACTACTACTGCTGTTTTTAAAGACTTTTTC
>CM065725.1:34283513-34286013 GCA_033310375.1 Conus canariensis
ATTCTGATTGTGCACGTCTTGCAACGATCTCTACTGCATTGAAGGTTGTGGAGGACTGTGAATAAGATTAGGCATTTTTTGAAAGTGATATGCACATGCACATGTATTATGTATGTATGTATGTATGTATGTATGTATGTATGTATGTATGTATGCATGTATGTATGTATGTATGTATGTATGTATGTATGTATGTATGTATGTATGTATGTATGATGCATTGTGACGGATTTTGTGGATGTTTTTCAAAATAGGCCTATCTATATAAACGGTGTTAAAGATCTACCAAGGCTGAAACCTGATCTATGCTTCATCGACCATCGAAACTCGGTGGCATTCGTCATCGATGTTTCAACCCCATTTGACACATTCATACAAACATGCTATGAGAGCAAATTTCAAAAGTACTTGCCTCTTTGCTATGCTCTTAGTGATGCTGGATTTAGCACGAAAGTGGTTGTTCTAGTAATAGTTCACTAGGCATGGTTCATAAAAGAGTGGTTTCAGGACTTTCAATGTTAGGACTGCCCATAACCAAATGTAAACAACTCGCAAAATACTTGAGCATGTCTGTCATGATTGGGTCTAGGCGTGTTTGGTCAAGGCGGAATCACCTCATGAACCAGCCTTGACACTGACAGATGTTGACTTTCAAACTGTGCTTTAAATAGTATTAGACATACAAAGCTGACTAAAGCACTGACAGACAAAGAATTGGAGCCAGCCGGAGAGAAAGAAGGACGTGGGGACAGAGAGAGAGAGAGAGAGAGAGAGAGAGAGAGAGAGAGAGAGAGAGAGAGAGAGAGAGAGAGAGAGAGAGAGAGAGAGAGAGAGAGAGAGAGGAGAGTATGTGAAAGATAACTTTATCGATGCGCCTGCAATCTGGACTACTGTGCATTGTTGTTGATTTGACAAGTTGATGCATTAAAGTATTGATATGTATGTATGTATGATGTATGTATGTATGTATGTATTTTATGTATGTACATGTATAAGTATGTATGTAATATAATGTTGTATAATGTGTTTGTATGTATGTATACATACATATAATATGTAGTTCACACACACACACACACACACACACACACACACACACACACACACACACACACACACACACACACACTAAATAAAACCAGTTTATGTGAGATCAAGTCAAAGTTAAGGAAACAATATGAAAAGAATGTCAACACTGTTTTTGTAAAGGAATATATTTTACACACACACACACACACACCACACACACACACACACACACACACACACACACACATTATACATTATATGTATATGTGAAGAGAGAGAGAGAGAGAGAGAGAGAGAGAGAGAGAGAGAGAGAGAGAGAATTTATGCAGAGATAGACGGACAGATGCATGAATAGATAGATAGATACATTCAGAGGTACATAAATAGATAGATACACAGATATAGATACATATATACATACATAGAAAGGTACACAGATAGATACATACATAGATAATAAATACACAAAGGAATACAAACCCTGATGATAACGTCGTCACAAACGAAGGACGGACCAAGCAACGAAGGTGTTTGGCCAAAAACCGACTCCATTTAGGAACAGTACGAAAGTCGTATCCGGAACACTCAATAATTAATGACCAGAACACTAGTACTTCCAGGGGGGAAAAAATCCGTTTACATCCACCTTTTTTTTCTTTCTTCTTTTTTTTTTTTTTTTTTTTTCTGTTCTTGATCTTCTCTTGCAGTGAAGGTTCCCTTTTGTCCGTAACACACAGTTCACAATAATATTACAACATTTCTTTCAGACTTATGGAAAATCAGCTTATCACCATGTTATTGATTTTATATTATGAATCTCTCTCTCTCTCTCTCTCTCTCTCTCTCTCTCTCTCTCTCTCTGTACACATGCACAAACACACACATACACAAACAAACAAACACACACACAAACACACACACATATATATATATATATATAAATATATATATATATTATGTATATATATATGTATATATATATTATATATATATATATATATATATATAATTATTATTATTATTTTTCGTAATGTGAAATAGATGACGGTGGTGGACAAGGTCGATATATATACAGACACATAGACAGGTAGATAGATAGGTAGGCAGACAGACAGATAGATAGATAAATAGATGGCTGGATATAGATAGAGAGAGACAGATGGATTGACAGATATGATATTTGTATCAAATATAAAAACGTAGGCCTATGTCAAAACATATGCAGTTCATAGTAAAATTAAAACAGAAAGTAGCATTTATCTTTTTTTTTGGTTTCTTTTCTTTTCTTTCTTTTCTTTTTTCTTTTTGAAGAGTGTTTAATCGGAGAGGATAGTAGGCCCTACTTCAACTTCATTACGGTGCATGAGAGGAATATTTATTCTTCGTCCGTCTTTGGCACGATCAGATGGAATCCATGCACATGAATAGATCTGAGCTGTAGTCACACTGATTTGCCAGACATGGAAACTGG
>CM065725.1:34291013-34296013 GCA_033310375.1 Conus canariensis
GCATAGCAAAAAAACAAAAACAAAAAAAACAAACAAACAAACTTAACCAGGAAACATCCTGCTAACTTTCAACAGCTATGCAACACTCCTCGTTTATCACCCAAATCACAAGCCTCGCCCTTGACTACTGATCTGAACGATGCTTTTCCTAGTGCTGCACGGCAGGGCAAGATTTGGAAGGGGGGAGAAGGGGAGAAAAGTGGCGGTTGGAGGAGGGGGGGGGGGAGGGGGGGCGATGTGTTAAGGTGGAGTGGGGCTTGTTACACCGCGCAATGTCACAATCAACGATTTGTCGTAATGCATCCAAACATGGCGAGTCCTCAATGAAGTTTATCATGTTTTGTCGCAGATGCGACAGTGTGTTGAGGGTGTTCAACGATTCTTCACAGTTTAGAGGAGATAGTAGCGAAAAAAAACGAAAAAAAAACATCGTTAGATTTTATTGTATTTTTTTAAAGAAAAAAAATGAAGAGGCAAACATACCCCTAAGTGCTCCTTCCCGCATCCCTTCCTTCCTCCCCCCCCCCCCCTCTCTTTCTCTCTCCGCCAGTTGTCTGTCTGTTTGTCTGTCTGTCTGTCTCTCTCTCTCTCTCTCTCTCATTCCATCCCTCTCTGTCTCTCAACAGAGAAATGAAAAGAAATAATGTTAGTTTCAGGAGAGAAAGAGATGCAAAAGGTTTCTCCAGATTAAAGCATGAGAAAAACAAACAAAACAAAACAAAGAAAGAAAGAAAGAAAGAAAAAAAAAAAGTAGGAATCTGTAGACAAACTGACTGGATGTGAAAGTGTCTCACAACAGTAGGGCTAATCTCGCCCCAATTTGTCGTAAACTTCAACAAAATAATGGTGCCCACCACCCACTCTACCTCACGCCATGCTCATCCTCTCGTTGCTCTCTCTTCCTAAGGATGAAGGCACGTAACGAACTCCCTTGGGAGGGGAGGGGGGGGGGGAGTGGGAGGGGGGTATGCCACGTTTTGACACAGTGCCACAAAAAGTGCGATTATGACAGAGTGCGATGTAACATAGTCTGCCATTGACGATTTCCCCAACGCTTGCCGTTCGGCTCCAACAAGGAAAAACAGGGGCTGGAGTTTGTTTTATTGTGGCCATAAACACAGCGGTCATTTTTCTCCCCTGCGATGAAATCAGTTTTTATGCTTCAGTGATTTCTTGAGTTGTGTGTTTGGTTGGTGCATACACTGTGCACTCTGCCCGGGAAACTGATGAAGTAGTGTTCGTGTGTGGCTTCAGGGTGCTCGTTGGCACGGTGGAGAAAAACGTCGTTTTTTTCTTGATCCTGGGTTCAAGCCTAGCCCCAAATCAGTGAGATTTTCTCTTCGGAGTCACTTTCTGTACAGAATTCAATCCTCAATCAAGGCTTTTAGATGAAACTTTTAACCGAAGTCCTATATACAAACGCATGCACAACACCACACACACACACACACACACACACACACACACACACACACGCACGCGCACGCACGCACGCACGCACGCACACACACACACACACACACACACACACACACACACACACACACACACACACACACATATGGAGATCACTTAAAGGAGAAAAAAAAAAACCACGTTAAAACAATGCGCATGTTATTGCCCATGCCATCCTGTGTAGAGGGCTTGGGCATGATCAGCTGCCACAATACCACAGGGAAAAAAAACATGCACGCTGGCAACGTGTTAAGACATCAACCTCGAAGACACAGGCACCTGTTTGACTCAGCGGTACCACTCCCAGTTTTCAGTCCAATGTTCCGAATTCCAATCACACTCGGGCTCGAGGTGAATGCAGCTTTTTCCGCTGCCCCTCTTGATGTGTTGTCGTTCTGGTGGTGAAATGCAGTGTATGATACATTCCTTTCCCCCACTTTTCTGGAATGGTCATCCCTAATTGTCATACCATCTCTCTCTCTCTCTCTCTCTCTCTCTCTCTCTCTCTCTCTCACCACACACACACACACACACTACCTCTCTCTCTCTCTCTCTCTCTCTCTCTCCCCTCAAAGGAACAAATCAGAAAAAAAGTGTGGGATAGTCTTTGTGAAATATTAAGCAACTTTACCCGTCTCTTTGAAGTCCGTTCCTATTTCACATACCGCCTTCATCTCACACTGCTTACGCTGCATGGATGTTGTTGTTGCTGCTGCCGCAGAAGTCAATGTTACAGGAAGCCGGTGAACAAAGACTTCAGACCTCGCAGGACAAAGTCCAACCAGTTTCCTGGCGGAGGAGACGTCATGTCCTCAACCACACGTATCACTTCATGCAGCTCTTTTCTCCACATCTTCTCCAGGTCTTGGGATGTCCTGACTTTCCTGTCCAGTGCTTCAAGTTCAAGAGAACCCTCTCTGTTTTTCAAAGTGGCAGCCAGATCGCGAAGGATGCTTTTTGCGTCTTTTAATACCTGTATTTCTCTGTTCAGCGCGTCAGATTCTAAAGAAGCCTTCTCGGGTTCGGCACCTGGTTCTGGATGCGTATCCTTCAGCGTCCGTCGGCGTATGACCATAGCTTGTTTCTTTAGCGTGGCCGTGGGAAAGGTTTCCCCTCCCGGGCACCATGTCAGACAAACAACGATGACCAGGAAGCCAACCACAATCCTATCCATGCTTCAACTCCATAGCGTTCGATCCGCAGCGTCAGTTCTTGATTAGTTGATGATGACTTTGCAGAACCCCCGCATGCTCTCCTGCCAGCCCCCGACCACTATCACAGACAAAGCCCTGACCCGGAATCTCCACTGCCAGAAAGGAAGAAAGTGACCAGGACAGCAGAACCCCCGCACGCTCCCGGCTAGCCTCCCACCACCATCACCAGACGACGTCCTGATCCGGAATCTCCACTGCTAAAGGAGAAGAGGTGGACCAGGATTAACACGGCGTGTGCTGGGACCTTGAAGCCGATACCACCAGGATGATGCTTGCTGGATCACTTGGACCAGCTGGAGAGGAGGGTCCCAGGACAGAGACGCCTGGAGAACCTTGTCGGAGGCCCACACACTACAGGAGAAGTGCGGGGCCTAAGGAAGCAGAGCCTTCACTGCTGACTGCAGGCAGAGGCGGTGAATGGGTTCCCACACAGAACAACAATCCATCCACACCTTTTAACACCTGAGTGCTGGGACCACCCAGGCACACTGACACCGAGGGCAGGAAGATTCGTCTTTTAGCTATACGTGAGAGTGCCACCACTCCTCCGTCCCCCTCTTACGTTTCTGCAAATGACCCCCCCCCCCCTCCCTGCCCGCAAGGTCGTACACTGCAGTTGTCTTGGGTGACACAAAGCAGGTATTCAGACACGTGGACCCTACAATTAGGTGTAGGCAATGGGACAGAAATTGGCTGATAGAGATATTCTGAATCACCAAGCGGCCAAGACTTTGACACGTGTAAGAGTACTCGGTAGATGTTGGGTGGTAACCGTATAATGTTTGATTTTATCTATTAATTTTGTCTTTGTTGTTGTTGTTGTTGTTGTTGTTGCTGTTGCTGTTGTTGTTTTGTTGTTGTTGTTGTAGTTGTTGCGTACTCACGAACGAACGCTGAAATAGAACGGGACTGTTGTGCGCTATGCCCAAGGCTTGCATGTCCTCTGCCGCTTCGAGTAATAGTAATAACATGAACAAAGACCACCGCCTTCTCCTCTCCAATTCACTACCCCTCCTTCATTCTTAACAATTTGGTGGCCGGCGACTGCACCTGTTCACTAAACGACAAAGATATCGTGCTTCTACTCCCACCTCTTCACCTCTCAACCCCAAATTTCAACAACATTTTGGCCATTGTAGATCTCTTAGGAAAAACAAACAAACAAACAAACAAACAAAGAAAAAAAAAAACCCTCCCTCCCGGACGAACTGACCCGCCCCTGATCACAAACAACAAATTCCTACATTAGCAGTCTGTGCTGCTGTTTTTCAAGACTCCGCACTTCGACTTCTTTTCATTCTGATTGAAGTTAGATAGACGTACTATAGTTGACATGAAAATGTTGCTGGGTAATCTAGTGGCCCACCCGAACACTGACAACTACATGAAAAATAAAACACACAACAAAAGCAGGCAAGTAAACAAACAGTCACACAGACAAGCAAACTATCAAAACAAAGTAACAAAACAACCCCCTCCCCCCACCACGATTCCAGAATGGCATTTAGGGTTTGCGGGTTTTGTCATTTATACAACTGTATTATGTGTTGAATCCAAATCCTCCTTACTCAAAATTAGAAATAGGCACTGCACAGTAAAGAACAGTATCCTATGCAGCATGACATTTCTGTGACATTGACCTGTGTCCAATGATACTGGACCACATGTCCGTAGACTTCCTCACATAACGGACGTTTTTGGAACGAGCGGGTCGGCTCATCAGAGAAAGTGCATCAGAATGTGGCGGCAGTAAGCTCACGTCTAGTCTTATCCTCACATTCTCTGAACTTGCTTCGATTCTTACAAATTCAGCGCACGCAAGATTTGGAATATAAGCTAGAGTGGTTAGCGTCGCGGATCCCCGGCTGGGAAGTCGTGGGTTCGATTTCCATTGGAGCCATTTATTTTAGGGATTTTCTTGCACCGACATGTTCCTACCTGGAGCTGAGTTTGCCACGGGCTCAACGGGAAGACTGGGGCTTCACAGTCGAGTTCTATCCAATTAATGGTTGCGTCTCTCCAAGTGTTGCTTAAATATCCTGACCAACACTGCAGGTGTCTGTATCTCTCGGGCCTGGTTGACGCCGGGAATTATCATGGCAGTAACCGTAGAGTACAACCTTGTCATGCAGTCCCTGCTCTCATGGTGACATAAGCTTTTGTTTTCCCGCCGCGTCTATGCCGCGTGTCCAGGTTGCCAGTATTGACTAGTTCATGGGAACTGTCGTTGGACGGACGTGGTGACGCCCTCCGGAGGGAGAACTTACTCACTCTGTCTCCGCGACTAAGCATTTATTGCCGTCAGTAGGAGGCTTAGTAGGTGGTGTCCTG
>CM065725.1:34301013-34311717 GCA_033310375.1 Conus canariensis
TGCATGAGTCTGTCTGTCTGTCTGTCCGTCTGTCTGTCTTTGTATGTGTGTGTGTGTGTGTGTGTGTGTGTGTGTGTGTGTGTGTGTGTGTGTTTGTGCGCGCGTACGTGCGCATGCGCGTGTGTGTCAGCATGTGTGTGCATGTGAGCGCGCACGCGCGCGCGCGCGCGCGCGCGCGCGCGCGCGCGGTGTGTGTGTGTGTGTGTGTGATGGAGAGAGAGAGAGAGAGAGAGAGAGAGAGAGAGAGAGAGAGAGAGAGATGAAGCGCACGCACGCATGCAAGTGCGTTTCATGTTCGCATACAACCCAACACACAACAAAACATACTTCTGCGGCTTATTTACAACACGGTGGTACACCATTCAGCTTCAGTCTTAGAGGTCACACACACACACACACACACACACACACACACACACACACACACACACACACACACACACTCAGTCACATGCTCTCTCTCTCTCTCTCTGTCTCTCTCTTTCACACACACACACACACACACACACACACACACACACACCACGCACGCACGCACGCACGCACGCACGCACGCACGACACACACACACACGTCGTTGTACAACCTTACAGACGCTCCCCCCACACGCCCACCTCAGTTCTCTGCCGCTGTGTCAGGCAGGAGGGAAGAAGAGATGCAGGGGGTTGGTTGGTGGCAGTGTTGGTGAAGCCGAGGAGAGGTTATCTCTCCCCTCCGTTGACTGACTGCTGTACTCTGCCAGTTCCCCTGATAAGTCTGCAGCCACTCTGCCTGGCTATCTGCAGGTCTGGTATCTTTCTGAGAACGGCTGGAGGTTGCGGAACTTGTCTGAGTTTCAACACTGTATTGCGGTTCTTATTGGCACTGATAGGATGATCATGTTGTTGTTGTTGATGACGAGAGCGATGTCGACAACCACACTGATGACGATTTGATTGTCTAATAGAGTTGCGGAACTTGTTTGAGTTTGAACACTGTATTACGGTTCTTATTGGCTCTGACAGGATGATGACGTTGTTGTTGATGCTGACGAGGATGAAGTCGACAATCACACTGACGGACGATTTGATTGTCGGATAGTTACAACTGTTTAAGAGCAGAAAGGTGTTAACATTAATAACTATCAAAATGTTAATTTCACAGTGATATGACTGCAGGCGGAAATTAAAGCAAACTTTTAAAAAAAAAAAAAGAAAACTTTCCGCGGGTCGAAAGGGACAAACGCATTACAAAACAAAGCATGATGCGTTTCGACCTCTTAGGTCTTCTTCAGGCAAGAGAAACAACATTCAGGACAATGGACACGAAGAACGAGCAGTCACTAATCTCCTCCGTATTTTGCACCCAAGTTGAGGTGATAAGTGAATTATAGGCCACATTTTGTATGGTCCATGCGTCAATGGTGTCGTGGCGGGGGTTGCTGGCCCTGAAGTTGCTGGATTATTGATGAAGTTGTCCATGTTGATTGATGTCTTAGTTCTGCTTGATGGGTTGTACAGCGGTACTGAGTGAAAATCACTTAGGGTAGATTGTATAGCTACTGCTACTGCTACTGTTGCAGGTGCTGCTGTTGCTACTGCTAGTACTGTTGTTGCTGTTACTGCTACTGCTGCTGCTGCTGCTACAACTGCTACTACCACTACTACTGCTGCTGCTGCTGCTACCACTACAGCTACTACCACCTCTATTACTGCTGCTGCTACTGCTGCAAATGCTGCTTCTGTTACCGTTGCTGCTACTATTACTACTGCTGCTGCTCTTACTACTACTACTACTACAACTATTAATTCTGCTGCTGCTGTTGCTGCTACTGCTGCTGACGCTGTTACGAATACTATACTACTGCTGTTGCTGCCACTGCTGCTACTTTTGCTACTACTACTGCTACTGTTCCTACTGTTGCTGTTGCTGCTGCTACTTCTATTACTATACTACTACGCTGCTGCTGTTACTGCTGCTGCTGCTGTTACTACTACTACTACTGCTACCACTACTGCTGCTTCTGCTGCTACTACTACTATTACAGCTGCTGCTGCTGCTATTACCTCTCTACTACAATTATTGCTGCTGCTGCTACTACTGATTCTACTGCTAACACTGTCAATGAAAATAATGATAATGATCTCGACGGTGAAGATCATTATTATATATGTTCTGTAAAATGTCGTGAAGTCGTCCTCTGCATTTTAGGAGCAGAGGAATGTACGTCTATATGTCTGTATGCACATGTGCATGCGCCCGTGTGTGTGTGTGTGTGTGTGTGTGTGTGTGTGTGTGTGTGTGTGTGTGTGTGCGTGCGTGCGTGTGTACTTATGGTGCGTATGTGTATGTGTGTGTGTGGTGCGTGCGCGCGCGTGTGTGCGTGCGTGTGTATGTATGTATGCTGTATGTGTGTGTGTGTGTGTGTGTGTGTGTGTGTGTGCGCACACGCGCGCTTGTGTGTGTGTGAGTGTGAGTGTGTGCGCGCGCGTGCGCGTGTGCGTGCATCTGTGTGTGTGTGTGTGTGTGTGTGTGTGTGTGTGTGGTGGCGTGCGCGCGCGCGCGTGTGCGCGCGTGTGTGCGTCTGCGTCCACATGACTCTTACTTGCATATTCAACATACTTCTGGGTACATTAATTAACTCCTACGCTCTTTTCAAAGTTCGGAGAAGTGTGTTGACTTCCTATCCTTTCATAAAACTGACTCCTTCTGGCCTTCTGTACGGCAGCGCTGCTCGGCAGAACCTGTTCAGATACTAGGGGAGGTCCTTGGTCGCTGAGTTCAAATCTCACGTCTCTCAGCAGGCTTGATAACAGCGGTGATGACAAACTGCACGTGGAGAGGACTGGAGAGCGGTGACTGACCTCCGCTCTGGCAGTCATTGCGGGTGGCACCAAGCTTTCGTTTTGGAGGCTGCTGCCTGTGTTATAGCCCGCCCAGTCGACCGCTGAAGCGCTGAAGCCGTCTCTAGGCTGCAAAGTCAGCGGTGATGGAAAGTATGAACACAGTACAAGATGCAAAGCATATACACGTACTCCCAGTTTATCTGGAATACGCGTGCACATGTCAAGAGCACGTTTACTATGAAAATACCCATGATCTGCCAGTCAGTTATTAGATCTAAAGCTATTTTAAAATCCGTCAAATACGTCAAAAAAAAAAAAAAAAAAAAAGGGGGGGGGGGGGGGGGGGGGAGCTGAAAAACGTCACAATCAAACATGCGTCATAATGTATCTCGTCACTGAGCCATAAAGAAGAAAAACCGTTTTGGGCCGTTATAGCCGTAAGTAACGGCTATTCTGGTGAAATAAACACCGGGCATCATCCGTGACCCATAATGAACATACCTACCTACAAATTTTCAAAAAGATCAGCCTAGAAGTTTTGTCTGGAGCGAGTGGATCTGGGAGTAGAAAAATGGCGGGTGAGGACAATTACCGAGTCATGTCCCAGCGCTGAGACCCGGCAGTGCAAAGCCTCTTACCTTTCACCCCTCTGCCTGCCAATAGGCGTGCTACGCCCGTATAGATTTAAAAAAAAAGAAAAAAGAAAAAAAAAAAGAAGAAAAGTGTGTGTGTGTGGTGTGTGTGTGTGTGTGTTGCTGTTGTTCTGTTTTTTTTAAATATTTTTTTTTAAAGGCATTTCATTTAATTCCCACCGTACAAAACTCGTGTAGTCGCTAAGAAACGTTCAACCATCATATGATTTTTTTTTTTTTTTTAAATTTCACGTGAAAGGACAATGGGCGTGAGGGGAAGAAAAATTTTAAAAAAAGATAAGCACACGTGCAAGAGTCAAAGGTATGACGTCAGGCCGACCTCTTGAAGTGATGCAACGGTGTGCGGCAGGAACGCTAACGGTTGGAAGGAACCGGTGTCTCCATTACAAACATGTGCTCTGAACACAGATTTATTATTGCAGGAGCCAAATTTTCTTAATTTTAATGAAGTCTGTCGACTTTGGACTTTAACACGCTTTCCTGACGTCAAATTCTGAAATGAAAATGAACATTATAGTGACTACAGCGTTTGAATGCGTTGCACTGTATAAACACATTTATTTTATCAGCAACTCGCGAGTTAAAATACTTCGAGATTTTTCTTTCTTTTTCTCTTTTCTTTCTTTTTTTTTTTTTTTTCTTCGTTTTTGTTTTTTCTTTTGAGACGAATAATTTGCCATAGAACAGCCCCTAGTTTCCCCTTACACAACTTCCTGGTTCCTCCGTTCTCTCAGTGCGCGTGACTCACAGCTTCCGCTGACCGTGAAGTCTCGGCTGCTTCTGACAGACCGACTGAGTGATGCTAGAATCTAGGTCAGCATGGATGACATAACTCTTCTACACTATCGAGACGTAATGTATTGACGTCATTGTTCTCCACGTCACACAGAAGAAACGGCAGGTGTCACACATCTAGTGAACGTTTGCGGAAGGAGAGGGGCGAGAGTTGTCTTCCATCATGCATGCCCTGGAGGCTATAAACGGTTTTCATTGATAGCAGTTCATTGTCCTCATGGCTATGAATTTATGGGACTTTAAATCTTTAAAACGTCCGTTTTTCAGAGAGTTTTCTCGTGGGAGGTGCAGATTGTGCTTGCATACCACCCCCCCCCCCCCCCCCCCAAAAAAAAAAAAAATAAATAATAAAAATAAAAAAATAAAATAAAAAAAAATAAAAAAAATAAAATAAAAAAATAAAATAAAAATAATAAAATAAAAATAAAATAAAAACGTTACTTTATATGCACTGACATCTCAACCCTAGTGCTAATGTGTGGTAAGATAGCCTAGTTACCAGAAGTAGATCAAGAAAAAAAAAAAAAAAAAAGGTGGCCTCTTATCTCTACAGCTAACAGCTACAGGTAATATGGAAGCCTACTCAGCAGACGTAAAAATAGATTAACAAGTGCCCTCTTCACTCCGCAGTTCATGTGTGGGAATGATAGCCTGGTGTGCAGATGTGGGAAAGATTCAAAAGCGGCCTTTAAACTCTACGGCTACATGTGTAGGAATGATAGCACATTAGTAAGTGCGGAATATTGTAGGGAAAATCACGTTATTTTGAGGTACGGAGAGGAATAAGCTCTTCTTCTTCTTCCTCCTCCTCCTCACAGACAGACAGACAGACAGACAGACACACACACACACGAACACACACACACACACACACACACACACACACACAACACATACACACACACATATACACATACACACACACACACACACATACATACACACAACACACTACTACACACACACACACACAACACCAGATGACCCTGCAGTTTTTATTAGCCAAGGTATCTCTTCCAAATGCTGCTCCTTGAATCTGACCGCTTATCTCTGTGTGACCTTTGCCTTATACTTTAAATTAATCAGCAGATGGATGTTTGTTGTGCAGTTTCAAAGCAAAAACCTTTGCAAAGGGTTAAAGCAGAGATGTCCTATGTCTGAGTTGACAACAATCAGCAACCAATGTCTTTTCACCAAAGTTGGAGTGTGGCTGCCTATGTGGCGGGGTATTTTTTTTTTTTTTTTTCGTGTTCTAGTATTGGTAGCTTGTGAACTCGTTTTACCCTGTTGGGCCACCCATACTATACTTGAGAGTATTGTCAGTTTTACTCCAACTTTGTTGGGTGTTTATGCATGTCTGTATAGTTGTTTTCCTACGAAAGTGAAGTTTTCCAAATAATTTTGCCAGGGTCAACTTCCTTGTTGCTGTGGGATTTTTTACGTGCGCTAAACGCATGCTGCACACGGGACCTCAGTTTTTCGTCTGATCTGAAAGACTAGCACCCCGCCCACTGCCAATGGTCTAAGGGTTGGGGAAAGAGTCCAGGCTCAGACGGGACACACCGGCGGGGTAATAGACAACAATCACATTTGTAATGTTCTCATCCCTTCTTGTGCATCTGTACATAGTGTTCAAGTGCTTCAGCATTTGGGATGACCCTGCGAGTCTTTATAAGCCAAGGTACAAGAACAGAAAGAGAAGGTCTCTTTAAGTGTCATCCCGAAATGAAACTGCAAACAAAATGAATAAAAAAAAGAAAAGAAAAAAAGAGAAGAAATTTAAGTGAACGTTTACGAGAAAAAAACTGTTGTTTGTGTTAATGATGAAAGAAAAGAAAAAGGATGGGCGTGCAGAAAAAAATGAAGAATGGAAGGTATGTGTCTGACGGCATGAAGAAGAATGAAAACTAGACAACAATGTAAAATTGCAAACACACATAAAAAAGAGGAAGAAGCAAATACACTCGTCAACAAAAGTCACTGACCCTTTTATGAATTAGTGAAGTTTTCTTATGCTTTTTCTTTAGTTTGAAGATTTTGTTGTTTTCCAACTGCATCTTTTCAAAATCTAAAATCATTTCTTTCATTAATCCTTGTTTAATGCTTTTTTGTGTGATGTGCTCCTGAAAAAGTGGTCCATGATTTTTGTTAAGGAGTCTGTATACACAAGACAGCATTCAAATACTTAACAATCACTCTTTCACATAACGATGACCAGAACAAGAATTTTACTTTCAAAATCACCGGCCTTTTTGCCGATAGACATTAATGTAAATGTAAGATTTCACCAGAGACATGTAAAGACATTTAACTAAAAGCATCTCTCTCTCTCTCTCTCTCTCTCTCTCTATATATATATATAATATATATGCTGAAAGAATTATATTTGAATAATTACACAATTATTTAAACCTAACCTATTCTCCTTTATCTTCACAAGATATTTTAATAAAAATATTTGAAATTTCTAAACAATCTATAAAGGTCAATCATTGACAAAATAAACAAAAAATTAGCAGTCATTCTTAAAGAGAAATGAACAAAGGGCAATAATAATAATTAGTTCACAAGTGCAAATACACAGAAAAAGAAAAAAAAAAAAAGAGAAAATTTCATGAACCATAATTCCCAATTCAAGGCACTGATGCGAGCGTCTGAAGTCAATCTGAGAAAATACAACACAATGGGTGTTGCGAAATTAAGCATTGACACTAGTGAAAAACTTCTTGGCATTGTGATATCGACTTCAACATGTAATCCACCTTAATTAACAATTTTTCCATTGATCAGTCACAATGAACATTCAACATCACCAGTCCCCAGAGGCCACATTCATGACTGCGACCAGTCAATCAGATCAGCGTCTGTATGCAAACTAGGGCAAAACCATACAAAAACTGGGTGATTTCACTCAATTTGCACTGCAATCGCCAAAGGGAATATCCAACCTGCACCCACAATCATGGCGCCAGCTGCCAGCACAGGAAAAATGCGCGTAAGCAGCGACTGGTCTAAAGGTTAAAACAAGTCGCTTACAGTTCAAATTGACAACATTAAATGTCACATAGTATGGGAAAACCTGGCTAAAGTCGATGAGAAACATTCTTAGCAATGAACAGAAAGAGATAAATTGATTTATACTTGTTCTGTGTATCATGTCAAATTAAAACAAAATGAAGCAAGACTTACAGACAAATCATTTCTGTTTAGAGCTTTTCGTCTGTAAAACTTCAAACTTTCAAATAATGTAGCTAGAACTGTGGTGTCCGAATGTAGCATTAATTTGAGCGTCACCGCATTGGCTACCTCCCTTCATGATTTTCAGTTTTCAAGGTCATGAATATGTCAAGGTCATGACCTTGAACCCAAACGGCACATCCTCAATACATAACCTACATGCCCACCAAGTTTCCTCTTCCTATCTTTACTCCTTCATGGTGTTAAGCTGCAAAACAAGCATACACACACCAGAGCTACTTACACAAACAAAAAACACCGTCACTGCACAAACTCCGGGGTCATAAAAATGTTAAAATAATGATTTTGAACTTTCGCTGGTTTTCTGTACTTTGTCACAATTGTTTAAGAAGCTGGAATGTCTCTATACAATGGAGTAAGGGGGGAGGCAAAGTCAGATAGAATAAAGAATGCACGGTGAAGAATTCTAACCCACATATTAACCGGAAGCGCTCCGGCCTTTCAAACTTTAGGGACATATGTCATGCACTCATTATAATGACCAAAAAGAACAAGGTATAAATGTATCAATAAACAATCAACCAGAATTAATTATTATTGTAAATATTTACCCATCAATGCGCAGACAAAAAGAACAAGGTATAAATGGATCAATAAACAATCGACCAAAATTAATTATTATTGTAAATACTTACCTATCAATGCACATAACGAATAAGAAAAAGTAACCTTTCATGGCATACTTCTAGCAAGAACGTGCTTTACTTTTCGGTTTCTGTCGTTGAAATGGGATCCATTCACATTCATAAACAGGCTAACGTACATAATGACCAACGACATGGCATTGCCCCCTTCGACTTACAGGGAAGGGAGAAAAAACTTAAGAAAGATAAAGTACAAAGAAAAAAGGGGTACTACAAGCGAAAAGAATGAGAAAGAGAGGGAGAGAGGAGAGAGCGACAGGGAGGGGGTGGCAGATATTCAGAGAAACCGACAGATTAAAATGAGGCAGCCAAGCAAGAAAAGTGAAAAGAGTTAATCGTCCATTCGCATGAACATAAATGTATAAGCTTACAGGATATTATTTGAAAATTGTCATCCAGTTTGTTTACACTCGGCCGTAAACAAATGATTTTGCAATAACCCCTCTATCATCACCATATTCAATTAGTGTCTATCTTGAAGAGAGAGGGATTGGGGGGAGGGGAGTAACAGCTCATGGACTAATTAATCCAATCAGGACATTTTGATTCATTCTTTGTTTCTTCTAAGTTGTACAATAGTATTTCACGCTGTCCAACTTCTGCGGCGAAGATTGGGTTTGAAGCTACGCTTTTCTGTGATCATGCTTCTGGGGGATCTGTTCTGTAATGAATGGGAAAAACTGTCTGTGCACAGCAGCTATCTCTATTTGCTCCTGGTCTCTTATTGCTTTGGTGTCTTTGTCTGCGTTGGCGTCTTTGTCTGCTTTGGGGCTTGGATTTTGAAATGCACAAGTCAGGCTTGAAGTACTCACGGTTGAGACAATTGCGGTGGCCCGGTGTGTTTTGGGGATGACACACCGAATTCTTTCATCTGAACTCGATTTTCCACCTCTACAATGTTGCTGGAGAAATCTTCATCATCTTCATCAGCGCCCTCAACATTATTTGTTCTTTGTCAGGATCCGCTCCTTTTTTCCAGGTCTTCACCATCTTCGTTACGGTCAATCCCCGATTCACTCTGAAGGAATGCTGGCCACTTTTGCTTTTTGCAAAATGTCAAGTGGTTGGCGTTAAACTGACCTGTGGACACGAATGTCATGGCCAAGGGGGACCCCAGTTGGTCTTGCTTTAAATTGGGATCTCCATGGCTTGACTTAAGGTCGCCGCTGTTTGCGAAGAGCCGTTGCAGTGAACAAGGAGGATTGTAACACCACATTCAAAGCATTTGTTTTCAGAACTTCAGGTCCCTATAAGGGTGTGTTCCTGTCGGGGTCTGAACAGTATTCCTTTCAATCCCTAAGTGCGGCGGAGGTAAGGTTTCAATGCTTTGAACCATCTAGGGTCAAAAGAATGGGCACTGCTCTATTGGAACTTGCCTCTGTTTCCACTCTGTGAAGCACATGAACTAATTTCTTTTCAGTGAGTTGGTCATAAAGAAGCTTTCTTCTGGTGGAGCAGCTTTGTGGCTCTGCTCTGATGGTAGTTGGCCACTCATTCGTTGCACTTCTCCAACGTTTTCGTTGAAACTGTGAGGATGCTAGTGTAGCTTTTGCCAATGTTCCATAAGGTCACTTTGGTTGTCTTTCTGAGAAGGGAATTCACTTTCGGGGCTTTCCAGAGTGGGTCAGTTTTGGGGTTGTTCATCTTTGCCTCGGACGGATTGTGAAAGCGCAAGTGACACACCCGGCAAACCAGTCACTTTGATCAGTGTTTCAAAAGTTCACATGTCTTGTTTGGGCAGGTCGTCCATCTAACGCTTCTGCTTTGAGAATTGGGATGCTTTTTTAAGCTGTACCCAACTTAAAAACAAGGCCCTTTTTACACTGTTTGTGGGTCACTGAATTCACCAATTGGCTGGTGAGTGATCGCAAGTCAAAATTGACGGGTCAATAGCTTGAGCCAGAGATGGAAACCTTCATGTTTGAATGTTTTTCTATTAATGAGAAAGTCGCCCAATTTCGGGTGAGCGGATTGACCTGGTGTATTTTTTCATGTCCCTCGGTAAATTTTCTTTCGCCATATTTCAAGATCATGAATCGTTTTTATGACAGAACTTATTATATCTTCTAGTTTGAAATGATTTCGGAAGAAATTCCGGGAGCATCTTGACAAAGGCACATCATTTCACCTTGCTTTACCATTGCCCTCTTTAGGTTTAGGAGCAGTGTCAGGTTTTTGTGGACGGTTATGAAGTTTAACAAGAAGATATCTCGGAAAGTGCTTTGCAATACTGACACGCCACATATCATTTTGCGTTGTAAGTGTTCCTTTTTTGGTATTTGGGGATTAGCTGCCTTCTTTGTTTTTGAGGTTCTTAATTTGTTTGAAATCCACCTTCTTTTTGCAGTTTTTGAACGTTTTCTTCTTTCAGCACTCCTTTTCTCATTGAAGGTTGGCTGCAATTCTGGTTTGTCGATGCACTCGTGTCAAATGTGTCACATTTTTGTGTTATTTTTGACAAAATTGCAACAATGTGTTTATTTTGGAGCTTTTATTCCCCGAGCGGCTTGCCAATGTAGCTCACCACGT
>CM065725.1:34319317-34321817 GCA_033310375.1 Conus canariensis
CAAAAAAGGGAACACTGCAACAATCTGTACGGGGAAAAAAAAAGTGATATCGCAGCAATCTCCACGAGAAATATGTAACATTGCAGCACTCTTTACGAAAAAAAAAGTAATATTGCAACAATCTCCACGAAAAAAAACCCAACAAACCACGTAACAATGCAGCAAACTGGACGTAAAATGTGACTCAACGAAAAAACGTACCAATGCCGCAAACTCAATGGAAAAAAAAAGGAACAATGCAGCAAATTCCACGGAAAACACATAACAAAGCAGCAATCTTCACGGAAACACATAACAAAGCAGCAATCTTCATGGAAACACGTAACAATGCAGCTACCTGGACGAAAAGTGTAAGAACGCAGCAAACTCCACGGAAAACGTTACAACGCAGCTGCTCCCAAATTCTACAGGGTGGCCATTTCTGATTCACCTTGTTTCGCTTTTCTCCGGGGCAGGCAGTCGATCAGTGTTTTAAAGACTTTCCAATATTGTGCTGCTCAAAAATACTAACAAAAACAGACATTGCTCTGAAGTTTACACATAGGGTATTCTCCACAAATAATGTCACAATTTATTTAATAGGTCTCTATTTTTTTAATGAAAGGCAGCCGATGATATACTCAGAGGCATAAAAAACGCGAAAATAAACTGTATAGAAATTTTGATGTAATTTGGCCAACGATTCCTTTGAACTGGTAATAGAAAGCGAGAAAAAGCAATCAAACACCGCAAAAGTGTCCTTTCAAAGTTCATTCTGGTAGAAAATAAGGTCACATGAACTTGACCTTGACCCTGTGTTAACAGCAGAATGTCAGTATCTGGTGTGACCACCTCGAGCATTGATCACAGCTGTGCACCTGCGGTACATCGAGCGCACTAGAGTGTTGGTCTGCCTCTGGGGGCTTGCCACCACACCTGGCCCACAGCGACAGCAAGCTGAGCTGCTGTCTGGGGTCTGGGGTTGAGCTGGTTCAACTGCCTCTGAAGGGCATCCCAGAAATGCTCTATTGGGATAAGGTCGGGAGAACGGGCTGGGTGAGGCAGCAGATTGATGTTGTTCTGCCTCAGGAAGTTCTGCGTAGCACGGGCAGTGTGCGGCCTTGCGTTGTCCTGCTGAAACAGGTTCTGTGGATGCCGCTGGAAATGCGGAAGGATGTGGGGCCTCAGGACTTGGTCGATGTAATGAACAGCACTGACCCCGTTACCACATCCTGGACCCACATTCTGGAAGATGACTGGCCCAATACGGCGATTCATGCCGATAACCCCCAGATCATGATGCTTTCACCACCCCATGGGTCCCTTTCGGTGATGTTGGCATCCGTGAAGTGTTCCCCCGCTCTTCTCCAGATTCGGATGCAGCCATCGCCTGGGTCGACGCAGAACCGGCTTTCATCACCGAAGAGGACTCGGCCCCAGTCCCGATGGCGCCAATGCACGTGGATCTGTGCCCACTGCATACGGTTCTGGCGATGCTGGAGTATCAGGATAGGTCGCCGGGCTGGACGCCTGCATTGGAGACCAACTGTGTTCAGTCGGCGACGCACGGTTCTGCTGCTGATTGGCCTGCCATGGTTGCTGACGGTGTTCCTGGCTGTGTTGGCAGCGGTTTGGTAAGGCTCCCGTCGATGCTGACGCAGAAGATGGCGGTCTTGGGCTGCTGTGGTGACCCTCGGTCTGCCGCTCCTCGGTCTGTCATCAGTGGTGTTTCTTGCTTGAAAGCGGTCCAGAAGGCGATAGACGGTAGAAATGTGGACTCCGAATGCGATAGCGACCTGCCTCATTGAAACCCCGGCCTGCAGTTGCCCCATTGCTATGCAACGATCTTGACGAGAAAGTCTCGGCATTATGTTGGCGCCGCTGGAAGGGATAATTTGAACTTTTTGGGGTTTGGAAATTTATAGCCCCACAATCGGGGCCACATTGAGTTGCAATTCACATTGATGCACGTGGCGTAGGTAGTCCACATGGCAAATGCACTCCTCGTGCCAAAAACGCTGACCCGGCAACATTCACCCACTGTTACGAGGTTACAACCGGCCAAGACACCACGTACTGCTAATGTTGCACGTGACAGCGACATTGCTTACGTCCTGTTCACAATGTGAACAATCGTGCACTGTCTCTATTTTTTCGCGTTTTTTATGCCTCTGAGTATATAAAAGGTGGGAAATCTTTAGGAACAAAAAAATCTAAGACAAAGAGTGAAAAAGGAGGGGGGGGGGGGGGGGGGGGCAGGGGGCGGGGGCGGTAGAAGGAATATGTAGGCGGAAAGCAGGAGACGTAAAGGAAAGTTGCCTAATGTACGGAGAGTAGGAAATGATCGGTCTGGTTGAACGAGTCCCTGCTAAACAGAGTACATGACCTTTGGCCGACAGAGACGAATCACTAATCTTTTATTTTTGTCTTCGGTTCGTCTGTGTCCAAGTGCTGGTTACTTTGTCATTAAGAAAAAATCGTGTTACGAAAGGACGATTCGACGAGAGAGAGAGAGAGAGAG
>CM065725.1:34326817-34331817 GCA_033310375.1 Conus canariensis
TTGTGGCCGGTATTGTGTTCATGTTCTTTGCGGTTCAGAACGTGAAGCAGAAAGTGAGAGATATGGGGGAAAACCCAAGGAACGTCGAGCTCGTTTCGGAGCAGAGACAGTCAATGCTTGAGACTGCTCGCAACGCCCTTGGACTCGTACAACGCATTGTAAGCTCCGTTTGGAACATTGTCAAAACCTTCCTCGGCCTGTACAACTTGTATAAATTTGCAAGAGATTGGGTGCTTGGAAATAGAAGACGTGGCCGCACCCGAAGAGAAAGGTGTGAACGACCCTCATCTGGTGTCACGCGATCTCTGCCATCACAGCACTCTGATTCATATAATACCACCTCCAGAACAGTTGCGCAACCCTCGCCTGCATTCACAGAAGCTCGGCCGTCACCGCTGTATTCATATGCCAACACCCCAATAAGGCAAGAAACAGCTCAGCAGTCACTGCTGAATTCATATGCCATGACCCACAAAATGCGTGAAACAGAAGCTCAGCAGCCACTGCTGAGTTCATATGCCATGACCCACAAAATGCGTGAAACAGAAGCTCAGCAGTCACTGCTGAGTTCATATGCCATGACCCACAAAATGCGTGAAACAGAAGCTCAGCAGTCACTGATGAATTCATATGCCATGACCCAGATAAGGCGTGAAACAGAAGCTCAGCAGTCACCGCTGTATTTATATGCCTTCAATTCAACAATGTTTGAAAGACCCTCGCCTGCATTCACAGAAGCTCTGCCGTCACTGCTGTTTGGTCCATATGCCAGCGCCTTCACAATATTTGAACGACCCTCGCCTGCATTCACAGAAGCTCTGCCATCACTGCTGTCTGGTTCATTTGCCATCACCTCCACAATATTTGAACGACCCTCGCTTGCATTCACAGAAGCTCTGCCGTCACGGCTGTCTGGTTCATATGCCATCAACTTCACAATATTTGGAGGACCCTAGCCTGCATCCACAGAAGCTGTCCAGGACGGGGGAAATCGTGATGGTATTGCTTAAGTGCACTAAGTTGATGTATTATTGGTCAGGCTTAACACACCAAGGTTATCTTTGCACTCATACACGCATATGCACACTCATGCGCCCACCAAACATTCACCTCTCTCTGGGAATGGGATGTCACACATTCGTTTCTCTCCTAACACGACTGAGCACAAGAAATCCAATTTCTATGCTACTATAATCAAACATGAAAAATCCAATTACACAAAATGAACAAATCAACACATAAAAGATCAATACTTCCTAATCCCGGGTTATAATAAAAATGACTTCTTACCTGGCCAGGTTTTCACACACACAACCACGCTTTCACACCACACCACAGTTCTTGAAAAGTCTCTTCACGTCTTCTTCAGCACTGCTTGATGGTGATGCCCTTGGTTGACTGGCTCCAGGTTTCAGGACTGGGTCTTCGTGGTCGTCTCTGGGATCTCGACGTAGAACTCTTCTTCATCTCTTTCACCCACCTCTGGGTTCAATTTCAGTTTGTCTGTCTTCACCCACCTCTGGGCTTCAAACTTAGTTTTCTTCTCTTCCAGCTTGTCTTTCCCTAAGACTTTGCTGTCTCTTCTATCTCCCAGACCACGTTTCTCTCGACCCGTTCTCTGTCCTGCCCACCTTCTCTCCTCTCTCTCCTTTGCCTTCTCTCTCTCTCTCCTGGTGTTCTTCTCCTCTCGTTGTTCTCCCTCACTTTATATAGGAATGGAAACAAAGGATTCCCCTTCGGGCCATGCCTTTGTCCATGCTGCTTCTCAAACCCCTAGTTCACAAGTACTCTGAATTCTCCATTCGCTACATTCTCCACACATCTGCATTTACACACATCCCTACCAAATTGATTAGCAAACAAACACTTGGCACCAGATGGACATCGAAAATTCCCGCCGACTTCGGAGGCCACTTTAACACAGTAATTATCTTAAAGAGGGCTACGATAACAACTTCCACGCGCGTTCAACCAGCCTGACAATAGAACCAACCCAGTGACCCACGGCAATACCATCCGAACGAGTCCAAGACTCCTGTTCTTCACTGATTGTTTACAAAAGAACCTCAGCTGACTGAGTATTTAGCGCTCACTTGGTGCACCGAGGTCCTAGTGGTTACATTCCTCTCCCCTTTCGCTGTCGGGCAGGTCCGAACTCCTTACTACCTTAGGTGCCATCTGTCACCTGACCGCTTCGTCCTCCTTGACACGGTTCGACCGTGTGCGATGGGTAAGGCATACTTGTTAATGGTTCTATTACCTATTTGTATACTACGTACAACGTCCCTTTTGCCTCTAACCGGTTAACGCCTTTTGTGAGAGGTTTCACGCACTTGACAGAAGCTCTGCCGTCACGGCTGTCTGGTTCATATGCCATCACCCCCACAATGTTTGAACGACCCTCGCCTGCATCCACAGAAGCTCTGCCGTCACGGCTGTCTGGTTCATATGCCATCACCCCCACAATGTTCGAACGACCCTCGCCTGCATCCACAGAAGCTCTGCCGTCACGGCTGTCTGGTTCATATGCCATCACCCCCACAATGTTTGAACGACCGTCGCCTGCATGCACAGAAGCTCTGCCGTCCTGCTGTCTGGTTCATATGCCATCGGCCCCACAATATTTGAAGGACTCTCGCTTGCATCCGCAGAAGCTCTGCCGTCACGGCTGTCTGGTTCATATGCCATCACCCCAACAATGTTTGAACGACCCTCGCCTGCATTCACAGAAGCTCTGCCGTCACTGCTGTCTGGTCACTCAGATGCCCACTCTACGGTTTGACCTGACACGGAGACACGGTGGGTAAGTTCATCTGGCTTCCATCCTCAGTACACCATTCACTCCACATGTCAAATGCCACATAGGATACGATTTCATGATGCATCGTTGCTGCATTTTGGGATCACATTTTGCAAAGCTATCCTTTATCCAGATGGACTCTTTCCGTTTACCTATAACACTTACATCAAGCTGACATCTTCTGACTTGCTGTTTACCTGCAGTACTTACATCAAGCTAACATCTTCTGCCTTGCTGTTTATCTGTAGCACTTAATCAAGCTAACATCTTCTGACCTGCTGTTTGATGGAAACAAGGGAATACTGGGGGAGGGTTCCAGTCCCTCTCCTCCCCATCTGCCTTGCCCATTTCTCCTAATCCACTGACAATTAAAGGAGCTGACAGTTATGCCACCTCTCTTCCCTACGCTCTGAGATATTCATTGTGGCTGTGAGACGTGTGTGTGTGTGTGTGTGTGTGTGTGCGTGCATGCGTGCGTGCGTGCGTGCGTGCGTGCGTGCGTGCGTGCGTGCGTGCGTGCGTGCGTGTGTGTATTGACAACTAAAGGAGATGATGGTTGAAGTGATTTAGATGCCATCTCTTTTCCCTACCGTCTTGGATGTCTGTTGTGACTCTCTCTCTCTCTCTCTCTCTCTCTCTCTCTCTCTCTCTCTCACTCTCTCTCTCCCTCTCTCTCTCTCTCTCTCTCTCTGTGAGTGTGTGTGTGTGTGTGTGTGTGTGTGTGTGTGTGTGTGTGTGTGTGTGTGTGTGTGTGTGATGTTGTGCAGTTCTGGTGGTTGATCTTTAACCAAAAGTTGCAGCCTTGTGAATCAAGCGCCCCACAGTAGCTCTGCCGCACAGGATTTTGGCTGCTCGCTGCTAGGGAGATAACCGACAGTGAAAGAATTAAGCCATTTCCTGAAACGAGGGTTGGAAGATAACACGCTGTTACTACAGACACTCTGTGTACACTGATCTGGGATTTACAGTTTAATGTAAAACTTGGGATCTTTTCAGCTTTAGATTTGCAGGTTAGCAGAAGGAAAAGGGGTAACTATGATACTAAAATTGTTGGAGAATCCGGTCACGGTTGATGATGAAATGTGAAGGCTTAGAACAATGTCGACAGAACTGAAAGAAGTGACTGAAGGATACTTTTATTGCACGGTGACAGGGTTGGCATAATCTGAAATGCCGGAATTTGAATTTAGGGCCCGAATAGCTCAGTGGTAGAGCGCCGGACTCGTAATCTTGGTGATCCTGGGATTGCGGGTTCAAATCTCCCCCGGGCCATTTCGGTACAGGGGGATTTTTCTCTTGGAGTTACAATTGGTTCTGACTCCATTTCCCATACAGTCCTTCGAATGAGATAATAAACCGAGGTGTGTGAACGCACACACATCTTGCACACACGTAAAATCCCATCACTAACTTTCGGAAGAGAAGGCCGGTTTGGCCGTTGGTATGGATGGCACATTACACATAGCATGCACCCTGCGTGAGAAATTGAAAGAATGAAGGAAGTAGGGAAACTGAGTGAACGATATCGGACGATATTGACTGGATGACACGGGAAACGACTGAATGAAGCGCCAGCTGGCAGCTCTTCAGTCGGCACTACCCAGGTAGGCAGCCCGTTGTATAAACGAGTGTGGATTGTAAAGCGCTTAGAGCTTGGTCTCTAGCCGAGGACTGGCGCTATGTAAGTATTTATAACAATAATAATAAATGCAAACCAGATTAGGTGCCCATTTCTTTGTTAAAGCGATAGGTACTGATAACGTCATTTTCAAGCATTAAAAGAATGTCCAAGAAAGAAATAACTTCAGACGAGATTTTCGAAGGAAATGAAGTATAAGATGAATTTGGTGAACCAGTCTATATCGGAATGAGTACTCGTCCAAACGATTAAACACATTTAGTTTCAAAGCGAGGTGACTGAAGGCGGAAGTTGAAGCACATTTGAAAAAAGAAAGGTCATCAGTTCCGCCAGACAGTACAGACAGATTACAGGACAAAAACACAGCGCACTTCGACCTATTGGGTCTTCTTCAGGTAAAAACAAACAACATCCAGGACCTTGAAAACGAAGAAAAAGCAGTCACTTATCTTCTCATATTCGACGCAAAATGGGTATTGAATGAAAACGAAACCGTTGGGAAGGCGACCATGGGAGCTGAAATAATAATGATGACAACAATAATAATAATGAGAAGAATAT
>CM065725.1:34336817-34374317 GCA_033310375.1 Conus canariensis
TCGAGAATTTCTATTTAGCACAACGAGGAAAAGAATGAAAATGAAATAGCTAAGGAATAAGCATCTTTCAGTAGAAAACTGGCTGAGACAGCAAGTCCCATCTTGTTCCTGGGTTCAGACATAACCAACTCCGATCATGTTCCAATTCGGCGTACTTCCTTTTCCATCCTGTAAAAACTCAACAGAGAACTATAAAATAGGCATTCTGGCTCACCCACCTCCGCCAGCTCCAACCGGCTAAAGCCGGTTTCGCTGTTGCTCCGCCGGCTTACCCAGAATGCCTATTTTATAGTTCTCTAATAGTAAACACTTTACAAACATACATAATGTGTAGGATTATCTGTTTTTAACACTAATTTAGAAAACTTTTGAGACTTTAGTTTTTGCTTAATCCTTCGTTTTTCTTGATCGTCTTCAATAACATCATTTTCACGCATACATTCATCAAATGCGTCTCTGTCTTTCATGTGGAATAAAACCACTGTCTTTAACTGTTCTCTAAAGTCTTTTAAAACTGAGTTATATTTTTGACATAAAATCCACACACTTATCCCAGCATGTCTTCCACTGAAAGCTAGTTTTGATAAAGTGTTTCTTTTTTTGACTATATCCTTTTCTGCCGAACAATCATCTATAATAAATAATGTCTGCGTTCCCTCAAACAGTTTAAAAAAATGTTCTAAACACTCACTCAGTTTATTGCTAGGGTCAACTAAATAGATTTCATCATCCGTCCATATAAACCTTCTATCGTGATATGCTTTGTTCCATTTAAGTGTCGGACAGAAAATTACAATATGATCAAAATTATAACTATAAACTGTTTGTAATAGGTCGAGGACAAATATTGTTTTTCCACAACCAGTCTGTCCACAAATCAATGAACAATGAGGGGTTTTTGTCATAAAGTTTAACATCGGCATTGACACCAAAGTTGTCTGCTCCATAGTTTTAAAACAGAATTTAATCTAATCCAGTTATTGTTTTTATCATACTCTCTGTCAAAACTTGTTCAGTATAATAAAACCCTATAAGGCCCAAATGTGTAAGATTAATCCAGTTCAGTTCTGTAAGATCGTTTCTATTTAGACTAATATCAATTTTGTTGCTTGTTGTTATGACCTTAATATCCTCGCCATTGTAAAGAACGACGACAGTAACTTTAAGTTTGTCAACGTCTAAGTTTTGCCAGCTAATAAGAATTCCTTTCATAAGATTGTCACTGACGCCCAGAGCTCCATTTCTCGCCTCATCTTTTAAGACAGAAATTTTAAATATCATTGTGAACGTGTCTCCTAATTTTGTGCGTGGAATGAACTGTAATTTTGTAGAAGCTTTCTTTAAAACCGATTCTCTTCTGTGGAGGATGTACTGTTTGTCCCCAAACGGCTTTATTTCGATCTCTTTCCGACTGTTGTCCTCTGGCATAAGACTTACATGTAAAGGGCCAGAGTTCAATGCTTTTCTGAAACTTTTTTGACGGTCGAAAAATGTAAATGGGCTTACGAATTCAAATTTTATGTCCCATTCTAAATATGGTTCTAAGTGCCATTTGTTGTCAGTTTTTCGAACTATTTTATATTCATACTGACCCGCATTATTTGCTTCTACATTGCGTAGTTGTTCTAGTTTAGGAAACCTTTTGTTGTCGTCAACCTCTTTGCGCTTATAATAACCATCTTTAGTGTACTCAAAACCATATAAAGTGCCTATCTCACCGTTTTGTTCAAAGTCCTCAACGTCTGCAAGGTCTTTTAATTCTAAAGTTACACACCTCTCAGGCGCTAATGTGACCCCCGAATTGTCTGGTCCACGTGACATTTTTTAAAACAACGTATTATTTTATTTCTAAAACAATGTGCAGGTTATCACATTTCACGACTTTCCCTGTTTTATCTGTGATCTTTATATTAAATGATCTGACCCTCCCACAAGCTAATTTTTTAAACTGTAAATTAGGGAATCGTATAATTTCATAATCGCAATATGCAGCTTTACCTGCTGGAAGAGCTCTTAAAACAGTTGAGGGCCTTCCATCATATAAGTTTTCATCAGTGCTCAGCTCGTCCAAATGAACATAGAGTAATGAATGTAATGCAAGATCGAGCGGATATTCTCCCTCATAAGTAGTTTTGTCTGATGTAACTCTAAAATCATAAATGACATTATCGCTAGTTGCAAAGCTTAACATTTTAGCTAGCTCTCTATCAAAATAGTAACGTACTTCTTCAGGTTTGAATGTCAACATTATTTTCAAATTTGCATTGTTAAGTTTGAGAGTAATGTCGAAGTTACTCATTGCTTCTTTTAGCGAGCAAAACCCGTAATAACCATCAGGTATGGTTAACTGGCTAACTAAGTTTCCTCTATTATCAAATTTTTTAATCTTATTATTCTCCTTGGATTCAGTTATATTAAACCATACGACTTTGTAAAAAATTTCATGGAGTGCGACCCTTTGGGTTCCGCAGTTATTATCAATAGCATATTCTAAAAACGAAGGACTGTCTTGAGTTGTTATTGTTACAAACATTTTTAAAACAAATTTAAAAATGAGTGCATTCAAATATACTAATGCAAAATATTCTGTTGGACCGCACTACAGTCCTAAAGATATAACAACTGATACCCTCGACATTTCTGTGACTCAGACTGACGCCTTTCAAGTAAAGGTTAGTACTCCATTGAACAGATATCTTAACCCTCCTATTAAAAACGACTACATCCCGAAAGTGTGGTTTAGTCATCCGATGCAGTTTTATCAGAACCAGTTAAACTTTGCTGTGTTTTGCGCATCAACTGGGTGTGGAGTGTCGTATGCTGATCATTTAAATCATCCTGATCCTTTGGTGAGGTCAGTGTATAGATTTCATTTTTATTACACCTTCAGACGTATTTTATCTGAACTGCAAGCGCCATTACCAAATGACAAAACGTTTAATCCATTCAGCAACAGAATAGATTACAAGGCTTTTGAAAGGATCTGTAACGAATTTGATATTGACCCAAAGACAGACTTTAGACAAAAGTTGGATCTTAATCATGGTTTAGGCACCCTTTATTTTTGGGGCGTGCACAGAAAGTATAACTATGATTGGAATCCTCCTTACACATCTTTTTCTTCAGGCACAACTGTTCACCTCGGGTCCATAGAGCAAGAGCATAAAACAGCATGGACAACATTTATTTTGGATACTTCTAAGGGTCTAACAAAAGCGGGAATAGAACGAATAAACGACTCTATTCGTACTTATGTTTGGTGTTTGCTAGGTTCGCAAGCACAAACGAGATCAAACATAATTGATCCTTCTACTGGCTTTGACGCCCCAAAACAGTATTTAGCAAATTTAGAGGATTCTATTAATTCTGCAATTGATTTGCCTTCAAGTATTAAAAGGTACCAAAATGTTTTGCAATACGCAAGATCGAAAGTAGACTTTGCTGTTGGCACTGGTTTATACATGCTGCCTTCTGACCTCAGACTCCAGATAGGAACAATAATAAACTATAATAATGAAATCCTTGTGGCTGGTAAAGAAGAGAAGGTCGGAAAAAACGACATAAATTCTAAGCCAGCAATAGCAATAAAAAAAGAATCCCCACCCAAGGCCCCAAAACCCCATCCAATACCCCCCTCAAAACCCCACCCCCAACCAATCCCCATGGTGAATAAAAGCGACCCCCATGAATATGAAAAGACAGCACTTGTGTCATGTGAATGAGGAAAAAGTGATGTGAATGGAAAAGTTTCATATCAATTAAGAGATTTTGTAATTTTTGCAATTGTGGAATGGAACCTACGGGTTTGATGTTTTTTTGTATTCATGGAGTGCAACCGCCAGTGATGCGGAAGAGTAGGACGCTGAGTGGATTGTGAAGTGTGTTCACCCAATGTGAGGAAGGGTGGAAGATTATTGTTACTTCAGAGGAGCTCTGGACACAGACATAGGAGGATGTCTGATTGTAACCCTCTTTGGGTTTAACATAGGACTAGGATTGTCCGATGCAACCCTGGGTTGGGTGTGCTATATTATTGGACTGGTTTGTCCGATGCAACCCTGGTTTGGGTGTGCTTAACCCTTGGTGGGTGTAATATGCCTGGCGTGGCAAGTTCACTCGAGTTTTGAGTGTAGATGTAGACTAGAAGTCTACTAGGGTAGGCTTGTCGCTTATTCCCTAGAAGGTGAGTACCAGTTGGGGTTGTAAACTGGTTAAAGCAATTACAGTAAAGGTGTAATTGTAATGATAACAGAAGTTTGATAATTATACAGATTTGATGATATTGCGCTATTTGGGAAAAAGAGAAAGATGAACGTTGAACGCGAAAAGAGAATTGAAAAATAAATAAATAAAATATTGTTGTATAAAGATTTCTCTCTGTACCCCAACTGTAGGTAGGAATAGGTTGGCGGAACAAGACTCATGTGAGTATTCTATATTGATCTTGGAGTGAATGTGAAAGGAGTTAAAAAGGAGCTATGAATAATAAGAGAGAAAGAGAAAGAATAAATAAAATTCATTTTAGAGGTTAACCCTGGACCTAGGGTTTCGTTACAGAATCCCTCAGCGTCCAGTGGTGGTCCAGTGGTGGTCCAGTGGTGGTCCAGTGGTGGTCTAGTGGTGGTCCAGTGGTGGTCCAGGCTTGAGCTGTACGAGCCTAGTGAGAGTCCAGTCTGTGGTGGTCCAGAGGTGGTACAGCCAAGTGGAAGAAAGCTCCTCGACAAGTCAAGATGACTTGTCTTTATTGATACTATTTAATATAAGAACTGATAGTGTAACATGTGTGTGAGTGTGTTGGATTTTTGGTAAAACTTTGAATATTGCATTATTGTTTCTATGTGGGGAATTATCTTGTGAAGAGAAGAAATAATTGTTGGAAAATGCAGTGAAATGCAAAGAATAATTAAAACCCTTTTCTTTGTGAGTAAAGGGAGCATTTTATAGAAAACTCAGTTCAATTGTGGTAGTGCTCCTTTGGGTGAATGGAGTGATTGCGTGTTGTGTACGAAGTAAGCATACTGTGTTTGTGAATGCAAGTGTGTATGTTCACAAACATGGGTGTGTGACAGTGGTGACCCCGTCTTTGAATTTAGGTTAGGGTTTAATAGGATTTAGTTTTTTGAGTGAGTACTGCTGCTAAAATATTGTTTTGAACCCCTTTGTAAAAAGAAAGAAAAATAGAAGTAAAATTACTCTGCCAAATTACAATTATAAAGATACTATTTTGTTCCCCTCTCTACATTGCTGAATAATTGTTATATTTATTCATTTTCATTGGCATTTTCAATTTTATTTTTCTTATCTATATTTATGGTGTGAGTCAATTGTTTATGTAATGTGTACTTGTTCTTAGTATTCCCGTCTCCAGTTCTACGGGTGGTAGTTTCAATTAGTGGGCTACCTAAGGGTTCTTTTGCTCGGTCTTACTTTTCTTACTTTTTTCAAATTTTCGCCTCTCTTGGTTTCTGTCTCTATTCTAATTAAAATTCTCTTGATATTCTTTACAATAAGCTCCTCTAGTTTCAAGTTTAGGCGGGTTTTTTTGCTATTTTAAATAGGGTTTCTGATTAGTGTGTGTAAATGCTCCCTTTATTTTAAATGTAAGGTTTAGTTGAAAATCTGTCTTGTAAAATTGTGTTTTTTCTGGCACATTCTTTTGGATTCCTTTTTGAAAACAGTGCTCTGCTTTAGTTTAAAACAATAATTAAAAAAAAATATTCTTAGCTTTTCTTGGTATTTCGGAAATCTTTCTCACAATTCAGTCTTTCAGAGCCATTTCTAAATTTACTTCTCACATTTTTTGGCCAACTAAATTAACTTAAATAAAACATTTTTTCAGTGAGGGTGCATTTCCATACTCAATCAAATTTTACTGGAAAAAAAAATTCTTTTCTGTCCCGTCATTGTTTTTTTTTGGTTCTTTACAAATTTGAATGTTTTGAGCTCTGTATTCTAGTAATCAGTGCCAAGTAAGTTTAAATTGTTGTTCTATTTTAAATAGTGTTTTTATTTCACATCTTAATTTCTCTACCCCATTTGCACGCTGTGGGATTTCTTTAAGCGTGATCTACACTCTCATACAACATGACTGATACAGTAGATGATCAACAAATAGAGGAATTCCAATCCTTATTTGTGAAGGAGGATGAGGAAACGGTTCGTTTCAACCGATTTTTGTCCCAGGGACAGAAATTGCAGTTGTCTGGTGATGCGTTAATGGCTTACATTGATCAGTGTGAAGAGCGTGCGCTCAGAGCGAAAGAAAGAGAGGAGAAGAAAGAGGCAGATGAGAGAGAAAGGCTTAGTAAAGCAGAGGCAGAAAAAGAAGATAAGATTAGGCAAGCAGAAGCACAGTTAGAAAAAGAAGAAAGGCTTAGACAAGCACAGTTAGAGGATAGACAATCACAGTTAGAGAAAGAAGAGAAGGATAGACAAGTACAGTTAGAGAAAGAAGAGAAGGATAGACAAGCACAGATAGAGAGAGAGGAAAAAATCAGGGCGCATGAACTTGAAATGAAAAGAACAGAAAGTCTTAATTTACTTGAAATGAGAAGATTGGAACTTGAACAAAAACGAGTGGAACTTCAGTTAAAGCAACAGGCTGTTCAACAATCTGCAAATGTAAATGTTTCTCAAACTGATGCTGTTCCTGTTCAGGGTGCAGGTAAGACTTCCTACATTCCCAAATTACCCCCTTTTGATGAGAATCGTGATGACATAGACTCTTTTCTTTTTAGGTTTGAAAACCATGCTTCATCATGTGGTTGGAGCAAGGACAAATGGACATTGTATGCTGCTTCCTTATTCAAGGGCACCGCATTATCTCTGTATCATAGTTTGGCAGTTCGTGATTCTCTCACATGGGAAGAGCTAAAAGCTGAACTTTTGAAGAAGTTTCAATATACAGATGAAGGCTTTAGAGAAAAATTTCGTTCAGTTCGTCCAGAAAAAGGTGAATCATTTGCAGCTTTCCTTATTAGGACAAGTCATTTATTTGATCGTTGGGTTGAATTGTCCCAAACACAGAAAGAATATGCTGATTTGCGTGACTTGTTGTTACGTGAGCAGATTTTACAAAGCGTATCCAAAGACCTAGCTATTTTTCTAAAAGAGAGATCTTGTAAAACTGCAGAGGATATCTGTAAGCTGGCAGATCAGTATCGGACTGCTCATCCGGAAAAGCATTTTTCCAGGAAATCTGACCGTGATGTGTTTGAGGCAAATGTTGCTTCAACAGGCCAGTTTGGTCCGGGCCGTTCTCAACCAAACAGGAGATATGGTCATAGAGGAGGCCAGAGTTTTTCTCAAAGACAGAATACAAACAGGAATAATGTACATTCCTATAATAACTGGCAAGAGAATAATTCTGGACAAACTTTTTCACAGGGTAATCCAAATCCAAGAGGATATACCAATTCTCGACGGACTGGTCAGTTTAGAGCTATTCGTGGCCGTGGACAATTTTCAAACCGTGGTGGTATTGATCATAGTACAGTACCAAATACAGTATCTGGTGCGGACAATGGTTGTTGGCACTGTTCCTGTATATTTCACAAGAAGAAAGACTGTCCTTTTCTAGCACAGGGTAATGTGTGCTTAGCAACAGATCCCAAGCAAACTACTAAAGATACTCAGCATGTTTTAGTGTCTGACACTGATGTTACAGGTCTACACATTGAATCGTGTGCTGTCAATGGGTTTGGTGCTACACTGTTGAGGGATACTGGGTGTACTACTGCTGGTGTACGCAAAGATTTAGTCAGAAAAGAACAATACACCGGGACACATCAGCAATGTCGTACATTTGGTGGCAAAATTGAATCATTTCCTTTGGCATGTGTTTATGTTTGTACTCCCTATTTTACAGGTGAAATAACAGCATGTGTCATTGATGATCCTGTGACAGACCTCATTCTTGGAAATCTCAAGGGTGTTTCCACGTCTTGTGGAGGACAATGTGGTTCTTTTGTGCCTTCTATGGTAAGCACTCGTTCACAAGAGGAAAAAGAAAGGCAAGGTAAAAAACCCCTGGTTGTTCCCTATGTCCCAAAATTGGATGCGACTCCTGAACATTTGAGTGATTTACAAAAGACAGATACAACATTGACTCATTTGTTTCAGAAAGTTGTTCCTGAGGTACCTGACAAAGTGACTGATATCATGTACATAAAAAAGAATAATCTTCTATACCGTCTTTTTCCTAAAGATGAACAGGTGGTGGAGCAGATTGTCGTTCCTATGTCTTTACGTGATACTCTTTTGCATACTGCACATGATTCCATGTTTTCGGGTCATTGTGGAGTCAAACGTACTCTTCAACGTGTGTTGTCTTCATTTTTTTGGCCTGGTGTTAGTGTGCAAGTTTCAAAATATTGTCAATCATGTGATGTCTGTCAGAAAACAATTCCCAAAGGTCGTATACCATTTGCACCTTTGCAAAGAATGCCAGTCATTACTGAACCATTCAGTCGTGTTTGTATTGATTTGGTTGGTCCATTTCATGTTTCCAATTCTGGTTTTCGTTATGTGCTCACTGTCATGGATGTTGCTACCAGGTATCCTGAAGCTGTACCTTTGAAAAAGATTGATACCATTTCTGTGGCAGAAGCATTATTTTCTATTTTTTCCAGAATGGGACTTCCTGATGAAATATTATCTGACTTGGGTACTCAGTTTGTGTCAGATCTCATGAAAGAAATATTTCGTTTACTTTCAATTTCTGCATGTACTACATCTCCATACCATCCACAGTCGAATGGCCTTGTGGAAAGATTTAATGGTACTTTCAAGATGATGTTGAAGAAAGTTTCTAAGGAAAGACCATCAGACTGGGATCGATACATTCCAGCCATACTTTTTGCTTACAGGGAATTGCCAAATGAGAGCACAGGTTTCTCTCCTTTTGAGTTGCTTTTTGGTCGTTCACCAAAAGGACCTATTAGCATCCTGTCAAAGTCATGGTCTGGGGACAATGTGTCTCAAGAAGAAAAAAATGTTTTTGATTATGTTTTTACTTTACAAAATCGTATAGCAGATGCATGTCGTATTGCCCAAGAAAATGCTTATAACAGTGCAACTACGCATAAAAAGTATGCTGATCGTGGGGCAAAGATGCGTGTGTTTTCTGTGGGTGACAATGTGTTGGTGCTTTTGACAGATGACAAGAGCAAGATGCATGTGATGTGGAAAGGACCATTCGTCGTCATTGAAAAATGTTCTGATGTCAATTACAGAATTGATATGAATGGTGTGAAGAAAATTTTCCATGTTAACATGTTGAAAAAGTACTTTCACAGGTCTGATGTTATGATCAACAAGGTTGCTGTCCCTGATGATAAGATTTCAGCATTGGCATGTGACATTTCATGTCTGTTACGAATGGATTGTGTGACAGAACATTTGCAACGTCTTGACAAACCTGTGTTTCACAAGGTGCCTGTAATTCATGAAACTGCTGTTGGTGTAGTTCAGGACACTGGTGATGTTATTCAACTGCCTACATTATCCTTAAAAGGTGAAACATACGAGGATGTCAAGATCAACGAGGACTTGAAACCATCTCAGGTGGCTCAACTAAAGTGTTTACTACAGGATTATACAGATGTACTTACAGACAAACCAGGATCTGCAGTTGGTGTTGAACCTCATAGAATACGGTTGACAACAGATGTTCCTGTACGAATGAAGTCGTATCCTTTACCTTTTGCAAAAAAGCAAATTATTGAGAGGTACAGGTCATGTTGGATCTTGGGGTCATTGAAAAGTCAAGTTCTCCATATGTGGCTCCTGTGGTGCTGGTTTCAAAACCAGATGGTTCAGTCAGATTTTGTATTGATTACAGGGCTTTGAATAAATTGACTGTTTTTGATTCTGAACCAATTCCTGATGTGGAGGATTTGTTTTGTCAACTGAGTCAAGCCAAGTATTTTGTGAAAATTGATCTCACGAAAGGTTATTGGCAGATACCGATGTGTGTTGATGATAAAGAAAAAACAGCTTTTCAAACACCATTTGGACTTTTTCATTTTTTGCGAATGCCTTTTGGTTTGCAGAATGCACCGGCAACTTTCGCGAGAATGATGAGACAACTCAGGTTGCATGAAATGTCTGCTGTAAGTTTTTTTGATGATATTTTGCTGGCTTCACAAACATGGAGTAATCTGCTGAGATGTTTGAAAAGTGTTTTTGAAAGACTCCGTTCTTTTGGTTTGACAGCAAGGCCATCGAAAATCATGGCGGGTTTTCAAAAACTGGAGTTTTTGGGGCATACAATTGCTGTGGGTTCGATGCAGCCAGAAAAGAAGAAAATGGAAAAGATTTTGGCAATCAAAACCCCATGTTCAAAGAAACAGGTTCGTTCACTTCTTGGACTCTTATCTTATTACAGGCGTTATGTCCCTCACTTTGCAACTCTTACAGCTCCATTAACTGAGTTGACAAAGGGTTCCAAGCATTCATCTATTGATTGGACTGTAGATTGTCAGAATGCTTTGGAAGCAGTTCAAAAGGTTTTGAATTCTTCTCCTGTTTTACTTCTGCCCAACTTGGAGAAAGATTTTGTCCTCCGGACTGATGCAAGTTCAACAGGAATGGGTGCTGTTCTTTTGCAAGAACATCAAGATTTATTGCATCCAGTACAGTTTGCAAGTAAGAAGTTCACTGATGCACAGTCGAAGTATTCTACTATTGAACGGGAATGCTTAGCGATTGTGTGGGCACTTGCAAAATTTGAGCGTTTCTTGCAAGGCAGGTTTTTTGTTCTGCAGACGGATCACAGACCTCTGACGTTTTTGAAGACATCAAGAACAAAGAATAACCGTCTATTACGGTGGTCTTTGGCGATCCAGCAATACAGTTTCAGGGTTGATCCAATTTCAGGGTCCGGCAATGTGATTGCTGACATTTTGTCTCGACAGTAATAAGCAGTGTGTGTTCAAGTTTGCTGTTGAAAGTTGAATTTATATGTTTGTATTTGAGTAATAGAATGTTGTTGTGTGCAATATTGATTACTTGCGGTAGTGATAGTTGATGCATTGATGTTGGCTTTGGATAATTTTTTTTGGAAACAATGTTTTTATAAATATACATTTTTCTGTTCGCATGTACTCATGTCATTTTGGGAAAGTATTTTTTCAGAATACTGTCAATGGTGTATTTTTTTTTGTGAACTCCTATACTCTTCTTTGAAAAAATTTGATGAATCAAATTTTTTTATCGGAGGTTGGGGGGTGTCATGTGAATGAGGAAAAAGTGATGTGAATGGAAAAGTTTCATATCAATTAAGAGATTTTGTAATTTTTGCAATTGTGGAATGGAACCTACGGGTTTGATGCTTTTTTGTATTCATGGAGTGCAACCGCCAGTGATGCGGAAGAGTAGGACGCTGAGTGGATTGTGAAGTGTGTTCACCCAATGTGAGGAAGGGTGGAAGATTATTGTTACTTCAGAGGAGCTCTGGACACAGACATAGGAGGATGTCTGATTGTAACCCTCTTTGGGTTTAACATAGGACTAGGATTGTCCGATGCAACCCTGGGTTGGGTGTGCTATATTATTGGACTGGTTTGTCCGATGCAACCCTGGTTTGGGTGTGCTTAACCCTTGGTGGGTGTAATATGCCTGGCGTGGCAAGTTCACTCGAGTTTTGAGTGTAGATGTAGACTAGAAGTCTACTAGGGTAGGCTTGTCGCTTATTCCCTAGAAGGTGAGTACCAGTTGGGGTTGTAAACTGGTTAAAGCAATTACAGTAAAGGTGTAATTGTAATGATAACAGAAGTTTGATAATTATACAGATTTGATGATATTGCGCTATTTGGGAAAAAGAGAAAGATGAACGTTGAACGCGAAAAGAGAATTGAAAAATAAATAAATAAAATATTGTTGTATAAAGATTTCTCTCTGTACCCCAACTGTAGGTAGGAATAGGTTGGCGGAACAAGACTCATGTGAGTATTCTATATTGATCTTGGAGTGAATGTGAAAGGAGTTAAAAAGGAGCTATGAATAATAAGAGAGAAAGAGAAAGAATAAATAAAATTCATTTTAGAGGTTAACCCTGGACCTAGGGTTTCGTTACAGAATCCCTCAGCGTCCAGTGGTGGTCCAGTGGTGGTCCAGTGGTGGTCCAGTGGTGGTCTAGTGGTGGTCCAGTGGTGGTCCAGGCTTGAGCTGTACGAGCCTAGTGAGAGTCCAGTCTGTGGTGGTCCAGAGGTGGTACAGCCAAGTGGAAGAAAGCTCCTCGACAAGTCAAGATGACTTGTCTTTATTGATACTATTTAATATAAGAACTGATAGTGTAACATGTGTGTGAGTGTGTTGGATTTTTGGTAAAACTTTGAATATTGCATTATTGTTTCTATGTGGGGAATTATCTTGTGAAGAGAAGAAATAATTGTTGGAAAATGCAGTGAAATGCAAAGAATAATTAAAACCCTTTTCTTTGTGAGTAAAGGGAGCATTTTATAGAAAACTCAGTTCAATTGTGGTAGTGCTCCTTTGGGTGAATGGAGTGATTGCGTGTTGTGTACGAAGTAAGCATACTGTGTTTGTGAATGCAAGTGTGTATGTTCACAAACATGGGTGTGTGACAACTTGTTATTGGATTAACTGCCCTAGGATTACTTGGTCTTTATCTTACTATAAAGTAACCCAACTATTAAGACAACTAATGACCATAAGTGCTCGGCCATAAAGCCAACTACTTTGCTTGCAGTAGACAAAAGCCAGCTAACGATCCCCCCTATTATACCAGGCAAAGAATCTATTGCCTTACTGGCTAATTTTTTTAGTAAGTTTGCAAGGTGATCGAGTTGTTTTTTTACCCATGATTTATCTGACGACGGAGTTGGCGGGCCTGGTGGCACTGCTCCCCCACCACCACCGCCTGTAATAGCCAACACCAGTGTACTTATTGCAAATCCTAAGGCTGTTATAACACTTGCTAATGTGACACCTTGCTCTCTAAACAGTGTTCTTATTCGTTCTGCTAGTGTTGTGTCTTCATATAAAATTCTTTGGATAGTTTCTCTTATTCTGCTCACTTGAGTTCGTAATTGTTCTCGGTTAGTAGACAACACTTCTAGTCTTGCTGATCTCTCTTGTTCAAGATCTTTTAGTCTTTGTGTTATTCTTTCTTTAACACCAGGTCCTAAGTTGTGGTCATCAGCCTCAACTAGTTTTTCTTTTTCTCTTTTTATATGCTCATCTAGTTCACCCAGTTTTGCTAAATTGTTTGTTAATTCGCCTCTGATGCTTCTCAAAGTATGATCAAGGGCCGTTATTTCTCTCATAGGTAGCGGCGGATCGTGCATAGTTTTTAATACTGTTTCTTCTGAAAAACTGGTTTCTGCTTGTATTATTTCGTCTGCTGTTGGGCTTAAATCTTTAAGTTCCATGTTTTGTATTTGGTTATCTGTTGGGAGTTCTTTTAGTGTGTTTTGAAGTTTAGCAACTGCCTCACTGTCTAATCTTCGCGGTTTAGCAATGCCAAGGCGATTTTGATCGCTCACACTGAGCCTTTGTCTAATTGTAGTCTTTGCTAAAAACTTTGATGGGTCTGGTTTAGATGTAAGCTGTACAGGTTGTCCTTGCTCGTTTTTAAAAATCAAATGGCCATCTTTTGTTTCAAAATCATTAGGGTCTATAAAATCAGGAGGTTCTTGACCTAAACTTTCGTAAAATGATTTGACCTTACTTTCTGTTAATTCACGCCGCAATGATTGTAATGGATGTGTCAAAGGTGTCATTTCACTCATGTCGTCTCCAGGATCAAAAACATCATAATCTTCAATGCCTGCCATGTTTTAAAAATAATTTATTTTTGTTTTATAAAAAAATGTCACAAGCATATGGCTCGATTCTTGACCCGCATAGAAGACTGAAAGAGCCCTTTGGCGTGAAGGGAAATAAACAGAATATTATTGTTCCAAATAATCCATCTACTATTGATTCAGATCAAATTCTTACTGTTAAATTTCCAGACCTAGGAGCAGATGAAGTGATTGTGCCGGGATCTGCACGGCTTACTTTCAAAATAGAACTTGATTCAGCAACAGACGCAAACAGGACAGTTGTACAGAATCTGGGACGGGCAATCGTTAAGAAAATTTCTATAAAACTTGAGGGGCAAGAAATATTTTCTTTACACAATGCAGACATATTTCTAATCTATTCTGATCTATGGCTAACCGATAATGAAAGGGCCGATCTTGCGTTTCAAGGAATCGAAAATAACGAAGCACTAAAACACAGAATAGACGCCGAAGATGCTAAAGCCGGCAACAAGTATGAAGCTGTAAGTTTTGCTTATGGAAATCGCTTTTCTATACCCTTAGATTTTGAGTTGTTAAAAGCGCATGCGCCATACTTTCAAGGAGCATTAAAAGACAGATTGTCATATGAACTAACTTTTAATGAATACAAACGTGTCATTAAATCTACAGACACTGATTCCAAGTACAGCATTTTCGACATCTCGTTAGAGTTTGACATTGTTAGCAACCCTAACTTAGCAAGGCTGATTGAGCAACAATATCAGTCAAAATTAGCAATATATTACGAAAGAGTGATTCATCATACTAAATATCCTAAAAGCAGGGCAGACACAATATGGAACTTTAGTTTTAGTGCCACAGCAAGATCCCTTAAAGGTATTTTATTGCTGTGTGAAGATGAAGAACCATTCAAAAGACAAAGTGAAAAGTTTATCAATCCTAAAATAACGAAAGTACAATGTTCAATTGAGGGTAGTCCTAACCAAGTCTACGGTAGCGGGCTTAAACCTTATCATCATTTTGATGAAATAAGAAAATTGTTTGGAGGCGGGAGGTGTAGAAATCCAACAGTAGACCTTGTGTCTAAAGATCTACACCTTCACAGTGTTAGACTTGATGAATATTTAACAACGAAATACGGTTTATGGATTGACCTAAGGTCAACAGAGGATAATCAGTTGCATGGGAGTGGGAGAACAGTTAAAGACGTAATAAACATTCAAATTGATAAAGAAAAAGAGAGTGATAAACCGCTTAATGTACATTTGTTTTTAATATATGATGCGCAGCTGAATATTCAAGATAACAGATTAAAAGATATCCAATACTAAATTATTTTATTTTTAAAAAGCATGTCTGTTACGACTTATCCAAAAGTGCCCAAAGAAGAGATAGTAGGCAATTCTGTTGCTGTAGACATAAAAACTTTCAGATTAACAAACATAACACAAATGCAAACCCAACTAGAGCAGGACCTTTCAAAATACAGCAAAACCAAACGAAGGTATTCTGCTGTCTTTAACCCGTTCGCTGCTTGAAGCTGCTTGAAAATGTTACAAACAAAGGCTTTCCCAGTGCCAGGGAAATCTAATGATTTGGGGGTAATAATTAACAAAAAATTCTAGCTCAGAAACTACAAAAGATATAACAATGAAATATATATGATTTTTGAAGGAAATTGAATGAAGATTTTGAATCTGGGCTTCTTTTGTTTTAATTTTGATAATAAAAAAGTATTTAGACAATTAGATTTGGATAGATTTTTTTGCACGATCAAAAGCATATGTATTTACCACTACATCTTCACATCCAAACAAGAACACAAAGCAAAAAAGTTGAAAATAAAGTTTGTATTGTCACACTACACCTGTAAATGAAAGTAAAACAGTTTAGAAGTCTATCAAGACGCTCACACTCTATGCAGACAGGTCAGTCCACGACCACGCCCCCCTCTCCCCACCACGCCCCCTTGCTGGACTTCAACCCTCTCTTTCACTGCTCCTCTTCCCCTACCTTTCCCTCTGCCCTGTGCCGCGCCGCGAGCAGGCCGCGCTCCCCTCTCACGCTGACTACCACGTCACTGACCACTGGCACGCAGTGCAGAGTACACACTAGGCGAGCTCGTTCGACGCTGGCAAACCAGTCAGCTGAACACACATTGAGGTCACACAGCCCGACACAATAACTGACGAATACGGTTGGCAATTCCATCACTATCATCATCTCACCTTCATGCTCGAGTGAGTCGTTGAATAAAAGATTATTGTCTTTGTCAAAAATCATTAGCAGAGCCTGCTCAGCTGTGTAAATACGTTGATTTGGTCGCTGCGCTTGTCGAAGGTTGCGCCGCCATCTTTGCAAGCGAGACGAAGTGCTGGCTGGTCATCCAGTCAGTGATGAGAATAAATGGGCTTTCCCCTCACGTGTGGTCATTTACATATCATTTTAATACTACAGACATATAAGGCTTACTACGCACACTCTATTTAAGTCCGTTGATAGAAATAGTAACGAATGAAAATTCAAGAAAAATGCATGACGTCAGTGGACGGCCCATAGGCACTGGGAAAGCATTTTTAATGCGGCGTCAGCTGACGGCTTAAAGGCACTCTACGGGTTAATGCTGTTACATATGTTAATACTGGAGCATCGATCACTAGTGCTTTAACAGCAGGAACAAGTGTAGGTCTCTTAGCAACAGGTGTAGGTGCACCGGCAGCTATACCTCTAGGTGGTGTGTCTTTAACTCTTGGCCTGTGTTCATTGGCTGTAAGTGCTGTCAGCAAAAAAATAAAAGCTAAACTCCAAAAGCACACAGCTATGGTTCAACTAATAACAGCTAAACTTAGTTCCTTCAAACTGACAATAAATAAAGCACTTGCTGACTCGAACATCACGGATGAAGAATTTAGTCGCCTACAGGCTGATTTTGAGGACTACAAAAGACAAAAGTTTGATCTTCAAAGAAAGGCAAGAGCAACTTTTTCTCAACAACCAGACACCGACCAGATAAAAAAGGAATGTTTAAAAAAAGTAAACGAAACATTAAACTCTGTTCTAAACAGCTCACATTAACAACCCCAAAGGGCGTTTATACTTTAGTTTATGAGTCCAAGCACAAAAAGACCGTTGATATTGATTCTGATTAAGTATTTTTTTTTAATTTAAATAAATATTTTGAGTTAGAAAAGAAACTCAGCATGGATAAGATATATGAAGGTTCAGATGAATTGTTTGAAGCAATGCTCGAGGAAGAGCGTTTGTCAAGAGCACTAAATGAGATTGATTTAGAAGTTATTAATCCAAAAAACGTGCGGGAAAGCGTTGTACACGCTATTTCTCAAGTTCCAAGTAAACTAACAATAAACCCTCCAGTTAAAGTAAGGTTAGTTGTTTTAATCGACTATATAACAATAAATGAAGAAAATCTAGAAGTCTGGGTCTTGACAAAACAACAGACTATTCTTTCTCATAATGACTTAACACCTGGTTGGGCAGATCAGCTGCTTACACAGTTTGATGTGGCCGCTGAAGAAGCCAAAATGAGAGGCTCTGGTTGGTCAGAGGGTGAAGTCCTAGACATCAGATTAAAACAGGCTAAGTATGAGCCGATTGTTGGCAAGTCTTACATTCCACTGCCTCCAACATTGGTTGCAAAGAAAGCAGTTTTGAACATAAAAAATTCAGACGACAAATGTTTTATGTGGTGCGTTCTTGCTAGGCTGCATCACGTTGCCAAAAATGCAGAGAGAGTATCTAACTATTTACAGTGGGCCAATGATCTTAACTTTAACGGCCTTGAATTTCCTATGGCTGTAGACAAAATTGATCAGTTTGAAAAACAAAATCCACCAATAACTGTTAATGTCTACACATGGTCTGAAGAAACCAACCTTCTGCCAATTAGAGTGTCAAAGAACAGTCCAACAATAGGCGAACCAACCAAAACTCATGTAGACTTACTCCTAATGCAAAGCCTTAATGGGTTGCACTACACTCTAATACGCACAATGAGTAGATTACTAGTGCATACTACAAAACAACATAGCAAACAAGAATTCTGTAGAAAATGTTTAACAAGAATTCCATCTGTTAAAGCAGCAAGCGAACATGTAAAACATTGTATTAGCCCAGTTGACTGTGATACAGAACTAATTACGCCCGGAGAAGGCAGTAAAGTTAGTTTTAAGAACTGGAAACGGTTGCAAACTAGTCCATATGTTGTTTACGCAGACTTCGAATCACTCATTGTTCCTTATGAAGGACCAACCCCACAGAAACTTCCTAAAACAGTCTTAATGAGTAATCATCAGATTTGCTCATTTGCCTTCATCATTGTTAGGTCGGATGGCGCCCATTCAAAGCCAGAATTATACAGAGGACCAAATGCTGCAAAATACTTCTTAAAACGCATGCAGCAAGTGCGTAATGCCTGTTCTAATAATCTAAACTTATCTGAAATCATAATGACGCCTGAAGACCAACAACAGTATGACTCAGCCACTCACTGTTGGATTTGTGGGGCGGCCTTGGTTGCCACCGCAGAGAATCCAACAGTAAGAGACCATGATCACATTAGTGGAAAGTTTAGAGGAGCAGCACATAACAAATGCAATCTTCAACTAAAGTTTGAACCAAAGACATGGAAGCTGCCTATATTCTTTCACAACTTGCGAGGTTACGACTCTCACCTTATAATGCAAGCAGTAACCAGCGACTTCAGGGTGTCATGCATTGCACAGTCATCAGAAAAGTACATGTGTTTCACTTTAAATAACATGTCTTTCTACGACTCTATGCAACACCTGATGGGTTCATTAGAGTCACTGGCTATGTCCTTAAAGTCCTGCCCAATAACAGAAGAATATTTTGACCCAACTCTTGTTAGAAAGGGCGTTTACCCTTATGAGTACATGAACAGTTGGCAAAGGTTTGACGAAGATACACTTCCGCCTAAAGGCGCGTTCTTTTCTAGTCTCAGAGGAAAGGACATCAGTGATTCTGATTACCAGCATGCTCAAGATGCGTGGCAGAAGTTAGAGTGTAAAACGATGGGAGACTATCATGATTCCTATTTAATGGCGGATACTTGTTTGTTGGCGGACGTCTTTGAAAATTATAGGAAGACCTGCATGAAACATTACAGCCTGGATCCTGCGCATTATATTTCTGCGCCCGGGATGAGCTGGGACGCTTTCTTAAAATTTACTGGAGTACAAATTGATTTATTGTCTAACCTGCCAATGCTTCAGATGATTGAAAACGGATTGCGTGGGGAATCAGTATGGCGTCGCACCATTACTGTAAAGCAAACAACAAATACTTGGACGACTATGATCCAAGTAAAAGGTCTAACTATCTCATGTATTTAGATGCAAACAATCTGTATGGATGGGCAATGGCGCAATCACTTCCATTACGCAACTTTAAAATGTACACAGATACGGATAATATTCAAAAAGCATTAAAGTGGTTGGGCAGTTTGACGCCAGATCAACAGTGTGGATACATTCTAGAAGTTGACTTAGAATATCCTCAGAAACTCCATGATTACCATAATGACTATCCATTAGCAGCAGAAAGTCTAAAGATGGCAAAAACAGAACCACCTAAACTTGTGCCTAATCTTCGAGGCAAAAAAAATTATGTCTGCCATTACAGGCTTCTACAATTTTATTTAAGACATGGTTTAAAGTTAACAGCAGTTCATCGTATAATTGCTTTTGATCAAGAACAGTTCATGAAACCATACATCATGAAGAACACTGATCTCAGAACTAAATCCGCAGATGCTTCAGAAAAAGACTTTTTCAAGTTGATGAACAACAGCTGTTTTGGAAAGACTATGGAGAATCCGCACAAGCGTAAAGATGTTAGATTGGTCACCAGAGAGAACGATGCAATTAAGCTGGTGTCAAAACCTAATTATCAGGACTTCAGAAGATTTCATGATCAGCTTTTTGGCATAATGATGAAAAAAAAGAAAGTCAAATTGGATAAGCCCGTTTTTATTGGGTTTACTGTTTTAGAATTATCAAAGCTTTTGATGTTAGAATTTCTTTATGACTACTTTAAGCCCTTGTATCCAGAGTCCAGAGTTCTGTACACAGATACAGATTCCTTTGTAATCGACATCCCTACTGAAGATATCTATAAAGACATGGAATTAGAAGTAGCTAAAGGGCATGCGGGATGGTACGACACATCTGATTACCCTAAAGATTCGCCTTTGCATTCAGATATTAACAAGAAGGTTTTAGGTAAGATGAAGGATGAATTATCTGGAGGTGTGATCAAGGAGTTTGTTGGTTTGAGGTCAAAAATGTACAGTCTTTCAAGCCAAAAAAAAGTTGTTAAAAAAGCAAAGGGAATATCTCGTAGTGTTGTGCAGTCAAGCATATCACATGACAATTACAAAGAAGCATTGTTTGGCAATAAAACTTTTCATCATGACAATTACAAGCTGCGATCTAATCTGCATGAGATTAACACAACAGTTGTAACAAAACGGTCTCTTGACCGCACTAACACAAAAAGAGTATTTGTTAATCCAGAGTTTTCATATGCAATTGGTCATTGGAGAATAGTATAATCATATGGGCTTATATTTTTCAGCAATCGCACGTTCAATTATATCATCATCTAATTTAGCAAAATTAATATTATTTATTAATGCTAGATGTGCTTTAATTTTTTTTGTCATTTCACAATATTCATGTTTCCATAAATCAAAATCAAAATAAAAGCTTTGGGGTTTAAAGCGATTGTCTGGCGATTGTTCTAGCCAGGGATTGTCAATCTTCTCAAATACTTCTTTAATGATATACTGATACTCAAATAAATCTTGCATTAATTTTAAAGACTTTTCCTTTGCCATTTCTGCCATTTCCCTTTGAGCTTCCATTTTAAACCCAAATGTATTTGCGTAGATTAAAACAGTTCGTTAAGCTTAACTATATCATCACCCAATTCAACCAAATTATTATCCATTACTGCTAAATGCGCTCGAATTTTTTTAATATATTCTTGCTCCCAATCAAAATTTGAGGTTTTGTCTAGCATGGCATAATCAATCTTCTTAAATATTAGTCTAATAGCAAGATTATAATCAAATATTTTTCGCATTATTTCTAAGGACTCTTCCTTCACCATTCTTGCTTCCAGTGCCATTTTACGTAAGGATTCTTCCTTTTCCATTCTTGCCGCCATTTTAATTTAAATTAAAAAATAATTAAGCGACTGGAACTGTGTCTGGAGGGATTATCTGCAGTTCTTCCTTCACAAAAGATCTTCGGGGGGCTGGTCGTTTTGTTGTGTCAGTTTCTCGTAAATAATACACGGGTGGATTCATTTTCACAATTTTTTTTATCTCATATGGATCAACACTCCAAACTGGATCGGTTGCCCTGATGCGAGTGTCCCCTTCTGCTTCTCCCGGTAAATAAAGGTACCTTACTTTCAAACCAAATGGTAATAGTTTGCTTGATGAAGACTCTCCTTCAACAACATTTATTTTTTGTTTTTTAATTGCTTGTACTGGTTTTAGACCTTTAAATTCTTCATTATTCATTGCACGTAGAACTGAGGGCAGTCTTCTAACCCATTCTGTGTTGCGAGAATTGTCAATCAGCTCTCTGTGATACTGGTAGGAAAAAAGCCTTTCAGATAACTGTTTGTTAAAGTTTTCAACCAAACCCTGTGATCTGTGAACTCCTGGAATGCCTCTTTTAATGGTAACTCTATGTTTTAACAATAATTGATTTACTTGACCTTTAAATTCTTTTCCATCATCGACTTGAATCATGCGAGGATAAGTTAACGGGCCTCGTTGATATATCAGTTGTAAAGCGACAGCAACAGCAGAAGCACTCTTTTGTGTTAATGGTTCAGCATCTTTGTATCTTGAAGCTATGTCAATGACTGTAAGTGCGTACTTAAATCTTTTTCGTCTAATCGTATCATGGGGTAAATATAGAAGATCCATTTGATGGGTGTCGTTTGGAGTTATATTCACAAAGTGTGGTCTCTGTATTTGTTTAGGCGCTGGTAGATAAATTTGCCAAATCGCTTGTTTAGATAACCATTCCTTTGCTGTTTGTTCACTGACTCCAGCTGCTTGGCTTAGCTTTTTAATTGCTGTTATTCCCTTCCAATATCCTTTTGGCGAATAATAGATCTTGTTCATTTTTTATTCAGCCAATATTATGTGCAACAAAATACACAACGGTCATGCCAAAGGCAATAAACAATATTTCTTGCATCTTTTGTTTTTCTGATGGTTGATAGTAATCGCTAAATTTTGGTGGGGGCAATGTTTCAACTTGTTTGCCTGTTACTAGAAAATATTCTTTTATTGCCTGGTCAACATCTTTAAATGTGTAAGCTGCATGTCCCTGTTGTTTAAGTCTGTCATTAATAAAATCTAACTGCTCCATTCTTTGCTTTTCATAGGTGTCTTGTGCAGCAGCTAGTTGCTCCATAGCTCTGTTATGTCTTTTTCTCTCATCGTTATTTTGTAGTTTACTAAATGCGTAATTACTTCCGCTAAAAGCAAGCGCATTAACCACAGCGCCACCAATCATCATTACGAGTGAAGCCATTTTTATAAATGTATTTTTTTAATTTTACATATTGATACTGTCTGGAATTATTCCTTGCTTAACTAGAAAATCTTTCGTAGCAAATGAAGCTGTAATAACAGCAATCAGCTTTGCTGAGTCTTCAAAGTCTAGTTTGCCAAGATCTGCTGGTTTTATTTTTAACAGGCTTTTACCAAGCATTGTGTATCCTACACTTAGACCTCCAATAACAGCAGAATGGTATACGAGGTTAGTAATAGTTTTTTCGGTGCTCATTTTTAAAAAATAAAATAATTATAATTAATAAAAAACATGAACAGCGATGATCTACTTCCTGAACTTATGATTACAAATGATCAAGTTGATGACCAAGCTATTATGCGCCAAAAGGAAAGGCTGTATTCTTTAGCAGCATGTGGAAAAACAAAACAGTACCTTGGAAATGAATTCAGCATAGAACAGATTCAACAAATGTCGCCACAAGACATTGTAAAGTATCACAACAGGTATGAAGCGCAACTGGGGTCAAGAATGGTCAAAAGTGTCGGACAAACTGTTCTTAGTTTGTACACTAAACTCGTTAGTAGATTTGTGCCCATTGATTCTGAACAAGATTTTATGTATGATTTAACGCAGGATCCAGTTTTAACAAAGTCATTAGAGTCTCTAGGATGTGATCTATATTACAGATTTGGAACATTGTTATCGCCATTAATCATGGGATTAATTACTTTTAATCATATAGATTTTGTTTCCCTTCAAAATGACCGAGCCAGAAAATCAGCAGAATCAGAAAACATTGAATCAGGTGGAGAAAGTGACCAGTAAAAAGCCTCCTCATCCTGGGCGTGTTGCAGCAGGAAAAAAAATTAGCAGAGTGGAACAAACAAAAAAAATTAATGTTGCAATCACAGAATATAACTCATAATGAAAAAACACCAGTTGTGCCAGAGCCACAACAAGAACAAGTTGTTTCAAGTCCCGCAACATCATCATGGATTATTTGGATTAAAAGAGTTAGCATTTTTGGCGTCATTGCTGTTGGTGGGGGTGGTTATTACGTTTATAAAACATATAAAGAAAGACAGCAAAAACCAAAGCAGCCCAAAAAATCACAGCCACTAAATACAAAATCTGAACAAAAAAGAATACCAGAACCGCCAACAACAAAAGATCATTTTGATCCATTTGATATGCAGTAATATTTCAAGAACTTAATAAATAATTATAAGTGACTTGAATAAGAACTTGATAACAACTTCATGACGACTTGATGAAAACTTAAATAAGAACTTGATAAGAACTTGAGGTAACTTGATTAAAAACTTAAAGTAACTTGATTAAGAACTAGATTAAGAATTTGGGGTAACTTGATTAAGAACTTGGGGTGACTTAATTAAGGACTTGGGGAAACTTAATTAAGGACTTGGGGTGACTTAATTAAGAACTTAATTAAGGACTTGGGGTGACTTAATTAAGGACTTGGGGTGACTTAATTAAGGACTTGGGGCGAAAAGTGGAACTGGTAGGACCACTTCTCATTTGATATGTCAGCCACTTGCTTTGTGACTGAACAGGATGTGCGTGGGCGCTGTGCAGTGATTCGTTGTCGGGCTGGCCTGCAACTACTAGTTAAGCGCGATGAAGAACAGAGAAAGAGGCAGCTCACGCTATAGCAAAGAACGTGTTAGCGCACGCCCGCGCCGCGAGCCCGGTGAGAAAAGAAACGCAGTAGGCGCGCGAGGCGTGTTTTATTGATTTTTATGTCAGAACATAGGAAGACACACAGTTTGTAAACAGGACGCTCGGCCTGCTGACTTACTGCGTCGTTATAATTGTGTTGTCTTGGTCTTGCAAAAAAGCTGACAGTCAACCGACTGGTAGTACAGACTGTTTGGGGGAACGCAGACACTATTTATTATAGATGACTTCAGCCGAAACTGGCTTTCAGTGGAAGACATGCTAGGATAAGTGTGTGGATTTTATGTCAAAAATATAACTCAGTTTTAAAAGACTTTAGAGAACAGTTAAAGACAGTGGTTTTATTCCACATGAAAGACAGAGACGCATTTGATGAATGTATGCGTGAAAATGATGTTATTGAAGACGATCAAGAAAAACGAAGGATTAAGCAAAAACTAAAGTCTCAAAAGTTTTCTAAATTAGTGTTAAAAACAGATAATCCTACACATTATGTATGTTTGTAAAGTGTTTACTATTAGAGAACTATAAAATAGGCATTCTGGGTAAGCCGGCGGAGCAACAGCGAAACCGGCTTTAGCCGGTTGGAGCTGGCGGAGGTGGGTGAGCCAGAATGCCTATTTTATAGTTCTCTTCAACCCCTCAGTGAATCTTCATTTTCATATTCGGTTCCATTGGTCTGGAACAGATTCTTTTTTCTTCTTTTTTATTTTTTTTTTCGCATCACAATTTTGCCTATTTTCGTCGTGAAAACTTGAAGAAAAGAACTGATGAGCTGAAAACTTTCGGAAAAAAAAGGCTATGGGAGCAAAGAGTGAATAACGGTGCTTTTGAAACAGAGTAAATGATTTGTCTATAAAGGCTCCAAACTATGAAGCAATATTTGACATGTTAAGCATGATATATGTATATGTATATGTATATATATATATATATATATGTGTGTGTGTGTGTGTGTGTGTGTGTGTGTGTGTGTGTGTTAGAACAAAGGGAGGAGGCTCTAAATTAGGACTCTGTGTCCGTATCCATTGCAGAACATTTGGTTACGATTTTCTCTGTACAGGATCACTGGCATGTATGGTAAGTTTGGATTTGCTTACAACAGAACCCATTGCTTCAGCAGTTTTGCGAAACTAACCCAAATCCGAATGTACTCTTTCCGTTCAACAAAAGAGTTCAGTAAAGTGACCATCTACTGATCTTATATTCAGCTGAAAGAAAAGAATCTTGGTTTTGAGAAAGACAGCAGGGGTGTTGTGGAGTGTGGAGGTATCGGATGGGTAGAGCAAGAGAGAGGGGATGGGTCTAGCCGTGAAACTTTAACTTGAATTAACTTTCTCCTGATCCTTCTACAAAGTGAAGTTTGCAGTGGTTAAGTGACTGGAAAGCACCAGGTGCTTTTGTTTGCCCTTGAAGAATTGTTTATGATAAATGAATTATATATATATATATATATATATGCATATGTATATAAATATATGTATATATATATATATATATATTTGTGTGTGTGTGTGTGTGTGTGTGTGTGTTTGTGCGTGTGTGTGTGTGTGTGTGTGTGTGTGTGTGTGTGTGTGTGTGTGTGTGTGTGTGAGATGTGCATATTCTTTACTGGTGGTTAAGTTTCAGGAATGTTGAGTATTGAGCAGATTCTGGAGGTTATGCACATTTTTTAGGCCAGCTGGAGGCCTTTCTTCCAAGATAACACAGTGTCACTTTGTTAAATTTGCATCTGCATACATGTCCATATTTAAAAAATATGGAAGGGGAAAGGAGTTCTTGGCAATTAGGACTCCCTCATCTCTCTCCCTCTTCACTCTCGCCAACCATCCCTACTTACACCCACTCCCTCTATAAGACAGTACATCTTGACACGGACAGAGATGTGATCTGCTTCAAGTTAACATTCTTGAAATACATGGGATCACACCTGCAGTGCTGGAGTTTCTCCTGGGCTATCATTGAACGCAGCTAGGTTTATATTCTGTCTGCCAGAGCACCAATCAATGACATGGAGATAAAATGGGATTGCTAACAAGGTCTTTGTCCAATCTTTTCTGTAATTACTTTTGTCTCAGGCTCTGTCAGGTACAGCTTGACTTGTTCGTCCATCCAGACAAAGATTTGTTTAGACTGACAATTGACAAATCAGGGCTGGAGATGAGAGTTTGGGATGGGGTGGATGAAAAGATACTGCCTCCCTCTCGATTTTCCTTAAGAGGGAGATGCTCACCCTACCTCCCCACCTCCCCAGTTCTTACGCCAGTGCCCCCCCCCCCCCCCCCCCCCCCCCCCCCCCCACTCCCTCCAACACACCACATCCATTTCGCGCCCAGTTTGAGGAGATTAGTGATCGTGCGTTCTTCGTTTTCACCGTGTCAAATGTTGTTTGTCTTGCCTGAAAAACACCCAACGCATCATGTTTTGCCTTGTGATTTGTTTGACTCTGTTGTTTGGTAGAATACCAATCTTCCTTTTAAGCTTGAGTCAGTTTTCGCCCGCAATCACCTCACTTTGAAACTAACTGATTCAAAACCTGAAGCAGGAAAAAAAAATCTTACGCACTAAGGGTCACTGCTTCTCTTTTTTTTTTTTTTTTCTGTTTAGGAACATCTGCTTTCAGATCTCGTAACACTGGAGGTGGGGGTGGGGACGCGGGGTGGGGGTGGGGACGTGGGGGTAGGAGGGGATAGAGTTTTGTTTGTACTGTGTGCTCAGTGTTGGCATTTGTGTTAAGCGATTTAGTATTGTAAGTAGCATTCGTTTGGAGATTTATTTCACAGGACCAAGAATTAGTCTATTAGTCGCTATTTCATGTAAATCTTAATGTGCTTTACAGATGCGGATGACTGTGGGAGTGCGAGATGTGGTCAGGGGAGAGGGGATGAAGGGGAAGGATGTACAGAAGTGGGGGCAGGTTTGTGACACTAAAACCAGGACTGAGCATGAGGAAAATACAATACACAATATTCAGCTGATGTAAACACACGTTTCAGTCGGTTCAGCCTGCGTGGAGATCGGTCAGTAATCAGCATTATTACGTGACATCATTATCTACCAGTTACTCTCTTCAGCTGGGGCGCTCTGGTGCCTGTGTGCTCGTATGAGCTTGCACACTCACTCCACTCTCGGTTCCTTCAGTTACAGAACTTCTGTGAAACTTCATATCAGTTGTAGTCAGCCCGATTCCATTTTTGTGTGTTAAAAGCTCCAAACTATGAACAGTATTTTACATGTTCAGTGTGAGTCCCTCAATAAAGTAATACATGAACCTCAACTTTCTTTCTGTAAAGTGGATAAGATTCTTTGGTATTTGCTGACTTGTTTTTCCCCGAAGTTGGAGTATGGCTGCCTTAATGGCGGGATACAAAACGGTCATACACACAAAACTCCACTCCCTTTGTTTGGCAGATGGGATTAATCCTTGCCTGTCTATATAGGGAGTGGCCGCAAGAGTATCAGCCTGCGTACGCAGAAGAAGAAGAAGAAGATGACTTGTAAATCTGTTCTAAGCAAAGAATATATATATATATATATATATATATATATATATATATATATATATATATATATATTTAAAACAAGTATAAGAGGAATCTTAAAACTATCTACAAATTTGTTTCTAGCGGCTTGGCTATCGTCAGGATGAAGTTTGGGTTGCCCACCGCCGGTGTTATATAGCGTGTGGGGCCCGGTTGCAGCTGTTTTTGCGTGCGTGTTGGTTGCACGTGTTTTTTTTTGGGTTTTCAGGTTGTTGTACGGGGTGTGTTCACTAACAACGATTTCCATTTATACCTGCAGTTATTTACTATTTCTGTTTTAGTATTAAGAGTTGCTAAGTGTGGTTTACATAGTATTAGCCATTTTTCAGTTAGGCATAGGTTGCATCTTTTTGAAATATTGCTGTATGGTGATGCCCTTTTTTATGATTTTCCAGGATACGTTATAGTTTATTTTTGCGTCTTTAAGTTTCCAAATGTATTTGCTCAGTTCAGTTTGGTTTTTGTATTTTTCTTTGTTGAATGACTGTTTGTGGTTTGCATATCTGGTTTTGAAGTGGTTTTCAGTGATCCCTATGTATGTTTCTTTTTCATTTTCTGATGTCACAGTAGCCTGGTATACAATGTTGTTGTGAAGACATTTATTGTTTAGTGGGCACTGCTCTTTTTTGGTGCAATTGCAAGATTTCCTTTCTTCTCCCTTCTTTGCTGTGTTGGTTTTCATTTTGTTGGATGCGTCAATTAGGTTTTTGAGGTTGGGCATACATGAGTACGATAGTTTGACAGTGTTTTTGTTAAATATTTTGGACAATTTGTGTTCTTTTGGAAATGAAGTTGTTAGGATTTTGAAGAATTCTTTCCCTATGTTTGTTTTGAGTTTCCCGTCGTATGGGGGGTTATACCATATGATTTTTCTTTTCCTATTTTTCTTGCTTTTATTTGTGGTGTTGTCTGGGTTGTATTGTAATTTGTAATTGTATCCACTTCTTTGTAGTGCCTCCTGGTATTCTACTGCTGCATTGTTGAACACTCTCTCACTGCATGACAGGTTTGATAGTCTCTTGTTTATGCCGTGGGGTATGGTCTTTAATACAGATGGTGGATGGTTACTTTTGATGTGTACATAAAGAGGTGTATTGTTGGGTTTCTTGTATGGTTTATATATGTGATTGTTGAGATCCAGTGTTATGTCTAAGTAGTTCACTACCTTTTTATTTGCTTCAATGGTAATCTTTAAGTTGTGGTTTTGGAAGATTTTGCATAGTTCTTTCTTCTTATTTTCGATGGTTCTTGGATTGTTGGTTAGTGCAGCGAGGCCATCATCTCTGTATAGTCCGACTTGTTTTCCGAGTTTTTTCTTGATGTTGGACAGCATGAATAGTCCGACCAGTTCACATGTTTCTGCACCATCGTATGATCCCATGGTTACATCAAATGTTGAGTTTCTGTTCGTTTTCTTGATCATAATAAAAAAAAAGGGCATCACCATACAGCAATATTTCAAAAAGATGCAACCTATGCCTAACTGAAAAATGGCTAATACTATGTAAACCACACTTAGCAACTCTTGATACTAAAACAGAAATAGTAAATAACTGCAGGCATAAATGGAAATCGTTGTTAGTGAACACACCCCGTACAACAACCTGAAACCCCCCCCCCCAAAAAAAAAAAAAACACGTGCAACCAACACGCACGCAAAAACAGCTGCAACCGGGCCCCACACGCTATATAACACCGGCGGTGGGCAACCCAAACTTCATCCTGACGATAGCCAAGCCGCTAGAAACAAATTTGTAGATACTTTTAAAATTCCTCTTATACTTGTTTTAACTAATGTTGCTCCCCAAGGGGTTGAGCACTTATAGAATTGTTTTAGGCTTTTTAAATATACTGATCTCTCTCTCTCTCTCTCTCTCTCTCTCTATATACTTATATATATATATATATATAATATATATATATAGAGAGAGAGAGAGAGAGAGAGAGAGAGAGAGATTAGAACGAATGGGGACGTTAGATTTTAACCTTCAGCTGAACCTTCTTCAATTTTCTCTGCATGTCGACATTAGTCATGTTTCTCGGAACGAACTTATGTCTCATTGCATACCACACTTTAGCAGTTAATTCCGTGAAACAAGGCGAAACCTCCGCTTTCTGTGAAGCAGACCAGACTAAACCGAAACTACAGGTGTTCCCGGTGTAACACCCCAGATTGCCCCTCATCCCAGAATGCCCCCCCGGGGACGTTTCAGTATCCCAGAATTCCCCCCGGGGGACGTTTCAGTATCCCGGAATGTCCCCCGGGGGACATTTCAGTATACCAGAATGTCCCCCGGGGGACATGTTGGGTATGCTAGAATGTCCCCCCGGGGCATGTTGGGTATGCTGACACGTCCCCCTGGGGGACAATCTAAAATGTCCCCCCCTCCCCCCCCCCCCCAATATCTATTATGCCCCCCATGAGGACAAATATGTTTTCATCCCAGAATGCCCCCCACCCCAATTCTGTCTCTCTGTCTCTGTCTCTCTCTCTGTCTCTGTCTGTCTGTCTGTCTCTGTCTGTCTGTCTATCTGTCTGTCTGTCTCTTTCTCTCTCTCTCTGCGACATCTTAAAACACTGATTCTTGCTTACCTAACCTAGAAACAGACGAAGACAGAGGCAGAGGCAGGGAGAGAGAAATAAACAGGCAGACAGAAAGAAAGAAAGAAAGAAAGACACAGACAGGGACAAGGACAGAGAAAGAGAGAGAGAAAGAGGCACAATGTAGTGGGAGAGAGCGAGGGGGAAGGGAGGGAGAGAGAGAGAGAGAGAGAGAGAGAGAGAGAGAGAGAGAGAGACAGACAGACAGACAGACAGACAGACAGACAGACAGACAGACAGAGACAGGGAGAGAGAGAGTTTATATCACACCAGTACAAGACTTTTTTCAACCATAGTCTATTTATTTTACACTTTGTGTACAAAAATTATAATTGTCTGAACTGCTTAAAAAAACAAAACAAAACAACAAAAATGTCTATTTGATCAGTCTTCTTTGATGGTTTTTGCACCATAAAAACAGAAGTCCAAGTGATGAAAGTATATTTTACTTTAAAAATTCACAATAAAGGAATCAAGAATAAATTCAAGAAAGAAAGAAACAGAAGAACAAAAAAAAAAAAACAGATCAAAATGCGTTAAAATCTAATCAAGATCTTTGAAGAATTTTTCTTCTAAACTAATCCTAATTCTTGTTAGATCGACACTCTGTTGATACCCAACGAATACACAAAAATTATAATAACTGATCATGCTGGAATCATTATTGAGATACAGTTGCTTTTTGCACTATGACATACGTTTAGATTGTCACTGCGTTGGATTCTTGTGTGTGTGTGTGTGTGTGTGTGTGTGTGTGTGTGTGTGTTTTCCGGAGGTGACTCTTCATGGCAAGTGTCAACTTGCTTTAAATGGAGACATTGTTTCTTTAAAAATTAGCAACTGGATAAATGCTAATCAACGGAACATGGTAAGCGTGACGCGTGTCAACAAGTGTCAGAACACAGAAATACGTCACACCTGCTTGTTAGTCCAGGCGATATTTAGGGGTACCTTGTTCTGTGTTATATATTACGGGTTGTTTTTTGTTGTTGATCTAACATGATTTTGGGGTGCTGAATCTAAATCCGTTGGAGGCCACTTCGTAAATGTTGCGCATTTTGAGTTATTGCGTAAAATCCAAGATGGCCGCCACCAGATTTGTAAACTGCAAATATAGAGGACAAATGATGCCTGATTGTGATTATTTTATACTGAATTTTGGTCTTAATCAAGAAAATTATTCAGTTAACCAGAATGATTCATAGTATCTAAATTTTTTATCCAATTTCAGTATGTTTTATCTGATTTTCGCTTTTCCAAAATGGCTGCCATTGGAAGAAAACAGTGCCTTTCTTTATTATAATCGGCATGCAATATCAAATCAGTGAAGCTGACAATCTAAATGGAAAAGAACTGCTAAAAGGGAATAGCAAGCCTTCTGTCCTTCCAAAATTGTAGCATCAAATAATTAATGGTTGCATGCGTAGAATAATCAAATACATACATGTACAAAGTTGATCCGTGTCCAACAGGATCTGGCCTCAAAACGTATAGTAATAACAGTCGTAGTGAACTATTTCTTACAAGTACTGTCTTATCAGAGAGAGTGAATGAACAGCGGAAACTTTAGAATCTACAATATCAATGATTAGTCATATTTTCGCTTACACGCATTATTACAGACGTGCATGCATCCACTTAAAGAGAATATACTCAGACACATACACGCACGTATACACTCGAGCACGCACACGCACCACAACACACACACACACACACACACACACAACCACACAAGCACGCACGCACGCACGCACGCACGCACGCACCACGCACGCACGCACGCACACACACACACACACACGCACATACACACTCTCTCTCTTTAATAGATAGAGAGAGAGGGAGAGAGACAGATAGACAGAGACCGAAAGAGAGAGGGAGAGAGAGAGAGGGGGGGGGGGGGAGAGAGAGGGAGGGAGAGATGGGAGGGAAAGAGAGAGAGACAGAGAGAGAGAGACTTACACTAAGCTGGGGGGGGGGGGCATTCTGGGATGACAGTGATTGTCAACCATGGGGGGACATAACAGGTAGGGGGGGGGAGGGGACATTCTGGAATGCCTCCCCAGGGGGACGCATCAGTATACCCAAGACGTCCCCCGGGGGGCATTCTGGCATGGGGGCAATCTGGGGTGTTACACCGGACTTGACGTTTCCTGCTACGTTCACGGAACCTCGGTTTCATTCAGCAACTGGGGCAGGCGTGGTTACTAATACGTAAGACGACTGAGGGCTGTGTGCCTGAGTCGTCCTTTACGTGCAGAGGTCATACTTCCCCTTCAAAATGGACGCCTGTGCTGCGCTCTTCTTCGTCTTACTCGGTGTGGCTTTGGCTAACATGGTCTTCATGTACAATGAGATTCTGCTTCTGAGACAGGAAGTGGAGCAGATTAAGTCAGCGCTCAGAGCGTTTCAGGTTCAGGTTCAGCAATTACGTGATCGAAATCCCATTTGGGACACTGTTTCTGCTGCTGTCAACCTCTTCACTTTCTCCCAACTGTTGTTAGAGTGACTTGAGAAGATGGCAGGTAAGTTAACTTGGTGGCAATGTCGTGATTTAGAGCCCCTACCGCCCTCCTCTCCCACTCCCACCCCATCTCCACCTTTCCTTTTTGTGTCGATTTATCTGATTCGTGCTCTCACAGGAAAAAATCATGCCATCTGTGAAGTCCCCACCCAAGCACAAAGGGGATGGGGGGGCGGGGGGGGGGGGGAGGTGGGGGGGGGGAGGAGGAGGCTCTAAATGAGGACTCTACGCTCCTATCCTTTGCAGAACATTCAGTCTGCATTTGGTTACGATTTTATGTACAGGATCACTGGCATGTATGGAAAGTTTTGATTTGCTTATAACAGAACCTTTTGCTCCAGCAGTTTTGAATGCTGTTTTGCAAAACTAGCCCGAATCTGACTGTACTCTTTCCGTTTAACAAAAGAATTCAGTAAATGTACAGGTCCGAGTCCATGGTTACAGTCTAGGCCCAAAACGCTATACATTCTCCGTTACACTCAAAGTTGCACCTGGCTTTTTTCAGATCAGCCAGTACCAAGACATATTCATCTCACAGTCCAGCCCTTGACCCACACCATACCTGACTCCGAGGCAGGTCTCATGTCCGTTTCCTTTTCTATGCAAGCATAATTCACATGACCCTTCATTTTCCTGTCATCTGAGAGACTCTTCACACCAAAATCTCAGTAGAGAATGTAAATATGTTTGTTCGCAATCACCACATCTTATTTTGCACGAAAACCCCCCTTTTCACATACTGGTTACGTCCATCTCATATCAGTTTTGGCCAAAATTAACACCCGTTTTCTAAACAAAATTAACACCCCAAAACCTCTAAAATTGACGTAATCAGTACATTAAAATGGGGGTTTTCGTGCAAGATAAGATTTTGGTGCTCGTGAACAAAACATATTGACATTCTCTACATGGCATGAAAATCTAATGGCTCACAGTACGTTCTTCTACTTCCAGCACCATTAATAAGTCAGAACAAACAACTAGCCTTCCATCTTGATTAGTTATTTTTACATCTAATGAATTTATAGCTCCCTCAATTAATTCTTTAAATTGACTGTCTCCATCAAACCCATATAGCTGATAATCGCAAAACCCCGCCTTAATTGACGGTAGCGCTCTTAGAACCGTAGACGGCTGGCCATTAAACAAATTAGTATTTGTTTTTTAACTGTTGTAAATGGACATACAGCATCGGATTCACAGAAAAATCAGAAGGTTTAGTGCCTTCAAATTGATAGATGCCTTCTCTTGTGCTAAATCTATAATCTCTGTAGCCCAAGATTTTAGCTAGGCCTTTAGGGAAAGTGTACTCCCGTCTTTCTTCTAGTGGAAAATTCATAGTAATTCTAAGGTTTGCTTTGGAATAATCCGGCTGATTTTGATTTTGTTACTTAATTATGTAATCTCGTCTGCAAATAAACCATCATGGCACACGACACCAGAACCATACTACCCCTGGCAAGAATACTTAATCGCAACCTGCCAGATAGTAGCGATCAAGACATTAATTTTATAGAGGAAGAGATGAGTGTTACGAATGCTCGAAGCGTTCGGCAGAGTGTAGCATGTGCGATAAAAAAAATTCCGGAGTCTCTTCAAATTGAGCCACCGGCAAAAGTAATGCTACTTGTTCTGGTCAACTATAAAAAGCCTAACGGTAAGATGAGAAGTGTCTGGATCTCAACCAGGCAAAAAGCCATTTCTAGTCATTACGATTGTAATTCTGACTGGATAGATTATATGGTTATGAATTTTGACAATGCGATTAATAACGCAAACCTACAGAGATATGGCTGGTCTGGGGGGCGAGTCCTTAAGATCAAGCTGAGGCAGTCACGGCCTTCTAGATCTATCTATGTTCCTATACTCTGTAGCACTTATCTTTCCTTGTCAACAGAATTGTTCGTAAGGCGCGAGGGCAGAACACAAAATCCTAACATTGATTCTATTCCGCTGAAAGAGAGAAGACGCGCAGTTTTAAACATACAAAATTCTGACAACATGTGCTTCATGTGGTGCGTTTTGGCACATCTGCATCCTGCCACAGCGAACGCAGAAAAGGCCTCTAGTTACAAACAATATCGACACGAGCTGAACTTTGAAGGCATAGAGTTTCCGGTAGACATAGACGACATTCCTCAATTTGAAGAACAAAACAGTCCAATCACCGTGAATGTATATCTGTGGTCTGACTCTATCTGTCTATTGCCGGTGCGAGTCTCCCCAAATGCTCCTGTTTTTGGCGAGTCCCATCAGAACCACGTAGATCTAATATTAATTATCAACGGCGAGAAGCGCCACTATGTATTGATCAGAGCATCGAGTAGCCTTATGGATGGTACACTAACAGACATTCATAAGCTGGATTTCTGTAGAAGCTGTATGGACGTAATCTCACTTGCAAAAGCGGCGGTCCCTCATAAGCGCTGCTGTAAGAGTGTTGTGGGGAGTGGGCGTGTTCGCCCTCGTCTTCTATGGCCGATCAGGCTCTATGAATATAATAATCTAAACGACCGTTCCAAAATTTTGAGGGAGGCGGCTGTGAACCCCGCTATTGCATCCGAGATCAGGACGGCAACCACCCTAAAACTCGCAGCCGACATCTCTGGGAAGATCTTTCTACGCTTATCTCCAGAGATTTCGGAAATGGCTCCACTCCTATATATATTCCTCTACGTAGCTTCTTGAAAGCCTGAATAGAGCTCCCTCTTCAAGTTCCGTCGTGTTACCTCTCAATGAAGAAAGGTAGGCGTTAGCACGAAAGCCCCCCATTTTAATGTACTGATTGCGTCAATTTTTAGAGGTTTTGGGGTGTTAATTTTGTTTAGAAAACGGGTGTTAATTTTGGCCAAAACTGATATGAGATGGACGTAATCAGTATGTGAAAAGGGGGGTTTTCGTGCAAAATAAGATGTGGTGATTGCGAACAAACATATTTACATTCTCTTCAGTGCTCTATCAATAGCGTAGGAACACAAGGAGTCCACAAATCATGGCATCATTCTGCTATTTTTGCTGACATATGGCATTGAAGTAATTTGACGACGCCCAATTTCCAGGGTAAAATCACCTTTCTCACATTCAAATGTTTTTTTTTGTTTGTTTTTTTTTCAAAGAGCAAGGGCGATTTTCATCTGTTCAAACTTTGTTGTTACTACTCGACCTTTGGTGTAACCCTGAACTCTGACCACAGTGAACACAAGTACAGATCTTACGTTCTGCTGAAAGAAGGGAACATTGGTTTTGAGAAAGAGAGCAGGGTGGTTTGAATGTGGAAGTGTGGGATGGGTAGAGCAGGAGAGATAGGATGATTACAGTCCTTTAAACCCTACCATCTTCTCCCTCTGTTTTCCAACTTTCCTCTGGCCCCTTTCTCAAAAGTGAAGGTTGTGGCAGTTAAGTGACTAGAAGTTATCAGGGTTTGTTTTTTGTTCGCTCCTCAAACTCTGTTTATGATAAATAAATCAGATAAATCCCTAAATAAGTAAATATGTGTGTGTGTGTGTGTGTGTGTGCGTGTGTGTGTGTGTGTGTGTGTGTGTGTGTGTGTGTGTGCGTGTGTGTATGTGTGTGTGTGTGTGTGTGTGTGTGTGTGTGTGTGTGTGTGTGTGTAAGAAGGGTTCTCGGGACGGGGGTAAATAGGAGTATTAGAGAGAGAGGAGGAGAGTGATCTTCGTATGTTCTTTGGACTTTGGTCGCCTTTCAATTCTATTAAAGTATCGTCAATCATTTCTTTACAATTTTCTCATCTCAAGAAAAATTGTTTGACAGTGTATCATATATTTATCTTTTAACTTATTTATTTTCAATTCACTTTTCTGAATTTGTGTTACTTATTTTGTTTAAAATGTCGGTACAACCTACGGTTAATCTGACAAAAAATGGTTTCAGTTCAGTTCAGTGTGTGTGTGTGTGTGTGTTCTTCATGTTAACGTCTGTTCACTACAAGTGTTGCTAGAAAAAATAGTGTGTTGGTGTGGTGGATGGATGAAGGGTGAGGGATGGGGAAGAGGGTTGAGGCGGGAAGATGGAAGGAAAGAGCTGGGGGGGGGGGGGGGGGGGTTGGTATACATTCACGTGTAACTGCTATGGCTGTTTATGTTGAAGCCTTTTCTGTGTGTTGATTTGTGGAGACAGAAGCAAAGGCGATAAACCAAATAGGAGAGAAAAGAAGAGTTGCAGGGTGTAAATACAGAGAGAACGCTAAGAGAGTGTGTATGTATGAAAACTCTTGAACATTTTTACATCAATATAATGTTTAGAAAAAGAAACGAAGAAAAAGAAAACAGCAGCATGATTAAATCAGAGGTAAATACCAACTGTTCAGGAATTTAACAAAAAAAAAAAACAAAAAAACAAAAAACAAACAAAAAAAAACCCCAATAAAATCAGAGGAAGGTTCGAAGTAATGAATAATCATTGAAAATATTCACAGAGGACAATGGTATATTGATGGTTGAGAAGTCAATGTTCTAGAAAAGACCATAATACTGATCTCTATATAAGCAAGCGTTTTGCTGTAAGCTGATTGCCACACGTGCTATGTATATTGGTCAGAAATTTTAGTTACAAATGCATGTAAACAAAGTTTGTGCTTATAACTTGTAATATGTCTGGAATCCCAGACGGATGAATTACTCATTGGATTTAGGATCAGCAGAATTCATTATTCTCCTACAGCACTGGTAATGATGACTATTCAATTCTTCATGCAGTTCATCAACCCGGTCTTGGGACGCTTGCTGTATATGCCTGGGACCATCTGTACCATTCTTCC
>CM065725.1:34389317-34399317 GCA_033310375.1 Conus canariensis
GAAGGCGACGTGGCAGTACTCGCATTCACCCAGAAGTTCAAGATGTCGCTTCGTTCTCTGGCTCGTTGTTCTGCTTTAGAGCACGTTCGGTTGGACACAAACTACTGAGGACTTAACACGCCTCCTTGTGAAGACGCAACGGGTACGAGGAAGACGTACGGGGACGTGTGCACATGTTTTTCTCTGAAATGGAGACCAGTAATGTGCTAAGTCTGTGTGCTTCTCAGCGTGACCGTAGCCTCCGTGTGCTTCTTGCACGTGGAGATTTATCACCTGAAGCTGGAAATAAAAGACGTGGAAAAGAAAGTGACCGCTTTGGAGCTGCGTCTGAAGGATGTAACGCGCACGATGAACGCGATATCGAAAGATGACGAGCAAATCAAGTCGGCGCTCATGACCTTCGAAAGACAGATTCAGCAACTGCGTGATCGGAATCCTATCTGGGACACCATTTCTGGCATATTCAGCTTTTTGTTTGGTAGCTCGAGAGGCTTGCTGACTTAAGAAGAGGGCGGGTAAGTTGCATGGGCTTCTGTCCTGTGTAGAGCATTCACAGCACTAGATGCTTTTACGAACAGGATCTATTGCGACTTCCGTTTAGCTTAAGATGTAAATGACGACATTTCCTTACTTTGTACGTGACAGAAACAGGTGAACTTGTGAGTTAGGAAAAAGGGGGTGGAAGGGGTAGGTGAGATGAGCCTGGAAATGGGAAAGGTGGAAGGAACAGTTCCAGAGATCCAGATTCCCTTCTACCGTACCCATCCTCTCCCGGCACACACGCACGCACGCGCACACACACACACACACACACACACACACACACACACACACACACACACACACACACACACGCATTTACACATATAACAATTTAGTATGGGAGAAAGCAAGTGCAGGCTAACAATTCTCATCACCATTTAAATGTATAAGGAGAGAAAAGTGGGAGTGGAGTGGGTTGTGAAGGGACTGGAGAAGGTACACGGTGCAACTCGGAGACGGTTATCCAGTTTTGTGAGAGAAAGAAGGAAGGAGTTGTAAAATTTGTGTTTTATTTTTCTTTCTCTCCCACTTCCCCACATCAGTTATGACCCCCCCCCCCCACCTCCTTTATCCTCTCCTTTCCACCATCCAGTAAATCACTCCCACGCTGTTCATTGTGGCGTTCATAACAATTGAGTTTCATTGTTTCTTTCTCTCACCACGCCACATTGAGTTCTCGTACCTCTTCCACCCCACCCATGTTCTCCCTTACCTTTCTGTCTGTCACCCACAGCCACATTGATTCGTCCACTTACCTGTTTCTTCTGTCTGTCACCCACAGCCACTGAGTTGTCATATGTTTTCTCGTCACCACAGCCACATTGAGTTCGTCCACTTACTGTTTCTGTCTGTCACCCACAGCCACATTGAGTTCGTCCACTTACCTGTTTCTGTCTGTCACCACAGCCACATTGAGTTCGTCCACTTACCTGTTTCTTTCTGTCTGTCACCCACAGCCACATGATCGTTATTTTTTCGTCCACTTACGTCATTCTGTTTCTTCTGTCACCCACAGCCACATTGAGTTCGTCCACTTACCTGTTTCTTTCTGTCACCCACAGCCACATTGAGTTCGTCCACTTACCTGTTTCTTTCTGTCTGTCATTTTTTCGTGTGTGCCATTCATTTCTGTCGTCGTCTTCTAAGGTCTCTGCCATCGTTGACTTGCCTGCCTTCCACATTTCCTGCTCTCTCTCTCTCTCTCTCTCTCTCTCTCTCTCTCTCTCCCCCCCCCCCCCCCCCGCCCCTTCCTTCTTTCCCTTTGCCTGTCTTTGCTTAACAAAATAACTTGCATAAGTTTTCTGCAAAACCAAGGCTATTCTCTGACACCTATGTCAATTGATCCCAGTATGTGGAAAAGCAGACAGGTCTGCAGTTTTGCTTTCTGTTTGTGGTTTCCATGGAAAGAAGCGTGAAGAACCGTTTTCCCTGAAGCCTGTTTTGTCTTTTTATCAAACGGTTCTTGGGGTTGCCAGCAATGCTGATTTGTCCTGTGCGTTGACCATGAGATGTACGGTGTTCTTGGTGACAGTGTGTCTTCAGTGTTGACCAGGTTATGGATCTGTCGTGGGATGGACGTGGCGGTGCTCATCGGAGCGGTTGTGGGTGAGGTGGGGGGATGTTCACTCGCATGTTTCCGCGACTGTGCCGTTGCTGACAGGTGGGGGTAGGGGTGGGGGACTCATCTGTACTGTGTACGTTGATCTGAACTTGCAGTAGTGGGGGTCAGCACCAGAGTGCAGGGTCTCCTCCGAGGGATGACCTCGGGACGACCTGATAGGTAGTGCCTTTAGTGAATTGCACGTGTTGAAGCTGCGAGAGAACGAGTCAGCGTGTATGTGTGTGAGTGTGTGTGTGTGTGTGTGTGTGTGTGTGTGTGTGTGTGTGCGTGCGTGCGTGCGTGCGTGCGTGCGTGCGTGCGTGTGCGTGTGCGTGCGTGCGTGCGTGCGTGTGTGTGTGTGTGTGTGTGTGTGTGTGTGTGTGTGTGTGTGATAGAGTGAGTGATGTGGGAGTTGAAACACCGGAAAGATACTGGAAATGAGACAGGAAAGAAAAAGCAGTTTGTTGAACGCTTAGCAAAAAAACAAACAAACAAACAACCCCCCCCCCCAAAAAAAAAAAACAACAACAACAACAACAAAAACAAGAAGAAGAAAAACTGAAAAAACGACAAACAAACAAACAAAAAAAAACCCACCGATATTTCTAAATTTTCAGGATCCCTTTTCATGTCAATGGGGAGTTGGCCCTAGACCAGGTTTGTGGATAGAATTGGTTGATACCAAGATCCTGACCCTGAAAGAAACCTAAGCTACACTTGCAGGGGTTAGAGATGGTCCAGAAATGAACTTGGTTTTCAGTGTTACCTAACATTTGGATTTGGTGCTCATTTCAGGTGGTGAGAGGATCGGTTGTTTTGTGTGTGTGTGTGTGTGTGTGTGTGTGTGTGTGTGTGTGTGTGTGTGTGTGTGTGGTGCGTGCGTGCGTGCGTGCGTGCGTGCGTGCGGTGTATTGTGTGTGTGTGTGTGTGTGTGTGTGTGTGTGTGTTTGTTTCTGGCCGGGCTATGGACAACATGACTTGATTTTCCAATGAAAAAAGAAAAACTCCTACTTAGTTTGATAAGTAAACATTTCAACTGTCTGCCACCATTCTTCAGCATTTTCATGATGTCAGTCTGTCAGTTCCGCTTGCTTTATTATTATTATTATTATGAACATTTATGACGCCTAATCAATTGAATGCCCTAGGCGTTTACAATATCACAACAGACATCAAATCACACAATATATAACAATCATACATGAGAAAAAGGCATCAAAATCCAAAGCAAGGACACAAACTCACAAGCATGCATACACGCAAACACACACTCACACAGACACGAATGCACACAAAGCAGACACTCGCATCACACATTACAAACGTCGGGTCACAGGGAAGACGAAGTTACCTAGGAAACAGATGAGTTTTGAGAAGGCGCTTGAATGTGGGCAGTGAGGGTGAGGCTGTTGGAAGGACAGGGTTTGATCAAGAGTTACACCGAGGTTGCGGGCAGAATGAGAGAGAGTGATAGGTGAATCAACAAGTTTGATGGAAGTCGGAACAGAAGGGTGGTTTTGAAGTTTTGGTGGGGTGATCAGGATCAGTTCAGACTTATCTTCATTTAGTTTTAGTTTGTTTCGGGTCATCCAGTCCTTAAGGTTCCCATCGGTTCCTTCACTTGCTAACTGCATTACCCTTTGTTGTTTTCTTTGTTCATGGAATGTCTTTGTTTCATTGATGTTCTGCTGGCTCTCACAGGTTGGACGGTGCTCTCTGCCCGCAACTTCATAGCTCTGGCATTATTAATTTCTGTCCAACAACGATACAGTCATTCAGGAGGAGAGAGAGAGAGAGAGAGAGAGAGAGAGAGAGGAGAGAGAGAGAGAGAGAGAGAGAGAGAGAGATTACGACATTTTGATTAATGAGCACGTAACAAGCACCTTCATGTTATTGTTTAAAAGCCCCCTGATACGTCTGTCTATGAGTTAAAAGCACAGCACAGGCACCTGTCGTAGAACTGTGTATGTTGGATGGTAAGACGCTGTGTATGTTGGGTGGTAAGACGCTGTGTATGTTGGATGGTAAAACACTGTGTGTGTTGGATGGTAAAACACTGTGTATGTTGGATGGTAAGACACTGTGTAGGTTGGATGGTAAAACACTGTATGTTGGATGGTAAAATACTGTGTACACGATACACAATATTTTATTTGTCCTCATAGAATACAAGGAAAATTTGTTTGTGGTGCCATCATCAAAATTCACATAACATAAACAAATTATAAATATGTATATCATTAAAAATATTCCACTCTTTCCACTATGCTCAGACATTCCTTGTCAATTCATTTATCCATCTTGAGTCAGGCTGTACATATACATAAATATTAACGTATGCACGCACACATCCTACCACCCTTCACCCACCCCCCACCACCCCAGACACACACACACCACACCAATACAGAATCACACGCACACACCCCGCCAAAATAGAGTCACACACACACACACACACACACACACACACACACACACACACACACACACACACACACACACACAGGCGCGCACATCACCACCACAAACCTTCATCACATATGCAATATTAACACGACACTTAAACACTCCAACTGTAAAACAGAAACGCTCCAAGATAAGCTCAAGTTAAGTATAAAAAGAAAGAAAAAAAACAATAGCACCAATTCAAACGATCAATAATATTGCAAAATGTATAATTACTTAAACTGTAAAAACAACCTGCAGAGTTAATTACAAATCAGGAATAAAAGATTTACTGCTAAGTAAAATGTTTGAAATGAAAGAGAGAGAGAGAGAGAGAGAGAGAGAGAGAGAGAGAGAGAGAGAGAGAGAGAGAGAGACTGAAGGGAGATAATTCATAAGGTTGTGAAAACTGGAAACAGACTTGTGTAAACATTAATTTTTAACTATAAAAACATAACATTCCCTACGAAACCAGGTACGGAATAAAAGAGAACAAAATTTCAATACCAAGAAATTATATCACAAAAAGTATGATTGTTTAAACTGTAAAAAGAAGACAATCAAAGTTAAAGGTATTTGTAGTAAAAAAAAAAAAAAAGGCTAGACAATCAAAGTTAAAGATATTTGTAGTAAAAAAGGCTTGGATGGGGGGGGGGGGGGGGGGAGGGGGGTCCTTCATACACACACACACACACACACACATATTGTATAAGCATTTGAACAGTAAGACATAACATTACCTAATAGGCATGTAGTAAGGAATAAATTAGAACAACAATTTCAGTGCCATGCAATGATACCACCAAATGTATGAGTATTAAAACAGTAAAGGAAGACAATCAGAGTCAAGTCATATAATTCATATAATTCATGGATAAAAAAGTAAAAGATAGCTCGAAGGGGGGAGGTCCATCAAATTTACACATTTACACACACACACGCACACGCGCACACACACACACACAACAACACACACACACACACACACACGCTGCCACCTCACCACAAACACAGGCATATAAAAAACAAGCATATAAAAACAAGAATAAAATGAGAACCAAAAAAAAAAAAAAAATTGTCAACATCTGCAATGATTCTAATAATTGTAATTACTCACTGTAAAACAGGACTTAAAATACTTAATAGGGGGTGGGTGACGATGGGGGGCAACATACACACCTACGCACACTCGCACGCACACACATACCCCCCCCCCCCCCCACACACACACACACACAACACACACACACACACACACACACACACACACACACACACACACACACACCAGCAGAGGCACACACGCAAGCGCGCCACAGGGGTCGGTATTTAGACCAAAGAATAAGAAAAAATAAAAAAAATAAGCAGGAACAAATTTACTTCAGTATCTCAGGGACTTGTCACACGCATTCTCCCTTCTCTGGTGTATGTTGAATGGTTAGACACTATGTATGTTGGATGGTAAAACACTGTGTATGTTGGATGGCAAAACACTGTGTATGTTGGATGGTAAAACACTGTGTATGTTGGATGGTAAAACACTGTGTTTGTTGGATGGTAAGACACTGTGTATGTTGGATGGTAAAACACTGTGTATTTTGGATGGTAAAACACTGTGTATTTTGGATGGTAAAACACTGTGTATGTTGGATGGTTAGACACTATGTATGTTGGATGGTAAAACACTGTGTATTTTGGATGGTAAAACACTGTGTATGTTGGATGGTAAAACACTGTGTACGTTGGATGGTAAGACACTGTGTATTTTGGATGGTAAAACACTGTGTATGTTGAATGGTTAGACACTATGTATGTTGGATGGTAAAACACTGTGTATTTTGGATGGTAAAACACTGTGTATGTTGGATGGTAAAACACTGTGTATGTTGGATGGTTAGACACTATGTATGTTGGATGGTAAAACACTGTGTACGTTGGATGGTAAAACACTGTGTATGTTGGATGGTAAAACACTGTGTACGTTGGATGGTAAGACACTGTGTATTGGATGGTAAGACACTGTGTATGTTGGATGGTAAAACACTGTGTATGTTGGATGGTAAAACACTGTGTATGTTGGATGGTAAAGCACTGTGTTTGTTGGATGGTAAAACACTGTGTATGTTGGATGGTAAAACACTGTGTATGTTGGATGGCAAAACACTGTGTATGTTGGATGGTAAGACACTGTGTATGCTGGATGGTAAAACACTGTGTATGTTAGATGGTAAGACACGTGATGTTCCGAGCTGGCTGCATGATCACTGTGAACGTTAATTCACGTCTGACGATTTCCTTCACTTATCAGCACTGAGACCATGGCTCAAATGACTCCAAATGTGCTCGTTGCTATGGGATAATTATGTGTGTGCGTGTTTGCGCACGCGTGTGTGTGTGTGTGTGTGTGTGTGTGTGTGTGTGTGTGTGTGTGTGTGTGTGTTGTGTGGTGGTTACGGCTAGCAACCAGCAAACAGCATTCCAGTGACACTGTGGTGCAACACGCAAGCGTTGGGTGCTACACCCGCGTCTCTCTTTATAGATTGTTGGCAAGACCGACACCGGCAAAAAGATTCCCGTCTGATCGCTGCAGTCTTTCGGCATCTCTTAAGGCAGTCGTCAGGATCTGGATACAAAGCTGAACATTGTAAACGTTTTGTCAGCGATGAACATCCCAGACTGGGTCATGGTAGGCTTTCTGGCTGCCGTTGCTTATTTGGCGTTGCCTAGCTATGGAGAAATTCAAGGTTTGGCACGCACTGTTGATATAGATTATCGTACAATCGACACGTTGGAAGAAACCATAGCTGCACTATGTCGTGAAATGAAAGGTTTGAAACTTATTCTTGATATAAATTCTCGTACTATCGACACGTTGGAAGAGACCGTAGATGCACAGTCTCGTAAAACTGAACGTTTGAATATAAAATCTCGTACTGTGGACACGTTGGAAGAGACCGTAGATGCACAGTCTCGTACTATGGACACGTTGGAAGAGACCGTAGATGCACAGTCTCGTACTATCGACACGTTGGAAGAGACCGTAGATGCACACTCTCGTAAAATTGAACGTTTGAATATAAAATCTCGTACTGTCGACACGTTGGAAGAGAGGGTGGCTGTACAATCTGATAAGATTCAGCAGATCGAAAACGCGGCTCGGAACAATCGGCGGAGACTGCAGAACCTTGAGGAAGAACTGCAAGAATTCATTGAAAAGTTCACTCGTGCTTACGAGGAACAGGAATCTTCGAGGGGCGGATCTGACTGGGGATTCTTTTGGGACTTATTCAGGAAGGCATTGAACAGACTCCAATGTTTCTTCACACCGTTAGGGCTTAAAGGAATAACAGGCTGCTGACAATGTAGACAGCCCAGCAAAAAGGTAGGATATTTTTCACGTGTGCTGTCACTTACTTGGATTGTACAACTGTGGTGCGGTCAGTTTGCTGTTGTTAGATTGTTAACGTAGTCCAGTGTTGATAATCATATCATTGAATATAACTCAAAACCACTATGACCAGTGGCTTACAGTTGACAGCGGGAGGGGGGCCGGGGGGGGGGGGGGGGGTTGGGGGGGGGGGGATGAGAGGTACAAATTAACGGTTTCGCTGTCGGAAGAGAAACTTGTGTCAGATTTAGTATCAGGCTACATGACAGGGCTCTACTCTATGCTTCTTTTCATAATAGATCCCTATCGTCAGTCAGTCCCGGGATACACAGTCACCTGTGGTACATGGCAGAAGATCGGAATAACGCTGTCAGAGACACGTCCATTAACAGGACAGACCCTGAGTGTGGGGTTCCAGTCTCCCCGTCAAACCCCGCATCACACTCAACTGGGTGAAGCCGGGCTGGGATGGAAAATCCCGCAAATGCACGCCCTGACGCGACTTGAACCCACGATTTTGCAACCCACTATCCCGCGACACTAACCACTGAAACCATAGCGGTTGGTATACTGTGCGAGACTGGTTGGGAGACGTGTATGTACATGCATGTATGTATGTATTGTATATTGTGCCAGACTGGTTGTGGGACATGTATGTATATAATGTATGTACGCATGTATGTATATACCTATGTAAGTGTGTGTGTGCGCGTGCGTGCATGCGTGCGTGCATGTATGTATGTATGTATGTATGTATGTATGTGTGTATGTATGTATGCACATACGTGATGTATGTGTATGCGTGTGCATGTGTGTGTGTGTGTGTGTGTGTGTGTGTGTGTGTGTGTGTGTGTGTGTGTGAATGAGTAAATGAGTGAGTGATCTGCGTGTGTGTGGTGTGTGTGTGTGTGTGTGTGTGTGTGTGTGTGTGTGTGTGTGTGTGTGTGTGAGTGATCTGCGTGTGTGTGTGTGTTGTGTGTGTGTGTGTGTGTGTGTGTGTGAGAATGAGTAAATGAGTGAGTGATCTGCGTGTGTTTGTGTGTGTGTGGTGACACAGATAGTGAGATATGGCAGTCATGCAAGGAAAACCCTTTAAGTCGGAATAAAACCGGATATCATGATCAAGGTAACAAGCATGTACACGTCATGAGGACTGTTTTTATTTTCTCACACATCTTAGATAACTGTCCCTTAGCTGCTCTTATTACACACACACACACACACACACACGCGCGCGCGCGCGCGCGCGCACGCACGCATGCACACACGCACGCACACAAGCCCGCGCCCGCAAGCAAACACACACACACACACACACACACACACGCGCACGCACGCACGCACGCACGCACGCACGCACCACACACACACACACACACACACACACACACACACACACACACACACACACACACACACACACACAGTGTTACTTCAAGCAAGAAGGCAGGATTTGCTGTTCGCACGTCAACAACCAATTCGAAAAGGCGAACCTGAAAGTGTTGTGTGGAGAATTCAGCGAAACTGGCGTCTCTGCAAGGCAGCCCAGTTACCCAGAAACTCGTCACAGTCACTACACTCAGTCGACAGACATTCCGGACCAAATCACCAGCAAGTTGGCAAAATTCAGCGAAACTGAAACCACTAGCTGGTATTTTCCCAGACCTTCATTCCGTGCAGCTGTGTTATTTGTGCTCAGAAAAAGAAGAAAAAAAAAGAACCTCAGTCCTAAAATGGAGAGTTACTGTATTACCGTTACATTCTGTGTCGTACGTTCAGACCCTGGATCTCAAGCCGACAGTGGTGGATCTGTCGGACTGTCTGTCTGTGTCTGTCTTTGTCTCTGTCTGTCTGTCTGTCTGTCTGTCTCTGTATTTGTGTGTGTGTGTGTGTGTGTGTGTGTGTGTGTGTGTGTGTCTTTCTGCCTGTCTGTCTGTCTGTCTGTCTGCCCGCCCCTCCCCCCCCCTCTCTCTCTCCCTATGCCTCTGTCTGTCTGTCTGTGTCTGTGTCTGTCTGTCTGT
>CM065725.1:34406817-34421817 GCA_033310375.1 Conus canariensis
AGTCCTTGCCAATCTTCCCAGCGTTCTAAGTCCACTGAACAGGTCTACAAAGAGCAGATATATCATCAGGTAATATTATTTCATGACATACCCTAGGCCATAGCCTCCAGACCTATTTCCTACAAACGTATGTCAGAAAGAAAACGTTTCACATTTGTTTTGGCATAAAACATCGTTTTGCTTCTTGTATGTTTACATATCTTTTTTTATCTTCGCGCGCGCGCGCGCATGTGTGTGTGTGTGTGTGTGTGTGTGTGTGTGTGTGTGTGTGTGTGTGTGTGTGTGTGTGTGCGAAAGGAGAGCGGGGGTGGGGGATTAATACAAATTGTATACATATGTTTATAAACCTTGTAGACAGCTACGTTAGTCAGTGCTGAAGACAATGTTCCGAGGCGCCTCCCTCTTTTCCCCAACCCCTAATTCTAAAAGTCTCTCTGCTTTCCTTCATGTTAAACGTTTCATCTGGCTGTTTTCCGTCTTTCTTCTTATTCATTCGTTCCTTTAAATCATTAATTTTCTATTTATTTCTTAACTTAATCACTCTTTTCCATTTCATCCTTTTTTTTACCGAATCGATATATCACAAACACACACACACTCACACACACACACACACACACACACACACACACACACACACACACACACACACACACACACACACACTCTCTCTCTCTCTCTCTCTCTCTCACACACACACACACACACACACACACACACACACACACACACACACACACACACACACACATACAAAGCCACAGTCAATCAATCGATCAGCCAAGCACTCATTCACCTAACAAATCAATCAATCCATCGATCAATTAGTCAATCATTCTGTCGATCAACTGATCCATCGTTGGATCTAAAGATGGGTCGATTTATTCATCTAGTCATAAGAATACTATAACCCCCAAGCTGAGCATGGAATCTGTACCCAGCTTTGTCTGTTTCAGGGAGGGAAGACGAGTCAGACGAGTCCACGGAACGGCTTCAAGGAGAAACGGGTCGAGGGATTACGAACATCAGTTACCGTACGAGTGGAGACTTCAGGACTTTTCACATCCCATTGAAATGAACGACAGCAACGTGTTTACATGAGTGCATCAGAAATACCTGTCGAGAGTCTTGCTGTGAACAAAATCTTACCGGCGATGAAAGTGAAAATGTGTCTAATAGACTTTGACAAAAGCCTTCTTTTTTGTCTTTCCGTAAGTCATGAAATATAAGTAAAAACGGAGTGTCACATCTTGTGTGAAAGTCTGAACCACCAAATAATAGCGGTCGTTTAAATGAAATGCGAACCACGTGGAAAGAGTCATCTGAGAGAGGCTGTTAATGATCTGTTTTGAATGTAACTCTTGGATATCCAACAGCACAGCTCCAGGGAAGGGTACAGAAGACTGGAGTTTAAAAAAGAAAGAGAAAAGAACTGAAGGACAGCCGTGAGGATTGGAATAGGGTCCTTACTTGCTGATGCCGGTTTTTCAGAACTCGTGCAAGACCTCTTTTTTAACGTTCTGGTTCTCCGCTGAATGATGTTTAGAAGCAGCATGACGTTTGACTACAACAGCAAAACGAAAAAAAAAGAACAGTATAACGACAAAGACCAGATAGCAAGAAGAGCAGAAAACAAAGTGAAAGGCAATGTTGGGACCTGCGGGAGAGGAGAAAAGGAAAGGGGTGGGCGGAAGGGGGGTGGGGGGGGGGGGGGGTGGGGGGTGGAGAGATATAGAAAAGAGGGAAGGTAGTTCCAGGAGTTCCAGATCTCGCCCCCACCCTTCCCCTCTCCCACTGGCCCCGTTTTGAAAACTAAGAAATCTATAGAGCGTCTTTTGAGAACGAAACACACCACACACACACACACACACACACACACACACACACACACACACACACACGCACACACATACACACACACACACACACACACACACACAACACACACACACAGAGAGAGAGAGAGAGAGAGAGAGAGAGAGAGAGAGAGAGATGGCATAGGCTCGCGTCATTTCACGCGCGAGTCCAAACAGCAACAACAAACAAACAAACAAACAAGTCAAACCAAAAAGTTCATAGCTTTGGCAGACGGTTATTAACTCCCTCTTGACAATTCTGGCAGTGAGACACGCCGACCCTCCCTCTCCTTCCCCTCCCCTCCCCTACCCCCGTCATCCACCCCTATCCCCATCCCTTTCTGCCCCCCAGTCACAGGATTTGTGTGGCAGATGATATATACCCTTTCCCAGCGCTCAAAGCACCAACCCCGGTTATCTGTCTGCCGGTGATACCGTAGACATCGCAGCTGTCTCCCCTTAGTTTCCGACGGTATCTTTGGCACGGTAGCATCTCACAAGTGACGTCATTAACGACAGAGTCAGAGCGAGCGCGGATGTTCCTCGTGTAGTCATTCCCTACCGACGGTAAGAAATCAGTATGGCTTGATGGTCTCACTCTGTTGATGTCTTGCCGACCTGACTGATTTGATGTAGCATATACGCATGAATTAGCGGGGAAAAAAAACGTTTGAAATGTGTGTCCAATGAAAAATCCTCTCTCTCTCTCTCTCTCTCTCTCTCTCTCTCTCTCTCTCTCTCTTCTCTCTCTCTCTCTCTCAAAAACATACGAAAATCAACGAGAACAATATACTCCTCGCCTTCAATCCACCATGCCACACCTCACCCTACCCTTCACCTCCTCCCTCTAAAGAAGAAAAAATGGCAAACACGCCACCCCCCCCCCCACCCCCCACTCTCCAAAAACGTAACAAAACAAAGACAAACAACCAAGGAAACAAAAAAAAAGAACAATCTCCCAACAGAATTTTCACCCAGGCACATACATATTCACGTACACTTACACAGACACGCTGTCCTTGTCATGCATGCACAAATGTACTCGGGAATGCAGACACACTTGAACACGAACATGTCTTACATTACCGCTTAAATGATATTACAGAATGATTATGTCAGCGCACCATACATCAGGTCACCAAAAAAAAACAAAAAAAAACGGACATTATTGTATCAAACGCACAAACATTAAAGCAAACGAGTGAGTGTCCATCATTAGCACTGCGACGCAGCATACAGAACTGCATGACGAGTGTGGAAAAAGTTGGCGTAATTTTGAATTAAAAAAAAAAAAAAGTGAGAATGAGATGTTATGCATTGTGAGTGAGAAAAAAAAAAAGTATGGATTCGATCCTTTTATCCCCCCCCCCCCCCCCCCCCCACCCCCCCCCACAAAAAAAAAAAAAAGCTTCATATTTGCAACAAAAACAAAAAACAAAAAAAAACTTTCAGACACAATGAAAATTGGCTTATGAAAGAATAGAAGGTAAATCAACTTTCAGACACAATGAAAATTCTCGAAACAATGTTATTTGATTGTGCCTCTCTAAAAATACTCCGACCTCCTAAGCAAGGCTTTGGTGCGTTGATTTTTGGTGTGCAGCCTGGGTGAGTTCTTAGGGCCTGCCCTCCGATGTCGGGTAGGGAGGGGGTGGTTCACGTAGTCACAGGTTATGTGTGATTTCAACGGTAGAAATCCTTTGATAAAAAAAAAAAATGGTGAGATGAATGGTCAGGGATATTCTGTGACAGCTGATATGATTTAGTTTGATGTTCTTTTCAACCTAAGCCGGAGCCTGAAAACCCTGACAGGAATGACGCAGAGTTTAGAACCTATTCCCAATTGTGGCGTGTGGCTATAGTTGTAGTCGGCGTTCGAACGTTCGAGTCGGTAAGGCATGATTGGTTTTGCCGTTGAAAATGTAAAAATATCAATGTAAAAAAAAACAAAAAAACACTTGAACACGAACACGAACACACACACACGCACACACACACACACACACACACACACACACACACACACACACACACACACACACACACACACACACACACAGAGTTTTAATCAGTCCGTTTTAGCTGAGGTATTGGAGTTGGTAACAAACTAATGCAAACGTTAAATACTTATCGTCTCGTATTGTTTGTTCGTGTTTTGTTTATTGTTTCATGTCTCTATTTTTGTGTCCACGGTCATGATTGTCTATTTGTTCTTATTCATTTTCAGGTTAAGTCAAATGTTTTGACTATCACATTTTCCGTGCCATGTACGTATCAGTGCTTCCACACCAATCATTCTAGCTCCCAGGAAGACAGCCACACCCAGAACAGTCCTGTCAGGGACCCAGAAACGACAATCATCAGTGAGCAGTCACTAGTTTACTTTGAGGAACACGAGAGGTGGCGCCAGACTGCGGCTTCGTGGTTGTCCAGGAGTGCTATGGTGATCCAGCATACTCAGGACACCGCGTGCTTGGTTCCCCACCAACGGTTATCATTGCTTAGTCGCGGAACCAGGGTGGGTTGGGGTTCTCTGCTGAAGGGCGCCACCACGTCCATCCAGCGACCGTCGCTATGAACCTGCCGGTACCGATGACTTGGACACGAAGTCACCACAGGTGACGAGGAAATGGAAGGTGAGGTTACCACTGAAACAACCCATGAAGTTAAAAAAGAATTTGCGCCCGTTTTCTGTTGTCTTTTTAAACGATGATAAATGATGATGCTGTGAGCTTCAATTTTGGTCTGAGACTCGGTGACAAGCCTGCGCTCTACTGTTGTACTCATATCTTGGCGTCAACCAGGCCCGTGAGTCGGTCCACATGCAGTTTTGGTCAGAAATTGTGAGCAATACTGACAGCCTGTCAGCGAGGCAGCCATGGAAGGCAACTCGACTCTGTAGTTCCTGTCTTCTCATCGCAATTTTAGCAACACTGGGCAGAAACCGGCCAGTATCGAAAAATCCCACGCACATATGTACCTCTGAAGGGATTCGAACCCATGACCTCCCAGCGACACTAACCAATGAACTACGGATGCGGGTCTTCGTTTATATTTAGGTATGTGTGGACATTGTGCACCTGAACCTCATATTCCCTTGGGGGCGTTCTTAGCTGAAATGCTGTGGAAAAAGTGTTATCATCTCACTGGTATTTTGTTGACGTACATTGCTGGTAGAATTATTTCCTGGTTGCTCTTTGCTCTTCTGGTAAATGTTTTCTGTGACAGCCTTCTAAGCGCAATGGCTTCTGTGCTGTGATACCTTTCTGTGCACTTCAGTTTCTGCAAACAGTGGCACGTTTTGGCGGATGGGAAAGAAAAATATCTCCTTAACGGGGTTTGTCTTTATGCTATACTAGTTTTTGACAATGCACACACACACACACACACACACACACACACACACACACACACACACACACACACACACACACAAAACACACACACACACACACACACACACACACACACACACACACACACACACATAAACATCACAATACTAACGAAAAAAAATCACCACCTCATATACCCATTGTCACCCATTGTCAGTGTGTTTTTTTTTTTTGTTGACCCGGTGATAGTGTTTGTTTCCACATGCCTTTGATTTTTTTTACCCAATTAAGACCCAATAGTGTACATTTGACTGTACTTTTGCTTTATTGACCCAGTGTCCCTTGATTGTACCTTTGATGTCTTGACCCGATGATAGTGTTTGTTTCCACATGCCTTTGATTTTTTTTTACCCAAAGACCCAATAGTGTACGTTTGACTGTACTTTTGCTTTATTGACCCAGTGTCCCTTGATTGTACCTTTAATTTCTTGGCCTCCGTATAAAAACGCAAAAACAAAAACAAACACGCAAGCATGGAAACCACTTCCTAAGAGATTCCCTGGAGCCCATTTCTGCAAAATGCATCATTTATCAGTTTACCTTCATACTTAATATCTTTCAGAAAATGTGGATCACACGCTTAGTTTTATTCAGTCTACGTGGAAAATGTGAAAACCTAATCCAATACTTTTTTGTTAGCGTGTCTTCGTTTTAGGCAAACGGGACTGTTTCACATTTAAATCTGACCTATCGAAGATTACACATATCTGTTAAAGTGTAAATAAATCTTTATGACAACAGCTTGAAAACGGATAATGCCACAAATTATGCTGTATTACAGTCTATTTATCCTTGCATAAATCACTTGTACAGTGCATTTTCTCCCCGTCCCACTGTCCCCTTCCGTCCCCCCCCCCCCCCCCCCCAAAAAAAAAAAAAAAAAATTATGGTTACTAACATCTACTAATATTTACATCTGGAGCAGATCTAACTTATTTTCCTTCATTTTGACTGTTTTGTCGCACAGAAATCTGAATTTCTAATTACAATACATTTTCAATTATTGTTAATTGCCGCTGCCATAGGTATTGTTTTTTTGTTTTTTTGTTAAATTTTTTTTTTAATAATGTTTGTGTTGTTTCTCTGAAAATGTGTGCCATAAATGTTTGATTGTTGTTTGATGGATATTGTTGCTGTTTGTACGCTGCAATACATACAAAACAGTATCTTCTTTCTTGCTATAAGATTCATCGATTGCTGTTGCGTGGATATTGTTGCAATTTTAAATTTGTGTCACAGAAAAAAATGGGATTTTCTTTCATGTCATGAGATTAGAGATCTGGATATATTTGTTGCCTTGTTTAGCGTTTTGTGTGCGCTGCAGATTCATAGTGCATCAAGGTATCCAATAATTTAAGGGATAAATCTGATGGTACGTGTAAAGTCGATACCAGCCGGATATCCTCGAAGATTCTCCTTCATCTGGTCGTTTTTAATATTATCAGTGGTTCTAAAATTTGTTACATTTTTTCGACTTTTGATAAAGTGGAAGTGATTCAAAATTTGTTTGGCTAGGGTTATACACTTCTTCAAAGGATTTCGGTCAAAATATCCAATTATCATACAAAAAAATCATGGTTAGTCGAAAGTTATGAAAAAGTGTTATTCGCAGACTTTGTTCCTGTTTATTAATGTGGTTTGGTGACTAATATCCGTTCTCAAAGGGTAGAGACGGGAATGCACGAGCATTTTACATTTGGGGAAAAAAGGATTGCTTCAATTTTGTGGTGAGCTGTTACGTGGCGGCCTGAGCCATTTTTCTTTTATCCCAGTGCTTTCCAAACCTCTCCTCTGTTTTTGCTGACTTCATCTAAAACAGCATTAAGCAGTCTGGGACCAGGAAATTTGAATTGTGTGCGTTATTATCCCAAACTTTTCCTGCTTCATAATTGTAGAATACGCTTTTTGCCTTGTGTTGTGAATCATGCTTACATATACAGGAACAAGAGATACTTGGTGATGGTATATCGCTATTTAGTTGACGTGTGGTGTCTTAAGTATTATATCAAGACGCGAGAAAAGCACTTAACGCCTCGCGCTATGTAGAATGATTATGTTACGAATATATGTGGATACAAAAGTTTATTGAAAGTATGTAATTGTTTTGGTGATAATTTTGTGTTTTCAATAAAGAATAAACAAATCATGTCTGGATTTCAAATGTGATGCCTGTTCTTTTATTGCACAAAAAAAATTCTGCAATTGAACTATTTGTTTTACACCAATGACTAATCTTCCAGTGCAGTTTACGACTTTGATACTGTTGAAGAATTTTGGGGTCAGGACGCCACAATAGGCAAGGATGCTAGGATCAGTGGACAGACAGAACAGTGAAACCACTCGGGCAACAGATATTAATGAAATGGTAGTGTGTCTTCTATGGTTTGCAGAAGCTAGGCCCAAAGTGGAAACCTGGCCTGCCAACTCACCAATGAGTGCAAAACCCTACTGACCACTGGGGAGTCCTCACCATATAGCAGCCTTCGTCATACCTCCAGGATTCCGACCTAAGTAAACGAAGAAGAAGACCATCATTATGATACTGAGAACTGGGCACTCCAGACTGTGACATCACATCTCTGCAATATTCCACACTGCGAGTCTTCAATTTATCCATGCAGCCCCAATGACGGCGGAACATCCAACAACACAAAAGTGGAAACCTGGCCTGCCAACTCACCAATGAGTGCAAAACCCTACTGACCACTGGGGAGTCCTCACCATATAGCAGCCTTCGTCAGTACCTCCAGGATTCCGACCTAAGTAAACGAAGAAGAAGACCATCATTATGATACTGAGAACTGGGCACTCCAGACTGTGACATCACATCTCTGCAATATTCCACACTGCGAGTCTTCAATTTATCCTGCAGCCCCAATGACGGCGGAACAGTCCCAACAACACCAAAAGTGGAAACCTGGCCTGCCAACACCCGATGAGTGCAAAACTTTGTTGACCACTGGAGGGCCTTTACCATACAGAAGCCTTTGCCAGTACCTCCAGGATTCCTGCCAAAGGGAACGGAGAAGAATCTCTTCTATAGTACCGTTGATCTCACATGGTCATCACCCATCAGTGACTGATTGATGATAATAATTTTTACTCCTTTTTTAATGAATGAGTGTATATATATATATATATATATATATAATATATATATATATATATATTATTGTTAAAAATAAGGTTTAAAAGGCAATCTACAAATTTGTTTCTAGCTTGCGCTGTCGTCAGGATGATTTTGGTTTGCCCAAACCAAAATCATCCTGACGACAGCGCAAGCTAGAAACAAATTTGTAGATTGCCTTTTAAACCTTATTTTTAACAAATGTTGCTCCCCAAGGGGTTGAGCACTCTCAAAATCGTTTTAGGAATTCCAATCTTATTGATCTATATATATATATATATATATGTGTGTGTGTGTGTGTGTGGTGTGTGTGTGTGTGTGTGTGTGTGTGTGTGTGTGTGAAAACTTTCCACAGTTAAATAAAGGGAAAAGGTGGCAAAAAGAGTACCTGGAGAGGGGATGGCCGACGTTTCGTGTCGTAGACACTTCAACAGGGAATGGCAGCAGAGGGAAGATGTTGATGGTGCTTGACTTGAGTCACTGAGCGCAGTTCATGGTTTGAAGGGGTGGAAAGGGCAGAGGTGGGAGTGTTGGGCAATATTGAATGTAGGGGTGATCATGATTCACAATAGAAATGGGCAGCAAAGGAGAGACAAAGGAAGGGGGAGGGGGGGGGAAGGAGGGGAAAGGGGGGGGGGGGGGAAGAGGAGGGGGAGAAAGAAAGGAAGGGGGGGGGGGAAGAGGAGGGCTGATGGTTTGGGGTGAGGTATCATTCCCTGACGTTGAGCCCATGTGGGCTCAAGGTGCCAAGGCGCTGTATTAACTGGCTTTCCATGTATTTTCTGTAGTTCCCTTCTTGACGACCATTTCTCCAAAGGGCTGCCACTCTGATGTGGGAAAGATGGTGATGGTCCGAATTGAAGTGGTTTGCCACAGGAGTGTCTTTTCCTGTGAGGATGCTGTCTCTATGTTCTTTAAAACGTTCGTTTAGAGATCTGTATGTTTCACCCACATACATCTTGGGACACAGGGTACAACTAAGAACATAGACTATATTCTGAGTCTGGCAGGTGAAGTGGGACCTCATGTGGAAGCTGCGTCCGGATGGGCCTTTCACAGTAATTGTCGGATTAAGAAAGTCACAGGTTTTGCATTTGGGTTTCCTGCACTGGAAATTGCCTGGTTGGGTTGGGGGGGATGAAGGGTGGAAGGTAGAGTGCATCAGGTGGTCACCAAGGTTTTTGTCCCTTTTGAATGCCACCATAGGTGGTAGACTGAAAATGTTTTGGAGAGCTGGATCCTCCTTCAGAATAGTGAAGTTGCGGAGCAGAACGTTTTTCACAGATAGATTGTGTGGGTGGTAGGTCAGAGTGGCAATGCATCGGTCATTGTCTGTAGTCATCTTTTCCTTGTCTTGTAGGAGCTGGTGTCTGGGGATGGACTGTGCTCGTTCAAGGGCCATCTGAACTGTAGCTTGTGGGTAGCCTCTAGTAGTGAAGAAGGTAGTCATGGCCGCTGCTTCTTTGGTGTAATTATCATCGGTGCTACATAGTCTGCGAAGTCGAAGAAATTGAGAATATAGGATGCTTTCTTTCATGGCAGGAGGATGGCTTGATGAGAACAGGAGGTAAGAGTGGGCATCAGTTGGTTTATAGTGCACTGTTGTGTGGAGAGACTGTAAAGTGCTTTGGATACTGATTTTGATGTCCAAAAATGAGAGGGAAGAGTCCGAGATTTCGTATGTGAATTTGACTGAAGGGTGAAAGGCATTAGCGTAGTCAATGAAGCATTGGAGTTCCTGTCTGGGTAGAGTGCTGATTCCGAAACAGTCGTCTATGAATCTTTTGAAGACTTCAGGTAGACGTCCAGGGTAATTTCCACAGTTAGTCTCATTATGATCATATGATCATAACTCACCCAGAACATTGTTTACATGTGGTCCCCCACCCACCCACCCCCTGTGTGTGTGTGTGTGTGTGTGTGTGTGTGTGTGTGTGTGTGTGTGTGTGTGTGTGTGTGTAACACATGATACCCTGTTTTTCATTGATCACTGCTATCTTCTCTCAACGAACATCAGCATATTGATGCCAACACATTATTTCACCTGTTACAATGAACATCATCCGACAGCATTGTTTACTTTTTCAACAACACTATTTATATGAACCTCCCAACCTCCCACCCCACCCCCCACCCCATAGTGGATGAAGAGATATAGCTCTTCTTCTCTTGCCCCCCCCCCCCCCCCCACACACACACATTACCCTCCTCCCCACCCACCCTACCCACCCTTTTTTTCACCCCCCCCCCCCCCAATTATACCTTATCACCCATTTATCTTCCACCCCCTTCCCTCCCTTATTAACATTACCCACACACCTTCCACAACTACCCACGCATAACTACTACCACCTCTTTCATCACCCAGCGAAATCATTTATTTTATTCACCTAACCCCCTTTTTTTTAAATTACAGTTGCTTTTTTTTTCTCCCAGCCCCCCCCCCCCCCCCTTATCATTATTATCAATCCACCTTTACCACAACCGTCACAAATATATCACACCACCCCACTAAACTAGACACACAACCCTATCGTATCACCCCCCCCCCCTCCGCCCACGCAAGCCCCCACCCCCCTCCTTTTCCTCTCCCATAATCCCCTCTGTCATTTCCGCCTGGCGGCCATTCTCCCGACCACGTGGACAACAGATGAGTCACTCTTCGTTCTTTGTTTGTACTGTCCTAAATGTTATATGTAATCTGTTTTTTTGCCTGAAGAAGACCCAAGAGGTCGAAATGCATCGTGTCTTGTCATGTGCTTTGTTTGTCAATGTCACTGGCGGTAACTAACACCCTCTCTTTCTAAATTTTGCTTCGTTCTCCACCATCAGTCACTCCATTTAGAAGCCATATATTCACCGTGGCCAACTCTCTACAAAAGCGTAGTGTGTCCCCCTATTGTTTGCCACGAGCCACAAACTGACCCAGGCTAACACTTCTCAGAAGGGTTGTGTGTCCAAATATTTGCCAGAAGTCGCAGATTCACACAAACTAGCACTCTTTAAAAGGGTGTCCAAGCATTTGCCAGAAGTCGCAAATTCACCCAAACCAGCACTCTTTAAAAGGGTAGTGCGTCTCCTGTCCTGTTGGTTACCACAAGCGATAGATTCATTGTGGACAGCGTTCTTCAAAAGGGTAACGTGAATGCTATTGTTTGCCAGAAGCCGCAAATTACCCTGGCTAACACTCTTCAAAAGGATAGTGCGTATCCTCTTGTTTGCCAGAAGCTAATACTCTTCAAAAGGATAGTGTGTGTCCTATTGTTTGCCAGAAGATAGCACTTAGTAAAGGGATAGCGTGTCTCTTATAGTTTGCCAGACGCCACAAATTCACCCTGGACAACACCCTTCAAAAGCGTAGTGTGTCTCCTATTTTTAGCCAGAAGCTGCAAATTTACCTGGACAGCACTCGTCCCCTCTAAACGTCCCGAAGAACGGCTAGGCACATGCAGTGCCAGTGGCTGAGACAGTCAACCAAGTGGACTTCATTCTCACTCCCACAGGTTTAAATCCAGCATTAACAGAGCTCAACAGAATTAGCAGAGACCAGCTCAGAAGTTTCCAAGAAGCTGACATTGGCAGCGACCACGACATCACACTGATGATAAATGAGCTCAGAGTAGAGACACATTAGCAAAAGACTAAGTGTATGATAATCAAACTAGAAAAGCTGAAGTGGAAGAAAAAGAAGAAGAACATTAAACAGCATGACATTCCGGCTATAAACAGCAAACAGAAAGTGGATTCCAAAGCTTTAAAGACATTTTGGGTTTAAACAGTAAATAAAAAGTGATCCCCAGACAATAAAGATATAAACAGTAAACACAAAGTAGATCCCACAGCAGCGTCCCTGCACGTTCTGATCAACTGGGACACCAAGCAGAACATGACGGAGGCTAGATAAAAAAAAAATTAGCAGCCAGTGCAATGATATGAAAACATGGCTGAAAGAAGGCAAAAGCAAGGAAGTCTTTGATATACTGAAGGCGGTACAGAGATCATGCAACCAAGAACTATTTCTACAGGAGGCAAGTATGATCTTCACCCAACGGAACTTACATCAGTGATAGAACTGAATACCGCAAAAAAAAAAAAAAAAAAAAAAAAAAAACCTACACCAGCGAGGTTAAATAAAAACAGACACCATAATATTGGACCACACTGTCAAGACCAGCAGCAAGTTTAGGAACACCTTGATTCTCCAGGAAGAAGCGGAGGACATTGTCCGTATACACAAAACAGACCGGTCACCAGAGGTTGATTATGTCCCAGCAGAACAAATAAAGCACAGAGGGCCAAGTGTCACCAAGGCATTGACAGCTATCTGTCAGAGAATATGGGGAAACAAAATGGTGGCCAAAAGAATGGGCATAATCTCAAATCAAACGTCCGCCATCCCCCTTCCCATCCCGCTCCATTCCCAAATGAAAATACGAAAACACTTTCAAAACTACTAAACCATAAGTTTAATCAGCCGCCCCAGTCAAATGATGTTGAAAGTCTTGCAAAACAGACTCGGTGCCAGACAGAAGAAATCTTAGCGGAACAGGCAGGACATATGTCGGAAAAGGAACACATCTGCACACATTTCAGCCTCAAACTACCGACAGACAAGCACTTCCAGCAACAAATTCATCTCTGCCACATGTTCCTTGACTTGGACATACCTTTGACAGGTTTCAGAAGAAGTTGCGTAGCAGATCGTGAATAACGGTAACTTTAACAACAATCTCACCTGAGTCATGGTAGTACTTTACAAAGATAAAAACGATTTTGGAGACCGCTTCCTGGCAAATACAGGAATGTGTCATGGCTTTCTCCGAACTCCTATTCTTTTCAACATCTACTTGGAAAATATAACGCAGGAAATCCCTTTGGACTTCAGCGACACGATATCCATCGGAGACAAGCCTCTGCACTACCTGCGGTTCGCTGACATGACTGAGCAGTTGAGGGGTAGCAAAAAAGAATCCCAAGAACTCGCCTTCACACTGGAAAATGCATTGACCACATTTAAAATGGTAGCCAGCTCAGAGAAAAGTAAAGTCTTGGTCAACCGCTCCAGACAACTTACAGCTGTCAACATCACGGTGAACGGTGAGAGGAAGTGCGCTATTTCAACAATCTCAGGTCCAGTCTAAGTAAGGACTGTAACTCAACACAGCAGGTTAAGACGAATTTCAACCCTGCCATAACGAGACTCTAGCTTGACAGCAAAACCAGGTCTAATACTTCCGAATGCACAAAAAAAAAAAAAAAAAAAAAAAAAAAAACAGCAATAGAAGTCACTGGTAATAATCATACGTTTTGGAGGTGGAATCTGACAGCAGATCTCGATGAAAAAAAAATACCCAGGCGTTGCAGAATAAATGCTCTGCATCTCGTGCAGGGAACACAAGACAAATGACTGTAGGAGTACATGTCAACGCTGGCAGCTTACAGCCTCCCTCACCTCACAGTTACCAAGCACTGTAAAGTTGCCTGATGGTGACTCGCCATGACTCCCTGTCCAAAACCATCCTATAGGGCATTGTGAAGGGAGGCGGAGGGGGGGGGGGGGTGTTCTGTGAAGTAGACTGAAGAAATCCATGATGGGCAGCATAAAGGATCGAAAGTTGTTGTGCATGAATGAGAACAGAGAGCGGTGGAGAATTCTAAGTGCCCAGGCTCCGTCACGATATCCCCACGACCTTGTCAGAGGTAAGTGACGATGGCTTACGTGAAAGACGTGATAAAAATCCAAAATTCAACGGTAAAATACTCATGAACACACAAAACAAGGCACAAAGAAATGCTTATTTGATATACAGCACGTAACGAACAATTCTCATTCTGTCTGCATTTTAGGGAGTATTGTTTTGTGCGTTTTTGATACGTGTATTTTTTTTATGTCTAAAGAAGTTCTTTGTGTCAAAACGTTTGCTTATCTGTGTCTTTTTTGTGTTTTAATTAATCGTAACTATGAGCCTTGTTTTGTGTGTCCTTTTGTCGTTCGCCTTGTTTCCACAAACGCTGTCGTCTGTTCCATTTTCTTCGGCGATTCAAAGCCTCAAAAATCGAGAAACAGATTACAATGAAGAACAGGATATTCCCAGACGAAAGTTTGTCCAAAATCAGGTGAGTCTGGTTCCCACAGACAGCTGGTCAAAGTCGCTGTTCCCAGACCAAAAGTCTGTCTTCCAGTCTGGTCAGGCCGGGAATGGTCGTCTGGTGGCGTGCAGGAACGGGATCAGGAGGTCCTCTGTCTCCTGAGGGGAAGTCTCCTGTCTAAAAGGTCGCTGTGGGCCACTCTCAGCGGCCGCCTTCAGGACCACCCAGAGGCCTGTCTTCATGCTGGAGTGGTGATAAGCTTGTCCCCCAGGCCTCCGACTAGTTGACGGACACGCTGTTCATACATCACACCCCAGAGGCGCGTTTTGTAGCCACGAGAATTCGCGAGTGGGTAGCCTGTGCCAGCGGTAAGGAAAGCAAGAGATAAGAGCAGCAAAGAAACGGGTGCTAGACACATTCAGACCAACAGTGCGGCTGCTTCTTAAAGCTCTTCTTCGGCTGCTGGACGGCAAGAATCCTGATTATTTTGTGCACCAATCACAGGACTTCACTACTTTCGGCCATTTTCTTT
>CM065725.1:34426817-34431817 GCA_033310375.1 Conus canariensis
TACACAAAACATTACTCCCCAGATCACAGTCGGCATTCACATGTTGGACCGTGGCGTGTCATTGGTGATCAGTGTTGTTGATACACTGTAGTCACTGAAATTCATAATCGGAGGCAGAGAGACCCTTTATATCAATGTAAGAATGTGGTGTGTGTGTGTGTGTGTGTGTGTGTGTGTGTGTGTGTGTGTGTGTGTGTGTGTGTGTGTGTGTGTGTGTGAGTTATCACGGTTCCTCTCTTCCAAAAGACTATTCACCATGACCCCCCTCCCCCCTCCGCCCCCCTTACCTCGTCCATTTTTGTCGGATATCGCACAATCAGTTCTGCGGATAACATAAAGCGCAGCCAGTGAAGGGGAGAAGGGTCCACCTGTTCCACATCTAGCTACAAACTAAGCTGAAGATGTTCAGGACGGTGTGTTGTTGATGTTCTGTGTGCGTGTGGGGTAAGAACTTAACGTAGTCTGGATGGATATGCGTGTCTCATATCTATAGATTGTATTGGAAAGTTGACAGTCGCTTCCTTGTGTTCGGAAATGGCCGAACTGCTGGAGTTGAAACATCGTTATACAGGCTGGTGGCTTACAGTGTCGTAAGCCAGAACGAATGAACATTAAGAATCAATGAGAACATTTTTTTCAGAGATTGAATTTTTTTTCCCTTCCAGAATATCCCAGATGGAACGCAATGGATAGGGAGCGAAGCACGAAGGACCACGCCAGAAAAAAAGGATCCAGGTCACCGAGGACTACTACAGAGGAAGGATCCATAACACTGAGAACTACACCAGAGGAAGAACTCGGTACGCTGAGCACTACCCCTAAAGGACCCAGGGTACCGAGCGCTACGCCTGAAGGAGCCAGGACACCGAACACTGCGCCTGAAGGACCCAGGGCACCGAGCACTACGCCTGAAGGACCCAGGGCACCGAGCACTACGCCTGAAGGACCCAGGGCACCGAGCACTACGCCTGAAGGACCCAGGGCACCGAGCACTACGCCCAAAAGACCTGCGACACCTAACACTACACCTGAAGGACCCAGGGCACCGAGCACTACGCCTGAAGGACCCAGGGCACCGAACACTACGCCCGAAAGACCCACGACACCTAACACTACACCTGAAGGACCCAGGGCACCGAGCACAACGCCTGAAAAATCAGGGGCATCGAGCATTACGCGTTAAAGATCAAGGGCACCAAGCTTTACGCCTGAAAGATCAAGGGCACCGAGCACTACGCCTGAAGGATTCAGGACACCGAGCACTTCGCCTGAAGGACCAAGGGCACCGAGCACTACGCCTGAAGGATTCAGGACACCGAGCACTACGCCTGAAGGATTCAGGACACCGAGCACTACGCCTGAAGGACCCAGGGCACCGAGCACTACGCCTGAAGGATCATGGGCACCGAGCACTACGCCTGAAGGACTCAGGACAGCGAGCACTACGCCTGAAGGACTCAGGACAGCGAGCACTACGCCTGAAGGACCACAGATACCAAGGATCATGCCAGAAGGGCCCAGGACACTAAGGACTACACCAGAGAAAGGGCCACAGAATACGAAGGACTTTTCTTTTTCTTTTTTTTCACCTTCTATAATGAGACTTGACAGAAAGGTTACATGAAATACGCGAGCTACGACACATGCTGATCCCTGCATGGAGACCTAGGGTATGAACAGAGGCTTGTTCTCTAGCATTTCTCACATCCCGACGATTGCAGATATACTTTGCCACAGTTGTTGTTTCGGCCGTACATGATCTGCGATAGCCAAGGTTTGTGTCACGTTCCGGCGCCTACTGTCTTTACCCAGACTGCGGATGCACGCATTTTGTTCACCGTGTTCTAAGATGTGCCGCCACATATGAATTCGTCTGTTTGTGAACGATTAGGGGTTTGGTCAAGTCGGGTTGTACACGTTTGGATAGAATGGACAAGATGAAACGAAGACATCACCCGTGAGCAGCTGTAGTGGTGACGCTAGATTGTCGACTGGTGCCGCTCTGTATACAAGGGCGTGCAATTAAGGATGACCGCTGTAAGTCTGGCTTCTTCTAGAAAGTTCTTGCAGATTTTAACATACTTTGTTGCCAGACATTTGACTGGGGGTACTTTAGGCTTGACGTAATGTGGTGGATGTCCCAAGTTATAGCAAATGGGGCAAAGTCGGCAGATCAACGTTATGGACCAGTGCTGCTGATCACTTCTTCGGGAATGCCATGTTTGGCAAAGTGAACAATTTCTGGATCACTGAAGAACATGTGACGTTACGACCAGTGTTGCTGATCACTTCTTCGGGAATGCCATGTTTGGCAAAGTGAACAATTTCTGGATCACTGAAGAACATGTGACGTTACGACCAGTGTTGCTGATCACTTCTTCGGGAATGCCATGTTTGGCAAAGTGAACAATTTCTGGATCACTGAAGAACATGTGACGTTACGACCAGTGTTGCTGATCACTTCTTCGGGAATGCCATGTTTGGCAAAGTGAACAATTTCTGGATCACTGAAGAATATGTGACGTTACGAAGTTCTTTGTTTAAAAAAAAAAATCTACCGTAGTTGATTGTGACCAGGTGGTTCTTATTGTTCCAGTGGAACAAGTCCGTGATCACTTTCTGCCGTGGAGGAGGATGTCAATGGAAGCCATTGTTTTCTGGAACCTGAGTCCTCGGTGTTCCGGGATCATTCCTCTGGTGTAGTTCTCGGTATTGTGATACTTCCCTGGTGTAGTTCTTGGTATTATGACGCTTCCCTGGTGTTGTCCTCGGTGTTCCTCGGTGTTCTGGATTCTTCCTGTGGTGTAGTTCTTGGTGTGGATCCTTCCTTTGGTGCAGTCCTTGGTGTCGTGGGTCCTTCCTCAGGTGTAGTCCTCAGTGTTATGGATGCTTCATCTGGCGTCGTCCCCAGTGTTCTTGATCCTTTCTCAGTCGTCCTCGATGTTCTGGATCATTCCTCTGGTGTGTCCCCGGTGTTGTGGATCCTTATCCTGGTGTAGTCTTCAGTGTTGTGGATCCATCCTCTGGTGAACTTCTCAGTGTTACAGATCCTTCCCCTGCTTTAGTTCTCGGTGTTACACACACACACACACACCACACACACACACACACACACACACACACACACACACACACACACACACACACACATATGTATATATATATATCCTTCCTCTGGCGTAGTCCTTGGTGTCGTGGATCTTTCTCCTGGTATATTTCAAAGGGTTGTGTGGATGAGGTGTTTTGTTGTTGTTGTTGTTGTTTTCTAATGACATGTGAGTTGATATCTACGCGGTAACAGCCCTAATATGGCCCTTTGCGGTCGGCTGGGCTATAAGCAACATTATATATCTCTCTCTTCCTCTAGTAGTCCTCTTCGTGTGGATCCTTCCCCTGGTGTAGTCCTGGCTGTTAATAGATCTTTCCCGTGCTGTGGTCCGCCGTATTATGGATCTTTCCTTTGATGTAGTTTTTGGTGTTATGGATCCTTCCCCTGGTGTAGTCCTTGTTGTGATGGATCCTTCCCCCGGTGTAGCCCTGGCTGTTAATAGATCCTTCCTGTGCTGTAGTCTTGATAATATGGATCTTCCCCCGATATAGATTTTTGGTGTCATGGATCCTTCCCCTTGAATAGTTCTCGATGATCTGGATCCTTCCTCTGGTGAAGTCTTTGGTATAATGGATCTTTCCTGTGGTGTAGTCTTCCGTGTTCTGGACCCTTCCTCTAATATAGTTTTTGGTGTTCTGGGTCGTACCTCTGGTGTAGTTCGTGATGTTCCAGGTCGTTTCTCTGGTGTTGTTTTTGGTGTTCCAGGTCGTTCCTCTGGTGTTGGTGTTGTTTTTGGTGTTCCAGGTCGTTCCTCTGGTGTTGTTTTTGGTGTTCTGGGTCGTTCCTCGGGTGTTGTTTTTGGTGTTCTGGGTCGTTCCTCGGGTGTTGTTTTTGGTGTTTTGGGTCATTCCTCGGGTGTTGTTTCTGGCGTTTCAGGTCGTTCCTCTGGTGCAGTCCTTGGTGTTCTGGTTCGTTCCTCTGCTGTTTCTGGTGTTCCAGGTCGTTTCTCTGGTGTAGTCTTTGATGTTCTGGTTCGTTCCTCTGGTGTTGTTTCTGGTGTTCCAGTTCGTTTCTCTGATGTTGTTTGTGGTGTCCTGGGTCGTTCCTCTGGTGTTGTTTCTGGTGTTCCAGGTCGTTCCTCTGATGTAGTCTTTGATGTTCTGGGTCGTTCCCCTGGTGCTGTTTGTGGTGTTCTAGGTCGTTTCTCTGGTTTTGTTTTTGGTCTTCTGTGTTGTTTCTTTGGTGTAGTCTTTGATGTCCTGAGTCCTTCGTTTGGTGTACTCTTTGGTGTCCTGAGTCCTTCCTTTGGTGTCGTCTTTGATGTCTTGAGTCCTTCCTCTGATGTAATCTGTGGTGTCCTGAGTCCTTCCTTTCGTGTAGTCTTTGGTGTCCTGAGTCCTTCCTTTTATATAGTCTTTGGTGTCCTGAGTCCTTTTTTTGAGTAGTCTGTGGTGTCCTGAGTCCTTCCTTTGGTGTAGTCTTTAGTGTCCTGGGTCCTGCGTTTGGTGTAGTCTTTGGTGTCCTGAGTCCTTCCTCTGATGTAGTCTTTGGTGTCCTGAGTCCTTCCTCTGATGTAGTCTTTGGTGTTCCGAGTCCTTCCTTTGGTGTAGTCTTTGGTGTCTTGAATCCTTCCTCTGATGTAGCCTTTGGTGTCTTGAATCCTTCCTCTGATGTAGCCTTTGGTGTCCTGTGTCCTTCCTTTGGTGTAGTCTATGGTGTCCTGAGTCCTTCCTTTGGTGTAGTCTGTGGTGTCCCGAGTCCTTCCTTTGGTGTAGTCTTTGGTGTCCTGAGTCTTTCCTTTGGTGTAGTGTGTCCCGAGTCCTTCCTTTGGTGTAGTCTTTGGTGTCCTGAGTCCTTCCTTTGGTGTAGTGTGTCCTGAGTCCTTCCTTTGGTGTAGTCTGTGGTGTCCTGAGTCCTTCCTTTGGTGTAGTGTGTCGTGAGTCCTGAGTCC
>CM065725.1:34436817-34439317 GCA_033310375.1 Conus canariensis
GGTACGACGAGGCAAAGTTAATTCTAGTGGACACTGTTACACATGTTTGTTTCACGCCCCTCACACAGTCATGTGACTCTACAGTGAGAGAGAACAGAACAGACGTGGAAACCAATATATCGAATCTCCAGGTCTTCTCTTTGACGGCCAAGAGTCCAGTAAAGCCAGAACATACAGCAGAACATCTCCCTTGGGTGTTGTATGTCTGTCTGGGTTACCCGCGAGGTCTCTGTATATTGGCGCCAAGTGTCGTACTACACCACCAAATGACCAACTGGTTCTAGAGGGTCCCGTTACGGTACCGTTATCTGTCCAGATCAAATGAGTTATTGCCGTTGTCTGAGTCTGTATCGCAGTGTCGCAGTGGACGATGGGGCATCTCTTGGCAGGTGCCCGACTCCTCTTCAAGTACTCCAGTATATTCATGTGTCTGTAACCTGTACAACGCTGACATAGATCGCGGGATCTTTAACGTCCGTAGACTCACAAAGGGGATTCAAGCACTAGTAGGTCTGCATCTCAGATGACTTGCGAGGTCGGGAAAAACCACTTTGTACTCTGACCCTCCTGGGACAGCTGGGCATCGCACCTGCTGATAAACAGGGCATCGCACCTGCTGATGAACAGGGCATAACAGGCACCACTGCTGATAAACAGGGCTTCGCACCTGCTGATAAACAGGGCATCGCACCTGCTGATAAACAGGGCATCGCACCTGCTGATAAACATGGCTTCGCACCTGCTGATAAACAGGGCATCGCACCTGCTGATAAACAGGGCATCGCACCTGCTGATAAACAGGGCTTCGCACCTGCTGATAAACAGGGCATCGCACCTGCTGATAAACAGGGCATCGCACCTGCTGATAAACAGGGCATCGCACCTGCTGATAAACAGGGCTTCGCACCTGCTGATAAACAGGGCATCGCACCTGCTGAAAAACAGGGCATCGCACCTGCTGATAAACAGGTGCTGAAAGTCTGATGTCTGTCTGGAAAGCTTCGCGAGACCTATTAATAGCATTGAAGCAAACGGTGAAATGGCTCCCAAAAGTCTATGAGTCTATGTACTAACCAGGAGAGAGAGAGAGCTATGAATAGCATCACATTAACCGGGAGTCTATGGCTTTGTAGATTAACCATGCCAGAGCTGTGTATAACACCATGTTAACTGGCAAAATAGACCCAGACAGTCTATGACTTTGGGGAATAACCATAACAGAGGCATGTGTTGCACCACGTTAACGGGCAAAATAAACCCAAAGGGTCTATGACTATGTGGGATAAGCATAACAGAGCTATTTATAACATCACGTTAACCAGAGAAATAGCTCCAAAGTGTCTATGATTCTATGCGATCACCATGAGACAGCCATGTACTGGCCTCACATTAACCAGCGACAGCTCCAGAAAGCCTGTGACCTTGTGGAGTAACCATGAGAGAGAGAGAGAGAGAGAGAGAGAGAGAGAGAGAGAGAGAGAGAGAGAGAGAGAGAGAGAGAGAGAGAGAGATGAGTATTAGCACCAGGGAAACAGTGGAACAGCTCGCATGGGTACGATTTCCTGGATTAACCGCGATAGAGCTATTACCAGTATGAAGCCATGACAGAGCTATTACCAGTATGAAGCCATGACAGAGCTGTTACCAGTATGAAGCCGTGACAGAGCTATTACCAGTATGAAGCCATGACAGAGCTGTTACCAGTATGAAGCCGTGACAGAGCTGTTACCAGTATGAAGCCATGACAGAGCTGTTACCAGTATGAAGCCATGACAGAGCTGTTACCAGTATGAAGCCATGACAGAGCTATTACCAGTATGAAGCCATGACAGAGCTGTTACCAGCATCATGAACAGTGGTGAAACAGCTCTCGAAAATTTACAGCTATGTATTGGCATCAAGGCGAACGGTGAAACAGCTCCCAGCGTCTATGATTTTTCTGAAACACCCATGTGTGTGTGTGTGTGTGTGTGTGTGTGTGTGTGTGTGTGTGTGTGTGTGTGTGTGTGTGTGTGTGTGTGTGTGTGTGTGTGTGTGTGTGTGTGTATGAGAGAGAGAGAAGATGGGGCGGGGTAGTGGTGGTGTGTCATTGTATATTTGGTTGAGGGGACAGATAGAAAAGTTGACGGAGAGAGAGAGAGAGAGAGAGAGAGAGAGAGAGAGAGAGAGAGAGAGAGAAGAGAGAGAGAGACAGAGAGACAGAGACAGAGACAGAGAGACAGAGAGAGAACAGAGAGAGAGAGAGAGAGAGAGAGAGAGAGAGAGAGAGATTTTTTTAACACCAAGATGAAGGTGGAATAGCCACAGAATTGTTATTACCAGTATCAATGCAAACTGTGAAATTGGTCCCAAGAGCCAATGAGGCGCGCGCGCGCGCGCATGTGTGTGTGTGTGTGTGTGTGTGTGTGTGTGTGTGTGTGTGTGTGTGTGTGTGTGTGTGTGTGTGTGTGTATGGGATCGATGGGTGAAGAGGACGAGGGAGAGGGGAGGCGGGAGGGAG
>CM065725.1:34459317-34484317 GCA_033310375.1 Conus canariensis
AACATTGTTACGCACCCCAGACATCCTACTCATCTCCCCTAACCACACGCTCCCCCCTCCTCCCCCCCCCCCCACCCCCGCCCGCACATACTCTTTATCCCCTTCCTCTTCAACCCTCCCCTTTCCCCCCACCCTCCATCACCTCCCCACTCCCCTTCAACCGCACCCTTCCGCTAAGCGAACCAGGTCTGGGCATAGAATTTGAGATGATGCATAGTGTAGCACTCGACTTGCCAGACGATGAAGTAAACACAACACAAACACGCGATGAAATATTGGAATCCGCGCCTCTCTCCTTCGTCCGTCCACCCAACCCCCACCCCCCTTCTCCCCCCTCCCCCCACGCCACCCCCCTCCCCCGCCTCCATCGCTTAACCCACCTCCTTTCCATTCCTCATCCCCCCCCCCCCCCCTCACTTTCTCCTCCCTATACCCTCTCCGACGCTTTTCCTTTTAACAGATAGAATAGGACACAGAGGATAGGGTGAGGGATGATTGTCGTGTTGTGTTTGGTTAGAATTATACTGGTTGCTGGGCAATTACTCAGTCGTTTGTGGGGGAAAAAAATGCCGAATGGAGTACTGCTTGACTGAGCCCGGTGTTAGTTTGGCCTGTTGGTTTGGGCCACTTCACCCCTCCCTCCGCCTTCTCTTCAGCTTCCTTAAACCAGACAGGTGTGGTACTTGAGAGATCAGACATCACACACACACACACACACACACACACACACACACACACACACACACACACATACACACAGATAAAACATCACACACACTCTCTCTCTCTCTCTCTCACACACACACACACACACACACACACACACTCTCTCTCTCTCTCTCTTTCTCTCTCTCTCTCACACACACACGCACGCACGTACGCACGCATGTACGACGGACACACACACACACGCACATGCATATGCACACACGTACGCACGCACGCGAACACACACACACACACACACACACACACACACACGCTCTCACACACGCACGCACGGACGCACGCACGCACGCATGCACGTACGAACGCACGGACACACACACACACACACACACACACACACACACACACACACACACCCCAGCACAGAGAGAAGAGAGAGAGAGAGAGAGAGAGAGAGAGAGAGAGAGAGAGAGAGAGAGAATACGAATACGAATACGAATACGAATACGAAATTTAATGATTAGGCCTACAGCCCATATCATGGGAGTTGAGTTCCAAGTACAATATGACAACAATTATTGTGTAACATGTCGAACATTAGACACACTATCAGAACATGTTCACCAATGGGAAAGCAAAAGTACATGCTGGAATACCAGATGAATTGAAACTGGTTTGCAATTCTTTTAAATCAGGAAAAGCCGTCTCAATTGCAATGATTTGAATATAAATGTTGCTAGATTATTTATTACGATACTATTCTGGTTTGCCAAAAGCATTGATAATCTAAAACATGATGGGTATTTATAGAATTTGGTGGGAATATACTGTTCCCTTAGTTCCTTATATTTCGGACATACTAAAATGAAGTGTATTTCCGTTTCTCTAACAAAACAAAATGGGCAGTTCAAATTTTATCCTGAAACATTTTGACAATGTCGTAAACGATGAGGTCTCAATGATGAGACACCAAGTCTTAATCTAGTCAAAGCATTTCGCACAGGAACATGTTTTACTGTAGTTAGATGAAAACTAATAGATAACGCCGAATTGAATGAACAATAAAAAGAGAATCTATCTCTTGTTGTTATGTCAAAATGCCATTCCTGCTTATAACACTCTATTAGTCTATTTTTAAAGGTTGATATGAACAAATTGCAGTTTCCGACACCTTGGCTTTCCCAAACGTGTCCAAAACCATAACGATATAAAAGATTCCGCATGGAGGACACCCAAGTTTCTTTATCTTGATTCTGCAGAGTTAGTAACATGTTATATGCTTTAAGTGGTAACCTATTCAGAGGCATTCTCAGAATGCGTAACCAATATTTCAGGCATTTAACATAAACATTTACAAAAAGTGGATATCGTCCAGTCTCACCATAAGCTAGTATATTTGAAGAATGTATTTTTATATTGAGAAACCTTTTTAAAGAAAAAAGATGAACAGATTCAATTGGCTGAAGATTTGTTCTTATACCCCATATCTCAGCCCCATACGTCAGCATGGGCTGTATTTGGCCATCAAACAGTTTGAAAAATACTGCAGGAGACGAATTACCAATTGACCATAAAATACGAAATATTGCAATTACCCCTTTTTTTGCACGACTGGACAAATCCAAAAGAGAATGTGTATATGACAGACGGGTAGAAAGGAATATACCTAAATATTTATACATATTTACTATCGAAAGTGTTTCATTTCCATATTTCCACCTTTCACGAATAGAAACATAACCACCATTTCTAAATATAACGATATTAGATTTCTCAAGGTTCACAATTAGTCCTAATCGCTTGGACACATTCCACAAGATATTTAGTTGAGTTTGTAATCCATTTATAGTATCTGAAACTAGCACAACGTCGTCTGCAAAGAGAAGAATTAAAATTTCTGTGAAATCGGGATAAAGTTGAACACCATGCTTTCCTGTTCGTGTAATTTCTTCAGCTAAATGATTAATAAAAAGAGAAAATAAAACAGGACTACATATTTCTCCTTGTTTAAGGCCAAGAGGGCACATAAATGTTTCTGAAACATCTCCTCCTACTCTAACCCTAGCTTTTACAACATTATACATGCTCTTTATTGCATTGAACATTTTACCCCTTATCTTATTTTTCTTCAAAACAATCCAAAGCCTTTCCCTTATCACCGAATCGAACGCCTTCTTAAAATCTATGAAAGCAACATACAATTTCTTGCGTTTAACTAACTGCTTTTGAACTAACGCTGTTAAAGTAAAGATCTGATCAATAGTACTGTAATGTTTTCGAAAGCCGGCTTGGGTTTCATGAATTAATTCTTTTTGTTCTATCCAATTTGAGAGTCTTTTATTTAAAATAAAACTATAAATTTTACTACTTATATTCAGCAGGGATATACCTCTATAATTATCTGGGACAGCAGTATCACCTTTTTTATGTAATGGTTGGATTAAAGACTCCATCCATACATCAGGGTATGAACCAGACGTGAAAAGAAAATTGAAGTATTTAACAAGAAATTGTATTATTTGTGTTGACGGGTTTTTGAAAAATTCACCAATTATACCATCTGGTCCCGAAGCCTTACCCGTTTTTAGTGCTGTTATAGCTTCCAAAACTTCATCATTATTTATGTCTCGCTCAAGAATATCTATATTATCATCTTCTAAAGCTTCAATAATATCATCATCAACCTGTTCCCCACCATGGAAACCAACATGATCATTACTACCATAGCCATCAATGTCAAAGGAATCAATATCGTTACCATCAACAGGCAGTGAATTGAATACATTGTTGAAATGATTATACCACTCCTCTTTAGTAATTTCATTTGAAGCGGAAGATTTTGAAACATAAGACTTCACAGTAGCCCAGAAAACTTTCGGATCATTCATTTTTTCTTGTAGCGTCAACAGCACCCTCTCCCTGTGTCCAGCTGCTTTATCTCTTAACAAGTATTTATATTGTTTTCTTTTCTCACAATATGCCAGTCTATCCGTGTCATCGTGTGTCCTATTAAAAACTCTCAACTTTCTCCTTAGAAATAATCTACTTTGTCTACATTCCAGATCGTACCAAACCTGCTTTTTGTCCCTACCTGTTTGTTACAGTCTTCTTCATACACCGTCCAGCTATATATAAACCCTCATTAAACTTTGTCAAAGCGGCGTTAATATCATAATCAACGAGTTCAATTGCTTCATTGATGTGGTTTTTAACCTCATCAGAATCTAAACACAAATAAAAGTCTTGACTAAAATCTTCATTCCAAACATACTTAGAATAAGATTTACCTTTAGGCTGAACTCTTTCTGGAATCTCAGCAATAGCGGTAGTCAACAACTCCAAAACTACTGGCATATGTTTAGACTCAATTCTGCTCTGAACTTTCAGCGACGAACACAAGGACAAAAGGCTGCTCGACATCAAGAAATAATCAATAACACTACAACCAGATGAAGCCACATATGTAAAATTCCCATGTGCATCACCCACTACAGTTCCATTTAGTATTGAAAAACTAAACTGTTCACAGACATTAATGAGATACCTTCCAAAACTGTTCACGACATGATCCATAGAATGTCGACTAGGATAGCTTGAATTAACATGGGTCACAGAAGAGTTATCAAAAAAGTCATCAGGGTTAATGTCATCATGAGGGTATTCGGTACCAGTCCTAGCATTAAAATCACCAAACAAAATAAATTGAACATCGCCAAGCAGTTCAAGAACATCCAAAATACACTGTTCAATTAGTGCAACACCATTAGTTATCTCCGTATCTTTGTAGTATGCCGAGTCAGTCGGAGGGAGATATGCACCCAATAAAACAATGTCAGAGTGTGAATTAAATAAACGTTTAGATAATTTCAAAATAACTACATTATCATATTCCATTTCTATACATTCAATATAAGCAGTTAGTTCCTTTCTGACTAATAGCACAACGCCGCCCGAGAGGCGGGCAGTGACAGAGTCAGTCAGTCTGACAGCCGGTGTAACATAGGCTTTATGCTGGGGAAAACACTGTGAAGAAAACGTCTGAGAAAAAGTTTCCACCAGCAAAGCAAAGTCAAAATTTCCAATAAAAGATCGCATATCAGGTTCATAAATACGAGCCAGTCCCTCAATGTTATAAGTCAAAAAAGTTAACCGTTCATTTTGAAAACTTCCTTGCTTGTGGTCGAAAACGTCATCATCTACATCATTTGCATTATCATGGTCATAATCAATAATGTCACTAACATTAGAAGAAAAATCACTATTATGATTCCTATTCCTGTCGTCACCAATAACATGACTGACATGATTGATTACATTGCTTTCAACAATAACATCACCACAATCATGACTAATGACGCTACCACCATCATAACTAACAACATGACTGAAATCACAACTATCATGACTAATTACATCACTGACATCAACACCATCATGACCAACAACATGACTGACATCACACATACCATGACTAACAACAACACTGGCATCCCCCTCATCATGACTAATGACGTCACCAACATCCCCACCCTCATGACCAATGATATCACTGATATCCCAAAAATCATGACCAATAACATCACTGACATCCTCAATATCATCTCGTACTTTATTCGGGGACACATGAGAATCAGAGAAACACACGCTTTGAATTTTGTTGTCAGTGTGTAGCGCGGGCACGGATGTGTCGACCACCTCATCCCGAACTGCACGTGATATTTCAATCTCGTGTTCAGGAGTAGGCGGTGTCCGACTTTTACTTGTTCCCACTGCGCTATCGTCAGTGTGAAGGATATTTTTATTACTTTCATTTACACCCGTATATCTTACCTTACCAGGCCGGCCATTTTCCTAGGTCATCTTTTTGAGATTACCATCCTGATCGACTGAGAATTTTTGTCCGTCAATGATCAAATGATCGTAGACCATGGACACTCTTTTGTTTTTCTTTTTGGCTTCTTTTAGATGAGGCACCAACTTTTTTCGAATTTCCCTAACCCGCTGAGAAAAGTCCTCGCTTATGAATATTTTGGTTCCTTGTAATTTACTTCTGGCGTTTAACAGTTTTTCTTTATGTTTATAGAAGGTGCAACAACCGATAATCGGAGAGTCTGCCTTTCTGTTCAGTCTGTGTAGTCTGTCAAATGGTATGTCTTCGGTCAGATCCAGTTTGTCTGTCATTAAGTCCTGAATTAAAGCCTCACACTCTTGTCGAGTTTCATTCTCTCTTCGATGAACACCGTGGAAAATGACATTGTTCCTTTTTGAACGACATTCGAGATCATCTGCCTTTTGCTCTAATTTCATCACACTTTCAGTCAGTCTTTCGTTTTGTTCTCTGAGCCTTTCATTATCACACTTGAGATCTGTAATCTCCTGCTTTAACAGAGAAACATCCTCACGTAAATCACTTAGCGTCTCTTTCATCTCTCTCATGTCGGCCTTCATTCCATCAAACTTACAGTTCAACATCTGAAGACTCGACATGACATCTGCGATAGAAGGTTCCACAGGCGGACGGGACGGCGAGGCACTGGCTGCAGGCGAGGATCCTCTGGCACTCTTCAGTCGTGTCTGCTTGAGACTCTCCTCCTTACTGCCTGTTCTGGGTCCTGGGTTAAGTTCAATGTCCCCACAGCGCTGGAGTAAAAGTCCGTGGAACAAAAACGACAGGATCAAACCTACTGCGACACCGTCTTGCTATCTTCGGAGCTTCAATGTCCGACAAAACAAGGAGACTTTCTTTGCCGACCGACGATTCATAAAAGCAACAAAAGTAAACAGAAAAACACCACAAACCGAACGAAAAGATAAAGGTACCGCTGGCATCTCGATGACTGCAATACAGGAAACACCACTACAGGCCTTAATCTTCAGAAACCACGCTTTGATGTCAGAGCGACTGACAGACGCCGTCTTCACTTCGCAAGCGGAAGTCGATCCCCCAGAGAGAGAGAGAGAGAGAGAGAGAGAGCGAGAGAGAGAGGAGCCTGGGGATGATGATGATGATGATGAAAATGATGATGAGATGATGATGATATGATGATGATATGATCTTTATTTCAAAGGGAAACAAATAAGCACACGCTATTTCCCCATCTGGTCCTTGCCCTGGGTAGGCATTAAGCGTGACTGCTGAGCTGAAACTAAAAAAAAAAACAACACAACTTTTGACACAGAGAGAGAGAGAGAGAGAGAGAGAGAGAGAGAGATGGGACCGAAGAGGTAGACACAGAACAAAAAAAAAATGAAGGAGAAGAAGAATCAAAACAAGAATGAATATGAAATAATTGTAACAACAACATCATCATCAATAACAACAACAACAACAAGATGTGCAAAGATAAAACTGAACACAATACCACGAAGAAGACCAAAATGAAGAGCGGCATCAAGAACAACAACGAAACAACACTAAGCGAACGGAAAAGAACACTGTGAACAACAAGACGGTGAATTCAAAGCAGCCTCGTGGACCCAGCCAGCCCAGCTTGTGAGCTGCAACAGTTTGGGGTTGAGAGTTCTCACCCTCACGCCTCGACAAGAGACAGATGTACAGACAGACAGATCACTCCCTAATAACCTTCAGCCAACACAAAGGAGCGTGAGAGGGAGGAGGAGAGAGGAGGTGTGCGCAGAGGGAGGGAGGAGGAGGGGGGGTGTGTGAAGAGGAAGGGGTGAGGGAAGGAGAGTAAGGGGGGAGGCGGAGGTGTGGGGGAGGGGGTGTTAGCGGCGTGGGGGGGGGAATGGGTGTGTGTGTGGGGGGGGGGGGGGGGGGGGGGGCTGAAGGATGGGGGTGGGGAAGGGGGGAGGGGCACGAAGAGAGCCACAGATGAGTCATGCTCTGTGTTGCTGAAATTAGTGGCGCTGCGGTGTACCCCAATGCCGGCTAAACGCCCTCCAACCAGATTCAGAGGATGGACAGAAAATTAACTTGTGTTGCTTTGTTATCGCTGTAATTGGGTGAGTCACGGTGGACAGAGAAGAAGAGAGAGAGAGAGAGAGAGAGAGAGAGAGAGAGAGAGAGAGAAGACAGACAGACAGACAGACAGACAGAAAGAGAAAGAGAGAGATGTGGTGAAAACAGTTCGAAGTAAGATCCTCGGGTCATTCTGTTTTGTTTTGCTTTATTTTGTTGTGTATGACTGATGCCAACCCCTGATTGGAGATTTTCAGTTTCTTAAAAAAAAATCAGACCACATCAAGTTCATATGATTTCTTCATTTGTCCATTTGCATGGTATTTTTGGTTCTTTGTGTCGTAGGACAAATACATTTGCTGACTGCCGTGATTTTGTTGTTGTATTACAATTTTAGTGGCAATGAATGCATTCAGTGAAGGATAAGGCGGAATGAATCAATGAATTCAATGAATTCAGTGGGGAAATCGGAAACAGAAAAATTGATTTCAAATGCATTTTAACTTTTAAAACTAAAGGTTTAATTTTACGCTGCATGGTTTTAGTTTTGTTACATTATACATATTGTTTCGATTTTTTTTTTTTAATGAACACGTCTCTGTAGCAACATGTATCAAATCATTCGATGCTTAACTAAACTTGAAGCGACATACAAATACCACGAGAAAAAAGGGAAGGCAGGGGGGAGGGGCGGGGATGAAAAACACTTTTTTTCAAATCCCAAAATGAATAGAGCACGTGTGCAAACCCGATCAATAGAGAGAAATCCTAACTTTTGAAGTAAAAATCCCTGCTGCCGTTCGTCTTTTACAGTTCAATTGGCAGCAGTGCCCCAAAAGAGCGTGGCATTGAATTTTCCTAGACAGTGCGTGGAATGAATAGAGGTCATGTTGTTTATAGCCCAGCAGACCACCAAGGCCAGCTAAGGTCTGTCACTGGTGTCAGAGCCCCCCGGATCGAGGAGGCTCTTCAGTGAAGAGCGCTGCTCCAACTGTCGCCACCTCAGAGTGCTGAGGACAGAGCGCTGCTCCAACTGTCCTCACCTCAGAGTGCTGAGGGCAGAGCGCTGCTCCAACTGTCGTCACCTCAGAGTGCTGAGGACAGAGCGCTGCTCCAACTGTCCTCACCTCAGAGTGCTGAGGACAGAGCGCTGCTCCAACTGTCGTCACCTCAGAGTGCTGAGGACAGAGCGCTGCTCCAACTGTCGTCACCTCAGAGTGCTGAGGACAGAGCGCTGCTCCAACTGTCGCTACCTCAGAGTGCTGAGGGCAGAGCGCTGCTCCAACTGTCGCCACCTCAGAGTGCTGAGGACAGAGCGCTGCTCCAACTGTCGCCACCTCAGAGTGCTGAGGACAGAGCGCTGCTCCAACTGTCGCTACCTCAGAGTGCTGAGGACAGAGCGCTGCTCCAACTGTCGTCACCTCAGAGTGCTGAGGGCAGATGCTAGGCAGCTGCCAATACTTTCCCAGTCTGCTGAGTGACGTCATCCCCCATCCACTTCTTTCACCGTCTGCCGTCCTGTATCCTTGGGAGAGTCAAGAACAGCCTGCTTGGTCTTCTTCTTGTTTGTCTCCTTCTTATTTTGTCTTCTTCCTCTTCTTCTACTTCTCCTTGTTCTTGTTGTTGTTTTTCTTGTTCTTCTTGTTCTTGTTATTGTTCTTCTTCTTCTCCTTCTCCTTTGACTGACTTTCTTCTTCTTCTTCTTCTTCTTCTTCTTCTTCTTCTTCTTCTTCTTCTTCTTCTTCTCCTCCTCCTCCTCCTCCTCCTCCTCCTCCTCCCCCTCCTCCTCCTTCTTCTTCTTCTTCTTCTTCTTCTTCTTCTCCTCCTCCTCCTCCCCCTCCTCCCCCTTCTTCTTCTTCTCCTCCTCCTCCTCCTCCTTCTTCTCCTCCTCCTCCTCCTCCTTTTTGTTCTTCTTCTTCTTCTTTTTCTCTCTTTCATTTTCTGTGCAGTTCCAGCAACAGCACCCCAGCGCCGCTTATTCCAGCACCCCGTCCTGCTACACCCTGGCTCGTCCAGTCGCAGCCCTAACACCAGCAATCCACAGAGAGCAGGCAATGTCCAGCTGACATGAGGCAACCCAACAGTGGAGACACTGCACTGCTGCCGAGTCTTGTCCGTGGTGTTCAGTGGTGCCTACTCTAATCCAGCACACGCAGGACACCACTTAGGCTACTTGGCCATGACTCGCACGCGCACAGGAAGATGGACAGCATTACTGCATGCAAAAGCTTCGCCTTGGTGGATCTGAGGGTGATGCTCTCGTTTATCTCGCTGTGAAGCGTCCAGGCGGCGGATGAAAAGGGCAAACTCCCCCCCCCCCCCTCCCCTTCCCCCGTCCTCCCGGGCAGTAAATCCCACCACCACCTCTCCCCTGCCCCCTTATTCTAAAATCACTCCCCACTTCAAAACTCTCAAAGTGTGTCTCATACGACAAGATACTTTCATCAAATGTAGGCACTTGCTCATTTCCATCTCTGTCACACAGAGCGGATGGGTTTGTGCCTATTCTCATTCCAAGGTGTGTGTCAAGGCCATGCCCCAAATCACTTACCGGAGAGTGACTTTGGAACAGGGTGAGGAGTACTTCTGGTTTAGGTCCAGAATCCTTGCCCTCCCCACCCCTACCACCCTCAAACTCAGGTGTCTGGATTTACTCTCGTGAGGAACTGGGGGTGGTGGGGTTACGGCAGGTACTCTGCCTCGTCCGTCAGCTAACTCGGTTTCGGGAGTGGACCGGAGTGATTACGATACGTTGCACCGAGAGTTTCGCCAGTACCGCTGTACATTGCGTAGCTCCAGTGCCAGGACTTAAGTCATTGAGCTAGCTTGAATGATGTCGGCATCAGGATGTTTGAACTGTTTCAGATCTTCTCCCTGTCCGTTGACTCATCTTCCTCTCAGCTGGCTTTGTGCTGTTCACGGCTGTACTACACTGTGAAACATCTCTTGATTCCGTAGTCCTACAGAAAGAACATAAAACGCAATATTAAAAGATATTTCTGACAATACACAGGTCATGTAGTTCAGAGCCCAATCGACTGCAGCGGCCAGTACAAAACTGCTAGATCTTAGAACAAACGTACAGCCTATCGGAAAAACTCGAGCAGATAAACAAAACACATTCCGAACAACATTAGATCATTGAGAATAGGCCAATGAACGTCTTCTGAGCAAAGCTCTTGAAATTTCAATTATCATCATACACAGTTCTGCCAGTCAGTGAGGAAACTATATCTCTTCAGTAGACAAAGTGCTTCCTACAAGTTGCTGCTGTTTACTCTTCACATGCAACATGAAAGACTCGTCCATCCCTCAACATCACGCGTAAGTTTAACGTCTGAAAACCTGGCACTGATCTTGAAGTCGTCACCAATGCTATCATCGTAGGTCCAGTGTCTGCGTATGTGTGTGTGTGTGTGTGTGTGTGTGTGTGTGTGTGTGTGTGTGTGTGTGTGTGTGTGTGTGTGTGTGTGTGTGTGTGATTGCGTGCGTGCGTGCGTGAGTGCGTGCGTGCGTGCGTGCGCTTACGCCCGCGCTCACGCACGCGTTTGTGTGTGTGTGCTGCGTGCGTACGTGCGTGCGCGCGCATGCGTGCGTGTGTGTGTGTGTGTGTGTGTGTGTGTGTGTGTGTGTGTGTGTGCGTGCGCTCGTGTGTGTATGTGCGTGCGCGCTCGTGTGTGTGTGTGTGTGTGTGTGTGTGTGTGTGTGTGTGTGTGTGTGTGTGTGTGTGTGTGTGTGGATGTGTGCGCGCGTGTGTGTGTAGACCATGGGAAAAGGTTGGCGGAGACCATATCCTCCACGAGTATCCTGCAATGTGTTAACAACAGAATCTATAACATGCGTTTGTCAGTAATCTGGAATACGTGTAAACAAGTCACTGTTCAATCTGCTGCTGCAGTTGATGTGGTACCCCGATTAAAAACATCTGCTGCACGGATCACAAAGCTGACATAGCAGGTTCACTTCCGCATGGCATGTATACGGTTGAAATAGCTCATGTTTTACACCTGATCAAGTTTCTTAATAAAGATTTATTTCGTTTATCAGTATTTGAGACAGAGAGAAACAGGTGGGGGAGGAGGGGGAACAGACAGACAGACAGAGAGGCAGACAAATAGGCAGACAGGTAGACAGACAGGGAGAGAGACGAATTTTAGGCCGAGACCTCGTCTTAAATCTATCCTTGTCATGCACACATCATTTGAATACATATCATTCACACTGAAACATCAGCGTAACCACGCCGAAATGTAATTCTAAAACTGACAAGCAGACTATTTATAGATGTAATGATGACATATTGGGTAGTCAAGAGAGAGAGAGAGGAGGCGGAGGGAGAGGGAGGGGAAGGGAAGGTAGAAGAGAGAGTGGGAGTGGGGATGAGCAGTCTGATGGAGTTCGGACGCTGTGTTCAAATTATGACTTGCAGAAGAATTTACAGAGGTTGTGTGTGTGTGTGTGTGTGTGTGTGTGTGTGTGTGTGTGTGTGTGTGTGTGTGTGTGTGTGTGTGTGTGTGTGTGTGTGTGACAGAGACAGACAGACAGACACAGACAGTCAGACAGACAAACAGACAGAGAGGGAGACAGAGAGAGAGACAGACAGACAGACTGACAGAGAGAGAGAGAGAGAGAGAGAGAGAGAGAGAGAGAGAGAGAGAGAGAGAGAGAGAGAGAGAGAGAGAACAGTTATCAAAATTAAAATGGAAAGATGATATTCACGAACAAAACAATTAGTTCGAGACGAAAATTTCCACAGCTGTCCCTAAAACCCGTCGGAAGTGGATTGGTGGGGGCAGGGGGGGGGGGGGGGGGAGACTGGTGCTGCTAATAATTCAAGGAGACAGGGAGATGGACGGAGAAGAGAGAAGGGATGGGATGGTGGGTGGTGGTGGCGGGGGGAGGGGGGGGGTTAGAGGGTGAGCTGGTCATATTCCTCTTATCCACCAAAGCCATATCGAGCCAGATCGTGGACGTCACACGATTGATTGCAGCGCAATCCTTGACATCACGACCTTCAGCCTTGAAGCCTGATCTCGCGTGGCTTGATCGTGGCCTGATGGGAACAAGATGGCCGCTGTGTTGGCTTTGACTGGGTTGGTGGTCACACGCCACAACTGGTCTTCCGCACCAGTACACAATACACTTCTGGTACACGTTTGAGAGGCATAGCGTAGTCTGAAAATAACCCCCCAATGAAATCAAACGTAACCTCTAACATATGAAACCCCAACGAACCACTCACTTACTCTAAAGGCTCCCTAGCCATGACATCATTCGCGCAGTCAGTGAATGCATGAACCAACCCTTTCCTGAAGTCAAATTTCGCTCACTCAAGATCCTGAATTTGGCGCCCTCTCTCTCTTGCTCTGCTCTGTCTGTCTGTCTGTCTCTGTCTCTGTCTTTGTCTCTGTCTCTCTCTCTATCTGTCTGTCTGTCTGTCTGTCTGTCTGTCTGTCTGTCTGTCTTCTCTCTCTCTCTCTCTCTCTCTCTCTCTCTCTCTCTCTCTCTCTCTTCTCTCAGGCACACATCACAAGGCTTAGAGAAGAACATTTCTTATCGACGCTTTCTATGTGACACTATCACCTTTTGTCTCCCGTCTTTAATGCAGTTTCTGTGCAATAGCGACAGCAACAACAATAACAACAACAACAACACCAACAACGAGACGTGCTGCCATGCCTTCCCCCCTCCGCCTTTCCTCTCCCCGCTTCTCCCCCTCCCCCCTCCCTCCCCATCCCATCCGCTTCTCTTCGCTAAACAGCTTTTTTGGCGATGGTCCTTTATTTGGTAAACACCCCACCCAGCAATGCTTTTGGCTAGTATACCTGGTTTTTACAGCCCCCCCCTCCCCATTCCCAGGTCCCCTCTCTACCCTCACTTCTCTTATCCCCCTCCCCCTCCCACACACACATACATACACGCACACACTCACACACTACACACACACACACATACATACACGCACGCATGTGACCATACACGCACACATGCGCAGTTACACGTACACTCGCTCAGCAACTTTTGGTCCATTTTAGACCTCTCCTCCTACACACACACGCCAGCGCGTGCGCGCGCGCGCGCACACACACACACACACCCACACACACACACTACACACACCACACACATACACACACACACACACTCACGCACGCACGCACACACGCGAGCGCGCACGCGGGCACACACAGACACACACACACACACACACGCGCGCGCGCGCGCGCGCGCGCGCGCGCGCGCACAGACACACACAAATACATGCAATGCGCATGCAAGTACGCACATAAACACACACGCACATACATACACACTGACACACAAGTGCACACACGAACACACAAGTGCACACACGCGCGCGCGCGCGCGTGTGTGTGCGCGCATACAGACGCACACATGCGCGCGTGCGAATGCGTCAGTTCCTGAGCAACACGCACGAAAGAAAACTGTGTATTCTAATGACAAAGTGAGAGAGGTGGTGCGATGTTAACTCCCTCCCCCTGTGTCTGTCTGTCTGTCTGTCTGTCTGTCTGTCTGTCTGTCTCTTCTCTCTCTCTCTCTCTCTCTCTCTCTCTCTCTCTCTCTCTCTCTCTCTCTTGCTCGCTCATTGTTTCATTCTTGCCTTGTTCTTTTATATTTCAGCAGATACTGCGTTGTTTTGCTTGATAACAACGCTCTCTTTCCCTATATTTTGATATTCACCTTTTTTTTCCTTTGAGCGCTGGGAATGAAAATAAAAAAAGATAAAATCACTCCCACCCCCCACCCCCTAAAACAAACATTTCCATTCTTTCTGCTTGTCTGAGTGTGTCTTTGGGTCTGTATCTCTGTCTGTATCGGGGAGAATTTGTCCAGGACAGGAAGGGGGAGAACTCCAGTGCGGTCTACAGAGCACTGAGCAGTGTAGTGGGAGGGAGGGCATGCGGGTGAGAGGTAGTGTAGGATGGGGTTAGGGATGGGAGGAAGGAAGGCACAAAAGCTTTATTCTCGTTCAACGACTAAAAGTACATACGGTTGGAGAGAGAGAGCGAGAGCGAGAGAGAGAGAGAGAGAGAGAGAGAGAGAGAGAGAGAGAGAGAGAGAGCGAGAGCGAGAGAGAGAGAGAGAGAGGTTCGGGGGAAGGGAGGAGAGGAGGCGGCGAGGTGAAGGGAGAGGGGAGGGGTCTGAATTACGTCCGCTCTCCCTCTCTCTCCTAAATCAAACTCCGCTAAAATGGAAATCACCCGCCGAAACGCTGGCGAAGGGATGGCGTAGTGGAGGGTGAGGGGGGGGGGAAAACCACGAAGAGGACCCAGGACACATCACCCCACCACCGATATCCGTCATGTCTGTGTCCTGAAGCGACATTCCATGAGAAAAGACTGACACATGATCATCTGCATTGATCAGCAAATAACTACAAATCTGCTAACGTGGCTTCACTAACATTCATCAAACGCGCGCGCGCGCGCGCGCGCGCGCGCGCGCGGGCGAGAGAGAGAGAGAGAGAGAGAGAGAGAGAGAGAGAGAGAGAGAGAGAGAGAGAGAAGTCAAATCATCTTTATTGAGGGTTGAAGTATAATCTCTCAAGCTTTTTTACATCAGGTGTAACAGCCCGTTCTTACCCCCCTCTGGAACTTACCCCGGGGTAAGTCTGGGCTAGCCTGCTTTTACACCCAGGGGTCATTCTAGGACTAGTTAGAACTTACCCCCCCCCCCTAGTTGGAACTTACCCCCTTGGGGGTAAGTTTGGGCTAGCCTGGATTTACCCCCCCCCCTCCCCAAAGGGTCAGTCTAGGACTATTTGGAATCTTCCTCCACCCCACCCCACCTTTCAAACAAGAGAGGGTTATTCAGGGTTTTCCTCTGCCTTTTCCCAACATGCACACCCGCCTTTAAAAGAAAATTTGGGTTAACCTGCATATTTACACCCCCTCTCCCATTTCCTATAGACAGTCAGTTGGGTTTAGATAAAGTGTAGTTCTAGACTCTCCTCAATAGATGGACCTCCTACTTCCCCCCCCCACCCCCTCCCACCACACACACCCTGGTTCACTAACAGATACGTATTAACATTTCTCGCGCTAGCTTACACGCGTGGGTTATTCGGATGTGTGAGTACGCCCGTGCATGCCTGGGAGAGAAAGACGGGTACATGCCAATGTGACCAAGTGCCAATGTGACCAAGCGTATTTGTGACAAAATGTCATTGTGACCACGTGTCGTTGTGACCAAGTACCGTTGTTGCTTCATCCCGTTTTGCCTCCTTTAACTATTTCACAGCTAATTAGTCTCATGACTACCTGTGTACCTTAGCTTGTACTATGCAGATGACTTGTGGTCAGTGCCACTGACCACTGGTCATTATGACGTAAATTGGAGATTTCAACTGTGCTCCCGAATGCTTGTGTACCTTGTACAATGTAGATTACTAGTGGTTAGTGCCACTGACCACTGGTCATTTTGACGTAAATTGGGGATTTTAACTATTTCACAGCTAATTATAGTCTCCTGAGTACCTGTGTACCTTGTGCAATGCAGAAGACTGGTAGCCAGTGCCAATTACCACTGGTCACTATGACGTAAATCAGATATTTGAACAATTTTACGGTTAATTAGTGTCTCATGAGTGCTTGTATACCTTGTACAATGTAGATAACTGGTGATCAGTGGCACTTAATTACCACTGGTCACTATGGCGTAAATCGGATATTTCGATTATTTTACAGTTAATAAATGTGTCCTGAGTGCTTGTGAAACTTGTACAATGCAAACGACCAGTGGTCAGCACTGACCACCAGTCTTCTGCATTGTACATGGTACACAGATACTCAGGAGACTATAATTAGCTGTGGAATAGTTAAAATCTCCGATTTACGTCATAATGACCAGTGGTCAGTGGCACTGACCACAAGTCATCTGCATTGTACAAGCTAAGGTACACAAGTACTCAAGAGACTCTGATTAGCTGTAAAATAGTTAAAGGAGGTAAAACGGGATGAAGCAACAACGGTACTTGGTCACAACGACACGTGGTCACAATGACATTTTGTCACAAATACGCTTGGTCACATTGGCACTTGGTCACATTGGCACTTGGTCACATTGGCATGTACCCGTCTTTCTTTCCCATGCATGCACGGGCGTGCTCACACATCCGAATAACCCACGCGTGTAAGCTAGCGCGAGAAATGTTAATACGTATCTGTCAGTGAACCAGGGTGTGTGTGGTGGGAGGGGGGTGGGGGAAGTAGGAGGTCCATCTATTGAGGAGAGTCTAGAACTACACTTTATCTAAACCCAACTGACTGTCTATAGGAAATGGGAGAGGGGGTGTAAATATGCAGGCTAACCCAAATTTTCTTTTAAAGGCGGGTGTGCATGTTGGGAAAAGGCAGAGGAAAACCCTGAATAACCCTCTCTTGTTTGAAGGGTGGGGTGGGTGGAGGAAGATTCCAAATAGTCCTAGATTGACCATTTGGGGAGGGGAGGGGGGTAAATCCAGGCTAGTCCAAACTTACCCCCAAGGGGTAAATTCCGACTAGGGGGTGGTGGTGGTGGTAAGTTTTAACTAGTCCTAGAATGACCCTCGGGGTAAAAGCAGGCTAGCCCAGACTTACCCCGGGGTAAGTACCAGAGGGGGGGGGGGGGGGTAAGAACAGGCTATTACACCGGCTCTCGTAGAAAAAAAAAGAAACAAATAAAGCATACGCAAACGAGAAAAATTACAAAAACATTTTTCAAAAGCACACAACTTCAACCATACAGATATGTGCATTACTCATGTAATCACGTATGGAATACTAATATAACTGTTGTACCACACACACACACACACACACACACACACACACACCACACACCACACACACACACACAAGAGAGAGAGTTGGAGGGGATACCAAACAAATGGATAGACTGGCAATCACACATGCAAACACACGCAGAAACACCCACCCACACACCCATGCACACACACACACACACACACACACACACACACACACACACACACACACACACACACACACACATACACGCACACACTCACACACGCGCGCTCACACACACACACACACACACACACACACACACACACACACACACGTGCGCGCGCACGCATGCTCGCACGTACGCACGCACTCGTGCGCACACACACAGACACACACACACACACACACCACGCACGAACGCACGCACGCACACACACACCCACGCACTCGCTCGCGCGCACGCGTATACGCACACATGCACATTCACAGAGAGAGAGAGAGAGGGGGGGGGGCAGTGGCAGAGAGAGAGAGAGAGAGAGAGAGAGAGAGAGAGAGAGAGAGAGAGAGAGAGAGGCAGTGGCAAAAAGAGAGAGAGAGAGAGGCAGTGGCAAGAGAGAGAGAGAGAGAGAGAGAGAGAGAGAGAGAGACACACACACACACACACACACACACACACACACACACACACACACACACACACACACAGAGACAGAGAGAGACAGAGAGAGACAGAGGCAGAGAGAGAGGCAGTGACACAGACATAGAGACAAAGACAATGACAAAGACGGAGAGACAGACAGAGACAGAGAGACGGATAGGGAGAGAGAGAGAGAGAGAGAGAGAGAGAGAGAGAGAGAGAGAGAGAGAGAGAGAGAGACAGAGACAGAGAGACAGAGACAGACAGACAGACAGACAGACAGACAGACAGACAGACAGACAAACAGACAGTGAGAGATAAATGTGTGCGAACACAGGGAAAGACAGGGAGATAAGTTACACGCACAAACGCCGCTTAATTTGCATCTGGAAAGATGAGGTGTTCCAGAGAGAGTTCCAGAACGTAGGCCTAAAAGAAGACACACTGAAGGAAGAGGGAGGAGGAGGTAACAGGAGGAAGGAATCGGTGGCGCAGGACGAGAGGGTGGAGCGGAGGAAGAGGGAAGGGGGGGGGGGAGGGGAGGAAGATGCTGTGCGTGGAAAGGATAAGGAGGTGCGTGGGGAGGGGGAAGACATGGGAGGGGGTGGGGGGGCGGGGGAAGGGGGGGGGGGGGGCGGCACATGTAGGGACAGGAAAGAAGCGTGGGAAAAGTCTGCTAACCTGCAGTTTTGTTTGACACACGAAGAATCTGAAAAACTCAGCGAGCTGCCGGCGAGAGAGAAAGAAAGAAAGAAGGAAGGAAGGAAAGAAGGAAAGAAAGAACAAAAAGAAGAAAAGATAAAAAAAGAAAAAAAAGAAAAAAGAGAGAGCGACTGGGTAAGAAAGAAAAGAGGACAAAAGGGAGAAGGAAACGAAAGCAAAGACAAGAAATAATTAAAAAAAAAAAAAAAAAAAAAAAGACAGCGACTGAGTAACTTCTCCTTCTTCTTCCGCGTACGCAGGCACTGCGGACACTCCCGGCATAGACAGGCAAGGCTTGCTCATATCTACCCAACAAAGGGAGAGTGGAGTTTTGTGTGTATGACCGTTTTGTTTATCCCGCCATTAAAGCACCCATATTCCAACTTCGGGGGGGGGGGGGGGGGGGGGGGGGGGGAGGAAACAAAACAAAAAACAAAACGGAAACGAAAAGTAGAAAAAAAGCATTTCAGAATCGAGAGAGACTCACAAAAAGAAAGAAAACAGAAGGATAGAAGGGAGAAGGAGAGAAAAATAAGAAAGAAATGAATGTAAGTGAATGAATGTGAACCCAACACGCCTGTGTGGCGTCCCTTACCTGTGTGTTTGACACGATCGGTAGGAAAGAAGGGGAAAGAACAGAAAGCCGAAAGGAAACATAACAACATAGAAACTTTCAAGTAAGGCGAAAACATGGAGAGTAAGGACACCTAGACACAGACAGAATCTGGCGAGCGAGCGAGCGAGCGCGCGCATGTGTGTGTGTGTGTGTGTGTGTGTGTGTGTGTGTGTGTGTGTGTGTGTGTGTGTGTGTGTGTCTGTTCTGTCTGTCTTCTCTGTGTGTGTCTGTGTGTATGCATATATTTGTGTGTGTGTGGGGGGGGGGGGGGCGCACGCGCGCTTGTGTGTGTGTGTGTGTGTGTGTGTATGGATGGGCGTGTGTCTGTATGCGCGCGCGCACGTGTGTGTGTGTTGTGTGTGTGTGTGTGTGTGTGTGTGTGTGTGTGTGTGTGTGTGTACACGTACGCGCGCGCACGCGCACGTTTACGCCGTGGGCCGGCGCGCACGCATTCCTACACGCTTATGCCAACACACTGCGGTCTTGACAGGAGACAGCAGCTTGCAATTACCGTGTGAAGCTTAACCAATTAACAAAGCAACAATAAAACAAAAAGTCAAAAAGTAATCGGCACAGACGGACAAACTATGTACATCCCATAGTGTACATACACGCTTTTGTTTTGCCAATGACACAGTCAACACAATCAGACTGGTATCACGGCCATCCGCACCCACCACCCATTGCCACCTATCCCAAACATTTTACCATTAACTGATAAATAGTGTTCTGAGACAGAGAGAGAGAGGGGGGGGGGGAGGGTAGAGGGGGGGGGGGGAGGGAGGGAGAAGGGAGGAGAGAGGGCAAGGAGGGAGGCAGGATAGGAGAGGCAGATAGACAGACAAAAAGACAGAAAGACTAACAGAGAGAGAGAGAGAGAGAGAGAGAGAGAGAGAGAGAGAGAGAGAGAGAGAGACAGACAGACAGACAGACAGACAGACAGACGGACAGACAGACAGAGAGACAGAGAGACAGACAGACAGACAGACAGAGAGACAGAGAGACAGACAGAGAGACAGACAGACAGACAGACAGATAGATAGATGGACAGGCAGACAGACAGACGGACAGACACACATGGGAGCATGTTTTAGAAAAAGATCAACAAAGAAAACAACAATTATTATTTCTTTTTGAAACAACAAACACCAGGACCTTGTAAGGAGCTCCAATCTAGTCACAATAAGTAAGGTCCCTAATGGCCAGTGAACTGAAATGGATTTTTCATCGCTAGTCGTCTAGTATCAGATACCATCCAGGTCATCTTGCGAAATGCTGCGTGACTCGGTCCCATGTTGGAGTACGCAGTAAGAAAAGCATGCGGGCAGAAAACCCAACGACGATAAAGCCACAATGAAGGCTTACTCACATCAAGTGCCATGAAAGCCAAGGAATGTCAAACTGATCTGATTCTTAAAAAAACAAACAAAACAAAAAAAAAAACAAAAAAACTTACACTTGATTGTTCTCACCCCGAGACATCTACTGGTTTAGCAAAGTGTGTACTTGTACCTTTTCAATCATTTCCTAGTCCCCTTTTTCTCTCTGAAAGAAAATGGACCCTTTCACGCATTATCCTCGTCTCTCATAAAGGTTGGACCTTCTATTCAGTGTGTGTGTGTGTGCGTGTGTGTGTGTGTGTGTGTGTGTGTGTGTGTGTGTGTGTGTGTGTGTGTGTGTGTGTGTGTGTGTGTGCACGGCTCTCCTATAGGATGGATTTTTCCAGGCATTTCCCTCTCCTCTCTTAAAGGATGAATCTTTCACTCATTACCTTTTTCCTCTCCCGAAGGATACACCCTTCTGTTCATCACCTTCTCTTCTCCCCAAAGATGTACCCTTCTCTCGAAGATGATCGCTCTCCCTCATTATCCTCGCCCCTTTCAGATGATGAATCTTTTAACCCATTAACCTCTCTTTTCTCCAAGGATGTGCCCTTTTTTCTATTATCCTTTTCTTTCTTATAGGATGTACCAGCTCTCTCATTACCTTCTTCTCATTACCTTCTGCACTCCCAAAGGGTGGACTCTTCCCCTCATTATTCACTCTATCTCAAAGGGTGGACTCTTCCCCTCATCATGCTCTCTATCTCAAAGGGTGGACTCTTCCCCTCATTATTCACTCTATCTCAAAGGGTGGACTCTTCCCCTCATTATGCTCTCTATCTCAAAGGGTGGACTCTTCCCCTTCATTCATGCTCTCTATCTCAAAGGGTGGACTCTTCCCCTCATTATTCTCTCTATCTCAAAGGGTGGACTCTTCCCCTCATTATGCTCTCTATCTCAAAGGGTGGACTCTTCCCCTATTATTCTCTCTATCTCAAAGGGTGGACTCTTCCCTCATATGCTCTCTATCTCAAAGGGTGGACTCTTCCCCTCATTATGTCTCTCTATCTCAAAGGGTGGACTCTTCCCCTCATTATGCTCTCTATCTCAAAGGGTGGACTCTTCCCCTCATTATTGCTCTCTATCTCAAAGGGTGGACTCTTCCCTCTCAATCATTGCTCTCTATCTCAAAGGGTGGACTCTTCCCCTCATTATGCTCTCTACTCAAAGGGTGGACTCTTCCCCTCATTATGCTCTCTATCTCAAAGGGTGGACTCTTCCCTCATTATGCTCTCTATCTCAAAGGGTGGACTCTTCCCCTCATTATGCTCTCTATCTCAAAGGGTGGACTCTTCCCCTCATTATGCTCTCTATCTCAAAGGATGGACTCTTCCCCTCATTATTCTCTCTATCTCAAAGGGTGGACTCTTCCCCTCATTATGCTCTCTATCTCAAAGGGTGGACTCTTCCCCTCATTAGCCTCTATCCAAAGGATGACCTTCCCCTCATTATCTCTTCTCAAAGGTGGACTCTTCCCCTCTTTCCTCAAAGGATATACTCTTCCCCTCATTACCCTCTCTCCCAAAAGGATAACTCTTCCCCTCATTGCCCTCTCCTCCCCCCCAAAGGATATACCCTTCCCTCATTACCTCTCCTCCCCCAAAGATATACCCTTCCCCTCATTACCTCTCCTCCCCCAAATGTATACCCTTCCCCTCATTACCCTCTACCTCCCCCAAAGATATACCCTTCCCCTCATTACCATCTCCTCCCCCAAAGGATACACCTTCCCCTCATTACCTCTCCTCCCCCAAGGATATACCCTTCCCTTCATTACCCTCTCCTCCCCCAAAGATATACCCTTCCCCTCATTACCCTCTCCTCCCCCAAAGGATATACCCTTCCCCTCATTACCCTCTCCTCCCCCAAAGATATACCTTCCCCTCATTACCATCTCTCCCCCAAAGGTTACCCCTTCCCCTCATACCCTCTCCTCCCCAAAGATATACCCTTCCCCTCATTACCCTCCCTCCCCCAAAGGATACACCCCCTTCCCTTACTTCTCCTCCTCCCCAAAGATATACCCTTCCCTCATACCTCTCCTCCCCCAAAGGATATACCCTTCCCCTCATTACCCTCCCTCCCCCAAAGATATACCCTTCCCTCATTACCATCTCCTCCCCCAAAGGTTACACCCTTCCCCTCATTACCCTCTCCTCCCCCAAAGGATATACCCTTCCCCTCATTACCCTCTCCTCCCCCAAAGGATATACCCTTCCCCTCATTACTTCCCTCATTACCCTCTCCTCCCCCAAAGGATATACCCTTCCCTCATTACCCTCTCCTCCCCAAAGGTATACCTTCCCCTCATTACCCTCTCCTCCCCAAATGATATACCCTTCCCCTCATTACCTCTCCTCCCCAAAGGTACACCCTTCCCCTCATTACCCTCTCCTCCCCCAAAGATATACCCTTCCCTCATTACCCTCTCCTCCCCCAAAGATATACCCTTCCCCTCATTACCCTCTCCTCCCCCAAAGGATATACCCTTCCCTTCATTACCCTCTCCTCCCCAAAGATATACCCTTCCCCTCATTACCCTCTCCTCCCCCAAAGATATACCCTTCCCCTCATTACCCTCTCCTCCCCAAAGGATATACCCTTCCCCTTCATTACCTTCCTCTCCTACCCCAAAGGATATACCCCTTTCCCCCTCTTCCCTCTACCTCTCCCCCAAAGATATACCCTTCCCTCATTACCCTCTCCTCCCCCAAAGGATATACCCTTCCCTCATTACCCTCTCCTCCCCCAAAGATATACCCTTCCCCTTCTCTTTCCCCTTTTTATTCCTCTCCTCCCCCAAAGGATATACCCTTCCCCTCATTACCCTCTCCTCCCCCAAAGGATATACCCTTCCCCTATCTTCTCTCCTCCCCAAAGGATATACCTTCCCTCATTACCTCTCCTCCCCAAAGGATATACCCTTCCCCTATTTACCCTTCTCTTCTCTCCTCCAAAGGATACACCCTTCTCCTCATTACCTCTCCTCCCCAAAGATTACCCTTCCCCTCATTACCCTCTCCTCCCCCAAAGATATACCCTTCCCTCTTTTGTCCCTTTTTAGTCTCTCCTACCCCAAAGGATATACCCTTCCCCTAATTACTCTCTCCTCCCCCAAAGGATATACCCTTCCCCTCATTTCCTCTCCTCTCCCAAAGGATATATCCTTCCCTCATTACTCTTCCTCCGAAAAGGATATACCCTTCCCCTCATTACCTCTCCTCTTCCAAAGGATAAACCTGTATCTCTGTTCTCATCAAATTATGAACCCCCCCCCTCACCCCCCCCCCCCCCATTTCCTCTCCTCTCTCAAAGGATAAACCTGTATCCTCTGTTCTCTCAAAGAATGTACCCCCCCCCCCACACACACACACCAATTGCCCTCTCCTCTTCCAAACGATGAACCTTTATCCTCTCTTTTCTCAAAAGATGTACCGCCCCCCATTTCCTCTCCTGTCTCAAAGGATAAACCTGTATCCTCTGTTCTCTCAAAGGATGTAACCCCCCCCCTCCCCATTACCCTCTCCTCTCCTAAACGATAAACCTTTATCCTCTCTGTTCTCAAAGGATGTACCCCCCAGTACCCTCTCTCTCCAAACGATAAGCCTGTATCCCCTGTTCTCTCAAAGGATGTACCCTCCCCATTACCCTCTCCCCTCCCAAAGAATAAACCTTTATCTTCTCTTCTCTCAAAAGATGTAACCCCCCCCCCCCCCCTTAACCCTTTCCTCTCTCAAAGGATGTACGTTTTCTCTCGTTATCCTCGCCTGTCATGAAGGATGCAATCTTCCCCACACTTCCTCCTCTCTCAAACGATATGCTCATCCCTTCACTACCCTATTATCTCTGAAAGGATTTTACTCCGCCTGTTCGCTTCTCCGTTCGCAGTCAAATGGTAAGAGCATTTGCTTGTGGGGCTAACAGTCGTACGTTCGAACCACTCACTCGTTGAGCCGACTTTTTGCGGCTTGAAAACCGAAACTGTCCACCCAGCAGAAAGTAAATGTGCACTTGATTCAGGTTAGTCCATGTTATGGTAGTGGAGGGAGAAGAATAGGTTCCATCATTCATCATGTCGTGTCCCAGACATGGTGAAACGTTTAACGGTTCTCTGCCCTTACGGGTTATTAGGCTATGGTACTGAAACCTTTAACCTTAGCTTATCTCTAAAATATAGTTGAGTTTAACGTCCTCACAGCAAAAGTTTTTAGGGACAAGTTGTTTTTTTCGCGGTAGTCTTGGATAGCTCTTTATGAGGGGAGGGTACTTTTGTACCAATCATCCTGTCCTCAATGAAACGACGTAGGCCTACCTACCGTTATC
>CM065725.1:34491817-34529317 GCA_033310375.1 Conus canariensis
TTTAACGTTAAAAAAAGCATATGGTAGTGTTTGGCATGCCAGATTATTGTTCAAATTAAAGGAGATAGGAATTTGTGGCAAATTGTATGGATATATTAAAGCCTTTTTGAAGGATAGACACATGTGTGCAAAAACTGGCAATACCTACTCATCGTTCAGAAGTGTCGATATGGGGATTCCACAAGGTTCAATCATTGCTCCAATTTTATTCTCCATTTTTGTTTATGATCTTCCAAAAGCTTTGTCTAAGATCACACATGTGGTTCAATATGCTGATGATATTGCAGTATGGATAAACACCAGTTTAAGGAAAAATTCGACTCAGTCATGTGCAGACGATTTATCAAAAGGAACTAAACAATTTATCAAATTATATAAAAGAAAATGGTTTAAAATTGTCAGGTGAAAAATAAACATGTTTGCTGCTATTTGATAATGGTGAAAATCCTTCCATATTACCTATTTTGAAATTAGAGGATAATATCTTGAAATATCAAAATTGTGTTAAATTTTTAGGAGTATTTTTGACAACAAAACTTAGTTGGAAAAAGCATGTAGAACATTTATTAACCAAGGCAAGAAAAAGATTAAACATTTTGAAAATAATCAACTTTCAGCCTTGGGGGCAAGACACAAAACTTTATGAAAACTTTATTGCATTTGTCTACTTCTTTAGTTCGATCCAAGTTAAAGTATGGCCAAGAAGTATATTATTCTGCTCCAAAATATTTGTTAAAAAAGCTACAAAGTTTGGATAGTAAAGCAGTGAAACTGGCCTTAGGGGTACCAGTTCATGCAAATACTATCAAAAGTTATCAAGCTGCAGAGGTTTTACCTTTTCGAGAACAACGGCTCTTAAACGTATCAAAATATGTCTGTCAGTTAAGAACTCAGTTACAGCAGAACTATTGATGGATTCGAGCAAAGATTATCCCAAACGAGCTAGAAATATTTTATATTTACAACCAATTAGAAATTACGCGTATAAACTTACGTCTGATTGTAACATTGATTTATCAACAGTTTCTGAAGATGCCATCACGCCTAAGATTCCCCCTTGGAAGCATTTGTGTGGAAATTTTGATTATAATTATAAAAGTGTTTCTAAAACTGAAAACGTTAATCTCTTGGTTAGTGAGGTCAGAGTTGATCTTGACAATTTTAGCAATCACCTGAAAATGTACACTGATGGCTCAGTCCTAGATAATATTGGTAGTGGTTCTGGTTTTGTCATTCCTAGCCTAAATGTGAAAAAGAATTATCATCTTGGCAAAGGGTTTTCCATATTTACAGCAGAATTATATGCAATATTGATGGCTTTGAGCTACATTTATGATGCTCCCATGCCTTTTCATAATATTCTCATATGTGTTGATTCAAAATCTGTCTTGCAATCTCTAGAACATTAGGATGGTAAGGCTCGGAAATATTTACTTTTTGATATTCATCACCTCATACACTGTCTAAGGATTCATGGAATATGTATTGACTTTTGCTGTGTTCCCTCTCATAGTGGGTTGAAATAGAACGAAGCAGCAGATATACTTGCTAAAGCTGGAGCTAAACATTGCCTCGATTGTAATTTATTATCTTCACTGAAAACATCTTCGTCAGAAATTTTGCTAAATTTAGAAAATTGTGTTTATAACAGAGATTGTGGAGAAAATCTCAAATATGTAAATACTTGTCCTCGTCACATTTCCAAGATAGTAACAAAACTCAAGTTAAATGCATGGAACACAAAATATTCTTGCCATGTTTTTTGTACTTGTGGTAAGCCTATTTCAGTGCATCATTTGTTGATAGAATGTTCTGCCTTAACTCCAATTTATAAATAAAATTCTATTGATATCAACGTCCAAGATATCAGTCAAATATTGTCCAGCCCTTCCATCATAAACATTGCTACTATTATCGCACAATCTGAAATTGCCAAGTTGCTTTGATGCGTGTTTATTTTTACCACTAATTCAAAAAGTTATTGTTGTTATCTTTTATCTTTGAGGTTAAGCTTTGTTAGTTAGAGATGACGTTCTAAATTACTTTTCGTCTAATATCATCAATGGTGAACAGACGTTAAATAAACAACAGAACTGAACTGAACACACACACACACACACGCGCACGCGGACACACACGCACACACACACACACGCACACACACACACACACATGCGCGCGCGCGCGCGCACACACACACGCACGAGAGAGAGAGACAGAGAGACAGAGACAGAGACAGAGAGCTTCCCCTAAAATAGTTTCATCAAATTTGCAAACGCATTTTTAAAGAACGTTATGACTTTATGCAAAGTTTTTGATTACACGCAGTTTAAAAGAAAAGTCCTTGGTTACACAAAAATAAAATTTTCAACAACGGCGTCTTCTTCTTTTTTTTTTTTTCAACACTTGAAAAACTGGGTTTTTTTTTCTAAAAACTGAATTTTTTGGAAATGTGTTTGTAAAACATTATTATTATTATTATTTTTTACACCAACTACTTCGGGGGTATGCATCATTTCAGAAATATCTAATATTTGCGATAACAGGAAAACAAAATGTCGGGATCTATGTAAAAACGAACTGGGTTGAAAAACGAAAAAAAAAAAAAGGGGGGGGGGGGGGGTTTAGAAGAAGAAGACCCGAATGCCTCTGTTTTGACAAGTTAGTAAACTCACTTCATGGATTATGCAAACATACACACCTATACACATACAGAGAGCGAGGCAGAGAGAGAGAGAGAGAGAGAGAGAGAGAGAGAGAGAGAGAGAGAGAGAGACGTTCACACACACACACACACACACACACACACACACACACACACACACACACACACACACACTCACACACACGCACGCACACACACACACACACACACACACACACACACACACACACACACACACACACATACACACACAGAGGGAGGGAGAGAGTGAGAAAGAGAGAGAAAAAAACAGAGAGAGAGAGAGAGAGGGGGGGAGAGAGAGAGAGAGAGACGCTTCAGACATATTTTTATTGACATAGACCTGTACAGTCTTTGTGTCAAGGGGGAACAAGATCATATTTGCAGCGCCAGGAAAGAGAAGCAAATCTGGAATGAAACAGGTAAACTGAACAGCTCAGTAACTGTCAACAAAGTAATTTGAAATAAAGAAATACAAAATCAAAAAGGGATTCTTCTTGATAACAAATCACATACATAGTTGAAGTAAAGGAATGGAAAGAGAACATTTTATACACAGACGCACGCGCGCGCACGCACTCACATCCACACGCACACACGCCCCCCCCCCCCCACTCACACACACAGACACACACACACACACACACAGACACACACACACTCAGGCACAGAGAGAGAGAGAGAGAGAGAGAGAGAGAGAGAGAGAGAGAGAGAGAGAGAGAGAGAGAGAGAGAGAGAGAAAAGAAGAAGAAGAAGAAGAAGAAGAAGAAATAAATAAATAAAAACGAAAAAGTGATCATCAAACTGTATCAGCAACAGACACTATTACAAACGTCAGCGAGATCAAGCATTTTCTTTTTCCTAGAGCTAACAGCTTCTGCGACATACTTTGCGAGTAAACGTATAATTTTAGCATCGTCAGTGGATAACAAATCACGTAAATTATAACGTTTTTCAACTATTATCTCGAATAGCTGAGACTTCAACCTGATGTCTTCATATTCATTACATTCAAATACTAAATGTTCTTCATCTTCTCTCACTTCATTTTCACACATCATGCAAAAACCTTCTACAGTACTTTCCAAATCAAACCACCTCTTGTTGGCTCTCAGACCAAGAGTTCTACTTCTGAATCTAGCCAGTGAGTCTCTATGCCATTTGTTGGTAACTATATTTAAGAATTTTTCTGGTTGTAAAATATTTTTAAAGGAATGGAACCAAGAGTACTTTGCGCCCTCTTCCATCTTGGAATGCCAGTTTAGTTTGAAACAGGATATTAAACGGTCTTTAAATTCTGTCATAAATATCTTTATATCTCCAACCCCTTCACTGAGCCAAAGAATACCAAAACCATTTGTGGTTAGAACTCGCTTTACATTGCTAACCCAGTTGTTTCCCAACTCATTCTGTTGGAGCAGCATATCATACGCTTGTTTACATACCCTGGTTGTTGGCAGCTGTGTAAGTTTTAACCAATATTTGATAGATTTTCCGAAAGCTCGAATATAAAGAGGATATCTTCCAGAATCACCATAAGTCATTGTGTTAGATGAATGCAGCGGAATATTCATAAATCGTTTAATAGCTAAAGTGTGTACTTTCTCCATCTCATGATTCTCTTCAAGACCCCATACTTCTGCAGCGTATGTTAAGATAGGCTGTATCTGCGTATCGAATAACTTCCAGAATAGAGAAGATCAATTGTGTTGAGTTTTTTCATACATCTTAGAATTTCTGTTACACCTTTCTTCCCCTTTCTGCATCTTTCAGACCAACCAGCGTTCAAACTTAACCGTGTTGTAAATACCATCCCTAAATATTTATATGCATTGGTTACCTTCACTTCGACCTTATTGTACACCCATTTTTCTCGGCGAGATAAGTGACGACCCATACGAAAGGCAATAATATTAGTCTTGTCTAAATTAACAGTCAACTGCAGTTTATCTGCTTCACCTTCCAGTACATTCAGCTGATTCTGCAAGCCAATAGCAGTACTCGAAAGCAAAATCACATCATCGGCAAATAGCAGCATGAATATCTCGACAGCTCCAGGGATCAGTTGTATGCCGTGTCTACTCTTTCGTGACATTTCAATGGCCAGTTCATTTATAAAAAATGCAAAACATTTAGGGACTCAAAAGACAGCCTTGCTTAACACCGCGCAGGCAACTAAATAAGTCACAATAAACACCATTTTTCACGTACACATGCAAGAACTGAATTGTATATGCCACAACAGCCATGTATACTTTCCCACAGACACCAGTTTTTCTCAAGACATGTCATAATATGTTTCTTTTAACTGAGTCAAATGTTTTTTTTGAAATCGACAAAAGCGACGTATAGTTTAGTGTTCTTCAGAAATTTTTTAACCAAGGCATATAAAGTGAAAATATGGTCTACTGTGCTGTACCCCGATCTGAATCCTGCTTGTTCTTCTACTATTTTTGCTTCCCTTTTTGCCCATTTTGTTAACCTCATATTTAAAATATGCGTGTAAACCTTACTAATTACACTTGTTAAAGCTACACCACGATAGTTGTCTGGGTTATCCAGGTCCCCTTTTTTGTAAATTGGTACAATAATGGATTTTGACCAATCTGTTGGAAACTTTCCACAATCAAACAATTTATTGAACAATGCAACACAAACATCAATAACCGAGTTATTTGCGTTGTTTAACAGTTCATTGACAATTTTGTCTGGCCCTGGACTTTTTCCATGCTTTAGATTTCTTTTACCAGTTTTGACTTCTTCTGTTGTTATGGGATTGTTAAACAAGGGTTCCCCTAACATTTCTTCAGTTTCAATTTCTTCTACGTTTGTAGCACTCTGTATGTTATGAAATGAATTGAATACACTAAAAAAGTGATCATACCACTGTTATGATGTTATTCCATTATAAATAACACATTTGCTGTTAACTGATTTGATGGTCGCCCAGAACAGCTTTGGGTCATTCACTGACTGTTTTAACTTTTGTAATCTCATTTTGTCAAAGTTCCTTTTTTTACTGTTCTCTTAGCGCACTATGTTCTTTTCTTTCTTTAACATAAATGTTTCTCTTTTCTGTTTTTGCCTTGGCTGTTTTTAGCTCTTCGGAAGTTTTGCAACAATCTCTTGACCAATATTTTCTTTTTATCACATTCATCATCAAACCACTCATTTCTTACTTTTTTCTTTCTTCCTACTGTCCTGATCATACAGGCAGCAGCTCCATACAGGGCATTCACAAAAAGGTCTACAGCTTTGTCCACATACTCAACCAAACTATTCGTAGCTGTACTGATACACTGTTTAAATACGACAGAATTGAACTCGTCTTTGAAGCATTGTACGTTTTCTTCTGACCATACAACACGCTCTTCACCTTGGTGGGTTACAGTTGATTCCTCTCTTTTAACATGACAATGTTTCCATGTAAGTTGCACAGGTAAATGCCATGAGAAAAGGCTGTCCTTCACTTTCAGGTTACAGAACTGCATTATCTCCCTCGAGACCAAGAAATAATCGAGAACACTGCAGCCATGGGGAGCCACAAAAGTGAATGTCTCCCTCTACATCCGTTGTACAAGAACCATTCATTATCAGGAGATCAAACAAAAAACAAAGATCTAGCAACGATTTTCCGAAACTATTTACAACTTCATCCTTAGAAAGGCGTTTCATACTGTCAACATCATCATCATCATCATTCTGTGCACTCTCCATGTAATCACACATTTGTTCATTCTTTGGCTGCCCGCTCCCTGTTCTGGCATTCATGTCGCCACATACAATGTAGAAAGCATGATCGTATGGAACGGACTGCAGTATACTGTCTTCAAGAACAAGTATTCCGTCTTTTAATTCTGTCTGTCTATAGACCGGGCCTCCTTCTGGAACTATATAACAACCAACAAAAATCACATCTTTATTCAAACCAAACACACATATTATCAATTTTAACAACAACCGCATTGTCACAATCGAGTTCAATATTTGTTATAAATTTCGCAAACAGTTTCTTTATAAGTACCAAATCACCACCAGAGTGTCTTCCATGACGTGACAGTTTTTCAGCAGGAGCACTAAACGCAACATGTTCTTTGAAATGAAAACTGAAATCAAAAGAATGATTAATGAACGTCTCTGTCAAACATATAATATCAAAACTTGTAACAAAATCAATGAAACAAACGTCAGCAAGTTTGGTTTTCAAATTTTCCACATTATAATTCAGGAATGTCAATTCAGATGTTTGAAGATCAGGCCTGTCCTATTTATCTTCGTATGTGCTGGGATGCGAAGTACGTCCACCCCGCACCGCGAGTGGTTTGTTCACATGAGTTGTCTGCCCCCCCCCCCCTCCCCCCTCAATGTAACTGTCTGTTACTCCCTGCTGTCTGCTTCTAAGTGTTGATATTGAGTTGTTACCTGAACGCTACCCCAGCGACTGTCATATTTACGTTTTGGGGTTCAGTAATACGGGCTGTCATCGTGTCAACTCTGTAAAGTTGCACGTGAATCACGTCGTGGAGCACAGTCACTGCCTGTCGCCGTTTCTTGTGCAGAGAAGAGGCCTGATCCAACACTGTTGACTGGTCCTGATAGTTGAAAGCTATGCATATATTTTCCCACCCCGTCATTGTTCCTGTCATCGCTCGGTGTTCTTGTTGTGTAGAACTGTCCCATAAACTGTTCATCACATCTACATTTGTATAAATAAGCGAAAGAAACTTCAATAGTGAAAGAGCGAAAACACATGTTGTAATTATGTCACTTAAAGTAACATCGATTTCACTGTCACTCGCCTGTGCTTTTCCATGTCTGAACATCGATGCACTTCTTATCAAATAAAAACGGCCAATCCTGGCCCTCCACACTTTCACGTCAATCGTTTTGCTGTAGATTCACTGGCCACCCATAGAGTAACTTCACAACAACAATATAGGTAACTACAGATATTGTGCGCCACCTGGAAGAGGATGAAAATCAGTTTTTTGAGGGAGAACTTCCCTGAGCGCTGCTTACTGGTCGCCATCTTGCGCGTCATCCCCGAGAGAGAGAGAGAGAGAGAGAGAGAGAGAGAGAAGTACCCCACTGCTAACTTGCAGGCCACCCATGTCCATGAAGGAATGCCGCTATAAACACTGACGGTGTTCGCTGCCCTGGGATCAACATTGCTGAACCCTTCACCCCGCTCCCTGACTGCCGCCTCTGTGGGATGGAAATGTGGATCTGTGTATAGATAGATAGATAGATAGATAGATAGAGAGAGAGAGAGAGAGAGAGAGAGAGAGAGAGAGAGAGAGAATAACAGATAATAATTTTCAAACAGCGCATGTGTGCGCGTGTGTGTATGTGAGTGTGCGTGTGTGTGCATGCACTAAACCTTTCACCTCAGTTCCAAAGTGCCTCCTGAGTAGTGTGGAAATGTGGACCTCTATCTATCTATCTATCTGTCTGTATGTCTGTCTGTCTGTCTGTCTATCTATCTATCTATCTATCTATCTATCTATCTACATGATGATTGATGAGGATGTGAACAGTGAAGAAATCTGAGACAAAATGACAAGGCTGTACTCTACGTCTCCTTTCATAATGTGTTCTAGTATCAGCCAGGCCCGGGAAATACAGATGCTTGCATCAACTGTGAGGATCCAGTCTTCCCACCTGAGTCGATGGCACTCTTTTGCCTCTGGTGAGACTCGAACCCATGACCCGCCAGCCCATGCAGCGTGACGCTGCTCAATGCATTACTGCAGCTGGTACCACAGAGGACCTTACAATGTATGATGTACTGGGAGGGGGAACTAGTACACGATAAGGCCTGTTTTCTTTCTTATCTATGTGAGCATCTATTTGATGGAACGGATTTTTAACAGGAAGATACTGAATCGGAGAAAGGTTTGCGTTTTGGTTTTGGTTTTGTTTGTTTGCTTGTTTGTTTTGCATTGTTTGTTTTGCGGTCAATGGGGAGTGGTGATGGTATTTTCTTTAATTTTCGTTTTTATTTGCGTGTGTGTGTGTGTGTGTGTGTGTGTGTGTGTGTGTGTGTGTGTGTGGTGTGTGTGTGTGTGTCTGTTACCTCTTTCTCTTTTGTTTGAATATTTATAACATGTGTTGGTCAAAGGCGATCCACCAGACCGGTAAACTTCCTGGCGATTGGTGGTAAACTTGCTGCGACATTTTTTTTTAACTCGTTGGTTTCTTGCTTCAGCAACTAGATGAATGGCGCGGTCTCCATCTTCCAATCAGTAGCAAGTTAACAGATCTGGACGAATCACAGAGCCCAATATATACAATACTATTTACAAATAAGACGGACAGAGATTAAAAACAGAAATGCAGTCTAAACCATCTACAGTCTCATTTGGCTTTTTTCCGTTTAATAGTCCAGTGTACTGTCGGAATGAACAAGATGAATATTGTCATAAACAGATGGAGATCAATTATGTTCGACTGTTATTTCTGTCCTTGTGCAGCAAGAAATAAATAAATAAATAAAGTCGTCTGATCGGCAGGTTCTAAACCCCGGAATTCTGTTCCTCTCAACGTCCAACGAAAAATATACCCAGCAACATCCACTAAGAATTAGATGGAAACCAGATTGTTGTGATCCATTTGCCTTCAGACTGAACGTAATGTTTGACTAGTCTCGGTTCCAAAAGACTGAATGTATGGTTTGCAAACTGACGCCATATTGTATCTTTTCCCTCAAACCTGGGCGCTGTTTTGAAAAATTATTATTCTGTTATTCTCTCTCTCTCTCTCTCTCTCTCTCTCTCTCTCTCTCTCTCTCTCTCTCACTGCTGCTTAAAGAGTATGGTGAATATGGTAATGTTCTGTTCTTTAAACGATAGCAAAAATACAAATCAACTCACAAAACAACATGCTAAGGCGCGCGTCTTAAATACACAAACGAAATAGGTGAACGTTCGACAAATAGATCTTTTCAGACGTCACAAATAGCACACCAGTCGCACAAAACAATACCACCAATATCTGGCTGACCTCTTGGGAATATTGTTCTATGCCTTCTTTTGAGGTTTCTAAAATAACAACCATGTGAGAATATCATTTTCTGCATTTTCATGTGTGTTATTTGTGGGGTCTGGGGATGACATATTGCCGGTTTAGTATTGTGTATCCGTTACTTTGCGGCATCTCCATTTGTGTGTGTTTATTTCATTTCGCCTTTGTTTGGCAGAAAGATGCCACACATACCTGCCACACAACCCCCACCATTGTGTGTGTACAGTGAGCACTAACAAACATACTTCATTGTGATAACACCACACGTGGTTTCAGTTAGGTCTCGAGTTCTTTGTCGAGGCCCTGAACCGGAATCACTAATGATGATAACGTCACCTGCACGCAGACTTTCGCTTTGTAAACACCAGGCATTCCAAACCACTCCCTGAGACACGGTCGCCTGTACATAACCCTCCCTTCACGCACGCACACACGCGCGCGCACACACACACACACACACACACACAAGCGCAAGCACGCACATTTGCACACACACACACACACACACACACACACACACACACACACACACACACACACACACACACAACACAGAGAGAGAGAGAGAGAGAGAGATTTGGCTTCTTTGTTAGTTTATAGTTGACTTAACGACTATCAGTCATCACAATTACAATCCGTATAAAGACTGTGTGCAACGTCATCATTTAAACCCTATGTCCAGCACAAAAGGCGGAACGTTTATGAAGTTTAAAGTGTTATTATTTTCAGAGCCCTACCCGTACACACATTCAACATCAATGCCTCGAATTAAAAAAAAAAAAAAAAAAAAAACCCAGTTCAGAACACAATGAAAACATTCGGAAAAGACCTGTCACCTAACATGTCGATGTCGTCGTGATATCCCCCCCCCCCCCACCCCCTCCGTCCTTATCTGCCCTCTCTCTCTCTCTCTCTCTCTCTCTCTCTCTCTCTCTCTCTCCTCCCTCTCTTTCTTTCTCTCTCTCTCTCTCACACACACACACACACGCACGCAACGGACGCACGCACGCACGCATGCCAGCACGCATGCACGCACACACACACACACACACACACACACACACACACACACGCGCGCGCGCGCGCGCCGCGCTAAGTATGTGTACATTGGGTGCGTGCGCTTTATCACATGGGTGTAAAAAGAAAGTTAGGAATGCTGTCACTCTTCTAAGTTTGAAAGTGATTTCAAGCTCTCTGGTATTGTCTTTTCCAATCAGTCGTTTTCATTCACTTGTATTCTTGCACAGTTTTCGTTTATTTCTTTATTTGCTTTTTGTTTACAAACCATGTTCATATTACCCAGCCTGCTTTAAACGAAGGAATAGGCCTACGATTCAATATGCATGCAAGTCTTTTTTTCTTTTAAACCGAATGTAATCACACACAGCACATTGATTTTAAGTTATCACTTGGCACACTTCACATTCACCTCTGTGGCAACAAAGAAGTTGAACTCAGACCTGAACCGACCCCAAGTTCCTGTTTCAATTGGCAGTGGGCTTAGTAGTAAATCTGAAGATCGTTGTTGTTATTGTTGTTGTTGTTGTTGTTGTTGTTGTTGAATGGCTCACTCTTCCACATGTAATGGCATGAAAATCGACACATGAGGAGATTTCCATCTGAAAACTTTCAGTTTTTGTTCCATGTTGATGTATTCTTACTTAATGAGCGCTGACACATCTTATTGTGGTTTGATAGTTCTTTGGTATTCTTAATGTGGTTTGGTAGAGCTTTGGATTAGGTGACTCTAAGTCGAATCAATATGTGTACTTGGGCTAAGTGCATTCTTAGTTATTTCAACTTGATTTATTAGGGAAAAAAATGAAGAATTATTTTACTTCAATTATTTACCATTTTATTACTGTTTCCTACCAGTTCTTAAAATACACTCGAAATCTGAGTGAAGAGGACGCTGATAATTATGACAGATATATTTATGCTAATCTAATTCTTTATTGGCTGAGATCTCACACATTTACTGAAAGCCAAAGGGCAGGTGTGAGAACTCGACAAGCCGAACTGTCAGCAACTTAACTACAGACCAGGTTCTGTTTTGCGAGCAGAGCATGGGTTCCTGTTCCTGCTCCAGGTCTGCCTGCACAGTAGAGGAGACTCACCTGATTAGCCTGTCTAAAGAGAAGGTGGACCAGTCACCAGCACCTGGACAGAGATCCACACTCCCTTCCAACATCTGATAAGTTCGGATATTCCAAGTGGACTCCAACTCAACTCATCCAGAATTTTCCCTCTCTTTGTGATGAGATAAAATGTGAAAAAAAATCAGCCGGGAAAAAAGGAAGACTGACTAATGTTTATCCACGTGTATATTTTGCACTTGCATAAACAAGTAAAGTTGATGTGTGAAAGTACACTTAACTTATGTCATTTCTTTGTTGTTCATACAATACTGAATGCTTGAACTTATCTCTTATTCTGTCTCTCGGTGCTACCAGCACTTTTGAGTGAACGAGCCTCTGGAGAATTATCTTTGAGCCACTCTTGAGTATCTATCAGTCCCAAGAAAAATAAGAATTTCTTTCGATGGCTAGTACTGGAAAGTTGCTCCTTCTCTAACTAGTAAGAGAGAGGATGGAGGTGAAATTATAATACACAACTACTCTATAATTCTAATAAAGAAAACCTTTTAACTCCTGCCCCGAGAGACCACACTGACCCAACCCCAACTCTCGTCACACAAGGACCAGATTTGGAACAGTTTGAAAATAATAAGTCTGTATCATGTAAAAGTTTCAATGTCACATGAAATAGTTTGTAAAAACTGAGAGGTCTATACCATGTGAAGATTCAACGTCATGTGAAATAGAACAGTCGAAAAATGATAGTTCAAAAACTTCTGAAAGATTCTGCATCTTTTGAAATAAAAAAAGTTTCAAAATGGTAGGTCTATAACGTGTGAAGGTTTTAGCATTTTGTGAAATAAAGTATGGCTGCTTAACATGACCAAAACTGATGTTATGTGAATTCATCATCATCATCATCATCGCCTATTACCCCTCCTGGGGTACAGGCCGCCAACCAAGGACCTCCAGGCATCTCTGTCCCGGCTCTTTTCTCCAGCTGGTTCCAAGCATCCCCATGTTCCTGATGTCTGCTTCCAGAACCCTTCGCCAGGTGTTCCTTGGCCGACCTCTTTTCCGTTTTCCTTGGGGGTTCCATGTTAGGGCTTGCCTGGTGGTGTTGCTTGCAGGCTTCCGCAGCGTATATCCAATCCAGCCCCAACGTCGTTTCTTGATTTCCTGTTCTGTGGCAGCTGGTTTGCTCTCTCCCAGAGCTCGTTGTTGTTGATGGTTCTGGCCATCGGATGCGGAGAATCTTGCGCAGGCAGTTGTTGATGAACAGCTGCACTTTCTTTGGTGGTGGCAACTGTAGTTCTTCAGGTTTCCGCTCCGTACAACAGAACTGCTTTGATGTTGGTGTTCCAACAGAGATCTAGAGCTCAACGGTCTGTCCTCATCTCTCGCCTCCCTCTGCACAAGTCACACAGCACCCTGCAGTGGATTCCCTCCCACTGCAACGTGCTTGGCAATGAGACTGCTGACTCCCTGGCAAAGGAGGGCACTATGAAGGAGCAGATGGACAGATCTACCAGCTACCCTGAATCCAGGACCATCATTAAGGCCAAGCTGCAGAACAAGTGGAAGCAGCAGCATCCATGCCACAACAGAGCAGACCCGTACTACCTGCTAACTCGACGAGAGCAGGTAGTCATTTTCAGGCTCAGGACAGGCCACAACCGCCTGAACCACCACCTATTCATTAAACTCCGCATCGGCAACACAGAGCAGTGTCCCTGCAGAACAGGCAGCCAGACAAGAGAACATCTGCTGCAATCCTGCCCGCTCCACCAAGCGCTCCGAGAGAAAACCTGGCCCGACCGAATACCAGTGGCCTGGAAGCTCTACGGAGGACTGGAGGACGTGCGACGTACTGCCACCTTTGTCGAGGAGGCGGGGGAATCCATCTGAAGAAATGACGAACGAGACAACAACAATGTTGGTGTTGAAGAGCCTGACTTTGGTGTTGACTGACAGTTCCTTGGAGCTCCAGATGTTCCGTAGCTGTACGAACGCTGCCCTGGCCTTTCCGATCCTTGCTCTGACGTCGGCGTCTGTGCCCCCCTGCTTGTCGATGACACTGCCCAGGTAGGTAAAGGCTTCTACTTCCTCTAGCATTTCGCTGTCCAGTATAATCAAGTTGGTACTGAAAGTATTGGCCTTGAGAATCTTGCTCTTGCCTTTATGGATGTTGAGCCCTACTTGTGCTGATGTGGCTGCTACGTTGCTTGTCTTCTCTTGCATCTGATGTTGAGTATGCGAAAGTAGTGCCAGGTCGTCGGCGAAGTCCAAATCGTCAAGCTGCGTCCAGGGTGTCCACTGGATCCAATGTCTTCTCTGAGCTGTTGAGGTCTTCATGATCCAGTCGATTGCCGGTAGAAATAGAAACGGTGAAAGCAGGCAACCTTGTCTGACACCAGTCCTCACTTCGAAAGCCTTCGTGAGCTGCCCTCCATGGATGACTCTATAGGTCAGAGCCTCACATGAGTTTCTGATGATGGTGGTGATCTTGGCCAGCACACCGTAATGTCGGAAAAGCTTCCACAGGGTGTCTCGGTCTACGCTGTCAAAGGCTTTCTCGTAGTCGATGAAGTTGACATACAGGGATGAGTTCCACTCGTATGATTGCTTAACAATGATGCTAAGCGTTGCGATCTGGTCTGTGCAGGATCGATCCTTGCGCAAGCCAGCCTGCTGGTCGCGGAGTTGAGCATCAACGGGATCCTGTAACCTGTTTAAAATGATTCTGTTGAAAACCTTTCCTGGCACTGACAGCAGTGTGATTCCTCTGTAGTTCACGCAGTTGCTAAGGTCGCCTTTCTTGGGAATCTTGATAAGGCATCCCTCCTTCCAGTCTGCTGGCACTTGCTCCTCTTCCCAGATCTTGAAGAGAGGCCAAAGCATCTCTACTGTGGTCTCTATGTCTGTCTTCAGCGCCTCTGCAGGGATGTTGTCAGGTCCTGCCGCCTTTCCGTTCTTCAACTGTTTGATGGCTTTCCCAATTTCTTCTTTGGTTGGTGCAGGTCTGAGTCAGCCTCTTCGATGTCTGGAGGGTTCTGTTCAAGAGCTCCCCGAAGTGCTCAACCCATCTGTTCTTCTGCTGCTCTTCTCCTGTGAATTGCCTTCCCCGTCTGTCTTTTCTTGGTCGTTCTGGCCTCCTGTACTTTCCTGCCAGCTTCTTGGTGGTGTCATACAATCCTTTCATGTTTCCCTGTTTTGCTGCTTGTTCGGCTTCTGTTGCTAGGTCATCTACATATTTCCTCTTGTCTGTTCTGATGTTCTTCTTTGCTTGTTTGTTTGCTTCAGTGTGTTCTGATTGCGCTTTGGCCTTTTCTGCTCTTGTTCGGCTGTTGTTGATTGCCGCTTTCTTCTCTTTCCTCTGTTTGATCTTGCATAGGCTGTCTGCCGAGATCCATTCCTTGTGTTGGTGCTTATTGTGGCCAAGCACTTCCTGGCATGTTGATGTTACTGCCTCCTTGATCTCCTTCCACTTGTCTTCTAGTGTACCGTCTTCTTCTTCCAGTAGTTCTTGCAGTACTTGAAACTTGTTGCCTAGAGTTGTTCTATATTCTTGGATCTTGTTAGTATCTCTCAGGAGAACTGTGTTGTACTTGTGTCGTACTGCATGTGCCGTCATCCAATTCCTCTTTAACTTCAACTTAAGCCTGGCCACAACGAGGTGGTGGTCTGAAGCCACGTCTGCCCTCACATCCTGCATGGATCTTCTGAATTTCTTATTGATGCGGATGTGGTCAATCTGGTTTTCTGTTGCGTGGTCTGGTGAAACCCAGGTGGCCTTGTGGATGTTCTTGTGTCAGAAAGCATGTATTATTACATACAGTTTTAGTGTGTGCAAGAATCATCATATTGTGAAAACCGAATGGATTTCTTTTCCTCTCAGTTGATTGTTGGGGGAGGGGGGGGGGAGGGAGGGTAAAGGGAATGATGGGGGAATGAATATTCACAATTTTGATTTATCGACTGACGAATATATGTCACGGTCTATCAAGTAAAGACTGCATCAGTATGGTGTTCCAACCAGTTTAGAAGTTTTGCGGCACTGGCCTTTTTCCGTTTTTCTGAGAGTGTGTTGAACGTGTACATGAAAGGGTTAACGGCAGAATTAAAAGGCAATATGAAAACAGCCAGTGCGACGTTTGCTTCTCCAGGGATGGGAACACCAGCTAAGACCAGTATGCCACACAGTCCAATGGGAAACCAACACAGGAAATCTGTCACTGCCACAGTGATCAACCGTCGAGCTATGGTCATGTCACGTGACTGTTTTGTTGTATTGACTTTCAAAGCATTGTTTTGTACAGACCAATAGATTAGAACTTGACCTGTGGATATAAATAAAAATAGGACAAAATTTAGAATAATTACAATGCTGAACGAATACAGTTTACCTTCAAACTCTTTCCTCGTAACTGGCAAAGGAATACAGATGCCTGTCTGGCCATAAAAGTTCCAGTATGATGTCAGTGGAAGTAACGGTATCGAGCCTAGCAACCAGCCAACTAACCAAGTCATCAGGCAAGCCACTGTTGATGACGTTCTGTCAAATCGTAACGTGCTGAATGGAAAGTGAAGAACCAGGAAACGGTCCAGTGTGATTAACCAGATGATCAGCGCTGACACCTCACTGGACACCAAAGACAGGAAACCAGCCATCTTGCAGACCCAGCTGGTCTTCCATGTGTCATCTTGGTGAAGATATCTGCCACGGAACCGTTCATCAGCCACTCCTATGACGGTAATGTACACACCCATAAGAAAATCAGCAGCGGTAAGATTGATAACAAAGGTACTGAAGCCGCTGGATGAGGTCACGCTCCGTGGAAACAAACGTACACCGCAACAGAAAGCATTGCCAATCACCGACAGAGTGGCGACAATCCACAGAAACCCTCGGTAAACTCTGGAACTCAATAAATCCTCACATGATGAAATTTTGTCCCTAGGAGCATGGCAAGATGATATGTCAAAGTCATAGGGAAGAATCTGACTGCAGCAAAGCTTATAATTTTGCGTGACAATAATTTTCAAGTGAGAAAGACCTTCGAATATATCTGGTGGAAACGTTGTCACAGGGCTGCCGTCCATGTACAGCTCAGTCAAACTTGGTGAGGACTGGAAGCCACTGGGGCTTATGGTATGGATGGGTGAAGATGTGAAATTCAGCTTCTGTAGTCTGGGAAATGATGTAAAGATTTGTGTTTCTAACACTGACAGTGATGTATATGACAAATCCATAATCGTCAGTTTGTATTGATGAACATTAGGGCACGATCAGTGTGCAGTAAAGTGAGAGGGTTGTTGGACAGGGATAAGTCGTAAAGATTTCCTAAACCAAGGAAACAGGTCATGCTAAAATGCTGAAATTTGTTGCCACTGAGGTCTAGAATTCTTAAATTCGATATGTTCAGGTTAAACAAAAGAGTTAAGGAACATTTAGCAAGGATCAAGTGAAAAAGACGAGAATGATTATTGACATCAGCCAGTGCCATACCAGAACCTGTGGCATCCAAGTAGCGGAGCTGAGGGAAGAGTGTGCTGGAAAAAGGCTGAAAACACAGAAACGTGTGACCTTGACACGCACAGTGCACAGGACACATGTCACATACTAATTCATCATCATGTAACGGACAGTGAGGCCAGCCATCACACAGGTGGTCACCATGCACACAGATGGGGGAAGCTCTGCATTTAAAAAATCCTGCGCACATCGGACACTCACATCCCTCTTCGTCCTGGTGCTCAATACAGTCGTTCATCCCATTGCATCTTGTGTAGACAGGCAGGCAGTCATTGAAGTCACCAGGACAACGATAGTGACTATCAGGACAGGCATCACTGGAATTCATTGCAACTGCTGTAAATCTGTTGATTCCATTGAAATCGATCAAAGCTGGAAATGGTAAATACATGTATGTAACACGTATCTTTCTGAATGAATCACAGTCCTCATCTGACTTGTCCTGACAATCAAACATGTGATCACACACGTTGCCATAGGGCAGACATTGTCCATTAATGCAGGTAAATTCATTGACACAAAATGGATACAGGCACATGGATTCATCACTCTGATCCTCACAATCAGTCATGAAGTCACATAGTAGGTGTGTGATAGTGTGGTGAATTGATCTGTACATGTAAATACTGGGAAAACAGTATTTGCTGATTTAGTTTTATTTGCGATCGGTGGTTGATGGTGAATTTCACGTAATACAAGTTCGTCTTTACGCACTGTAAATGTGTTAGATCCACACGGCAGAAATGTGTGGGTGACATGGCCGTTGAGGCACTCCGTTACAAGATGCCGACCTTCAGACCAGAAGTATTTGCTGATTAAGGCAATGGACTGTGAATGGTAAGAATGCATGTGGGTCTTGTTTGGTCTGAATTCACAAAGTGGTTTTAGCAACAGAGGATGAGTGTGGGAGCAGGTACGTGTCTTTAGTCTAGAGGTTTCAAAAAACAAATGGCATGTCTTTTTGCCATTGTGTTCAATGCAATGTGAACTGAAGTAGTGATAAAGAACGGAACGTTCATTCAAAATCTCATGTCTGTACATGTTAGGAACTGACATATCATTCGAATAATAACCAGATAAAGCGGGCCATAGACCTTGCCAGTAAGTGTTTGTTAAGTTTTTAAGTGCACGAGACCAGTCACCCACGCACATTGGGAAACTTATTCGACCTCCCAGCGTTTTACAATACTGATGGACTATTGCTATAGAGTCTTCATGGTTACGGTCCACGCCTTGAACTTTGCCGAATTTATAGCATCTGTTACATAAAGCCACCAAGCCCTGGCACTCAGGACTGCTGAAGGGGCAGTGCTCTGTTTCGTCTCTTCCATCTTCACACTCTGTCTGCAAATTACAAGCTATGTGCTGATGGAAACGGGAATAGTGGTTCACAGAACAGTTCCACAAACCATTTGGTAGCTTGTTAGGAGCTTCATTCTCGGAGAAAAAAGAAAACAACAAAAGAAAGGGTAGTGGTTTGTCTGCGTAATTACATTTTACTGTAAGACTGATTTTTATGGCATTGATGATAAGATCATGGGTGAAATCTCTTCTTCTACTTGGTAATTTGATATGAAACTTTGATTCTCTGTAACTCCCAATAGAATCATCATAGTCCATGGAATGATAGAAAAGTTTGATTCTCATATAATTCCACATTATTTCTTTGCAACTGACCATGACTATTGTTCTGATTGGAACAGATATATTCTTTTCTATTGGATAAACATAAGAGCAGTCGGAATTGGCTCTCATCCTGAAGTATCCAGAGACTGGTGACGTCATAACCAGACTTAGAGTTTCTGATTCTATAACACCGCCGTTAAAAGACAAAGAAATACAAAACAAACAAACAAAAAACCTGAGAGAGTTTACAATCCAACAAAACTGAATACACAATCTACTGTAGATGTGAAGAAAAAAAAAAAAACAACCTGGCAATTGGCCACCAATCATTCACTCAGCTGAGAAAGTAAAACCCATCAACCAAGTAAGTAGCCAAGCCTCTGACTTTTGGGGGGAGACGGTTCCTCACGAGTCTCGGGTGGACAGGGCTCGCCAGCCCTGGTCAGTAACATGAGCACATAACAAAATCATATACAGGAAAGGTCCATTGTTGCTGACCACGTATGATGTCTCATTTTCACCTAACTTTTAACTGGTTTTCCCACAATGTCAGTCTTCAAAAGGAGGACTAGTATGCTAAGATATCGTATATTCGAATAATAATTATAACATGTGGTTCAGCTGAGAATGTTAATTATCCATCGGCCCACAATATTCAACCGTCTGCCTTAGAATACTTCTGTTTTTCAATTCATTCATTTCATTTTGCTTATCATCCAGCTGACCCCAAAGGGCCATGTCAGGGCTGTCACTTCACTGAAGTCAACTCTCAAAATAGGTTTTGATTGCATTAAAATGGTTCTTCTGTCAAATACCAAGGGCCATGTCAGGGCTGTCATTTCATTGAAGTCAACTCTCAAAGTAGGTTTTGATTGCATTAAAATGGTTCTTCTGTCAAATTGTAGATCAAATAAAAAAAAGTTCATCTCTTTCAGAAACTTAAAAATCACATTATGTGGGACATATCTTAACAAGATTTTCATGGACTTGGCTACAAATTGTTTCTGTACAACATCAGTTAGTCACACGGCTCTGTAAGAACATGTCTTATAGTGACATCACATGGAATACACCATGAGCTTCTTCACCTTTTAAAAAGATACGAATAGGTGTAAAAGGAGTGGCCTGTGTGCAAACGGCTTAAGATTTTACAGCCATCAGTGGCATACGATGAAAAAAACAACTTTACAACGTTTGGATGGATCTAGAAGAGTTGTCAACAATCTGTGAGTTCCATGCTTCTTGCCAGGGGTCAGTTTAAGCGTTGCTTAGAAATCGGCGGGTGCTTTACAAATCGGCGGGTTAAGCCCCCGCCGTTTTGTAAAGCGCTTTTACAAAACGGCAGGCGCTTTATATCCTGCCTCTTTGGATTAAAACAATAAACTATTATTACGCTTTCAGTGATTATTCCTGCAATTTTGATGACTTTCTATTTCATCAAAACGGCGGACTGAAATGCGGTGTGTGTGTGTATGTGTGTGTGTGTGTGTGTGTGTGTGTGTGTGTGTGTGTGTGTGTGTGTGTGTGTGTGTTCATGTGTGTGTGTGTGAGTATTTTATGTGTATGTATATCAGTTTGTGTATGTAAGCCTGTGCATATGCGTGTGTTGGGGGGGGGGGGGGGGGGAGTAAACAGTCTATTTCTTTTGCCCTGACTCACTCACACAATCAAATTTCGAAGTCGAAAGCAGAGGACATTGTTGACATGCTTTTATTCATATTTGTTCATTTCTGTAAATGTTACATGAACGACAAAGTGAACTAGAATTGTTTGTTTTTAAACACAATTTTAAGCACAGTTTACAGTCGATAATATAAACACAAATTTCCACACTCAAATGAAAACGAAATCGTAACTCAGCTTATATTGAGTGAAGAGAATAGCGCAGAGAATAGGAAAAAGTTGAACTAGTGTGCGGTTTTCATACTTTCACCAGAATATTTCACTAAAAGAATAGATATGATTGCCAGACACAATCAATAAAAAGACAATGCAGGAAAATTATTCGTGGATGCTGAAAATGTTATTTGTAAAAAACAAAACAAAAAAAGCAACAGCCGTTTGCATGTTTAATCAAAATTTAGTGGTGGACAGATGAAAATGAAACCAAAAAAAATCATACGCTTCCTCCCTCTTGGAATTGTGTACATCAAAGCAAAGTTAAATCATAATTACACATCTTTGTTATCTTTTATGGTCGCAGTAGGATAGTTGCTCATTTTGATACATAAACTGGACTTGAAACAAGCATAATTTGTTTAATTTTACAAGTTATAACGGACAAATTCCAGACCACTGAACATAAATGATCAGCTAGACCAATCAGATTCGCTGCATGAACTTTGCAAAGCGAAGCGTAGTGTTTCTTTTAGCAATAATAATAACTTTATTGTCCCACACACAAGGGAAATTTTGGCTGCTTCCCCTGGGGGAAGCGTGTTGTTACAGTGCAGCGCCACCAAGGAAATAGGGAGTGAAGTGCCTTTCCTAAGGACACAACTCCCAGTGCACCAGCGGGAATCGAACCCAAGACCTCTAGATTGAGAGTCCAACGCTGTGACGTCAACGTAAATTATGACGTCAACTTAAAATGACATAGGTAACTACATGACGAAAATAAAAATTTTGACGGGAGAGGAGAGCAAGAACTAACGGCCGAGGCTTTGGTGTCCAGCCTACTTTATTTTGTTTTAAATCGTCGTTTTCTCCGTAGTGTTACTACGTGGAGAGGCTGACTTTCAAGCCAGTAGTACGTTGATGTTCACTGTGTATGTGCGATACTTCTGATGACGGTACCAGCGAAATATGTACCAGGAAATTTATTTGTTATAGAAATGTTGTGAATGCTGTGTCGCCGAGAGTGACTTAAAACTCCTGCAAGAATAGTTATGTGCTCTAATTGTACCACCTCATGTGTGTCGGTGGGCTGAATTTATTGATGTGAACATTGTAATATCAATACACGGAGAAGCTAATTAATTTTTGTTTTAGATCAACAATACGTAGAATCGAAGTTTATTGTGTTACATGGGACTTTGCTGAAATCGTGTTCTCCGGGATTCAATATTGGTTGCTGTGCCTTGTGAATCTGCAGTTTTTCTATGGTTTACTGTGCTTTATGAATCTGCGGTTCTTCTTCTATGGATTGCTGTGCTTTATGAATCTGCGGTTCTTCTGTGGATTATGTGCTTTATGAATCTGCGGTTCTTCTGCTATGGATTACTGTGCCTTGTGAATTTGTGGTTCTTCTTCTGATAGTTTGACGTGATTTATTATGTGCTTGTTGTGTGGAGACCCTGTTTCTTCTTCTTCATCGCTTGTGTTTGTGAACGGCTGTGCTTATCATGTGGGGACCTTGGTTATCCTTATTTGTCTTCTTTTAGTGTTGTAGACTGTGGCTTGGGTACTGTGGAACCGAGTGTGTTGACTGCATATGTGAGACACTGTGGACGGCGCCGGCGAGATCTGTGAGTGATATCAAGATATGTAATATGATATGCTGATATCTGATGATTGAAGTTCCTATGTATTGATATCTTGATCTATATGCTATGTAGTGACATGCATTGATTTGTACCAATTCACATGAATGTATGTTTGATGGTTCAGGCAGCTATAATTATAAAGAAAAAAGAATCTAACTCGTGTGTTGCCTGGCTATCCATGTACGTTTGGTGTGGGTATGCGTAGGGAATAATTATTACACGCATCCAAACTTTTGAGAGCGAGAGTCAGACAGCAAAACACGCACCGCACACCATCCGTAACAAACGCCTTACCAGTTATTCCACTGCACCTCCCCTAGTAGTGGGCTTTAAACACAACATATTGCTCCTGGTGTTCACATCATCTCTGCAACACTCAATGTTATAGTGAACAGACTCAGCATGCAGTATAGAACTTAGATAGATAGAAGACAGACAGAGAGAGAGAGAGAGAGAGAGAGACAAGACAGACAGACAGACAGACAGACAGACAGAGAGAAACGGACAGAGAAACAGAGTGAGAGACAGACAGAGAGAGAGAGAAGAGAGAGAGAGAGGGGGGGGGGGGGGCAGGTAGTAAAATAAGTTAGCAGACTTGTCTTTTTCTCTTCGTTAGAGTGCTCCTCAAAACGACGTGTGTCAGTCCGCCACCTTGATGAGCAAAATATAAAGTCATCAAATTGCGGGAATAACCACTGAAAGCGTAATAATAGTTTATTGTTTTAATCCAAAGAAGCAGGATATAAAGCGCCCGCCGTTTTGTAAAGCGCTTTACAAAACGGCGGGGGCTTAACCCGCCGATTTGTAAAGCACCCGCCGATTTCTAAGCAGCGCTTAAAATCGGCGGGGGCCTAGCCCGCCGATTTGTAAGCGCTCTACAAATCGGCGGTTTTACAAGTCATGCAATGTGCGCCGATTTGTAAGCGCTTACAAATCGGCGCTGCTTACAAATCGGCGGGTTACACAAGTCAATCAATCACTCACATGCGCAAACAACTTCAGCAGCTGAGGGTACTTGAAGTTACGGTCGGCAATGGCCTCCAAAGCAGAAAGGGAGTCGGAGAGAATGAGGGAGTTTTTAAGGTTAAGATTTAGAAACCATTTGATGTACCAGTACCAATGCTGTCATTTCAGCAGTTTAGATAGACCTCTCTGTGGGATTGTGTTTTGAACATCTCTGAGAGAGAGAGAGCTGTTGCGCAATACGCAGCAGAGGCAACGCCCTCCTAAGATCTAGAGCCATTAGTAAATGTTCTTTGAACTGATGGAAATTTAGAACAAAGTTAAGCAAAAAATGTCTTGTAAGCCATAGAGCTGGAGGCCAAATCAAAACGTATCTCCATGGCGAAAAAGAACCATGGTGAGTCTTCAGAAAATGTGGATGAACATTATAGTACCCCAAAGTCAGTGACTGCACTGTTCAAATGGGTAATAATAGGAATTCCCATGGGTGGAATGGAACTGGTGTTGTCTTCAAATTCGTCAGGAACTTCAGATCAAAAACACAGTCATGAGCATAGTTTTGGGGTTCAGAGAAGAGATTCAAACTGTAGTTCAAAGAAAGTCTCAGTGGACGTTGGAGAGGGATGTTGTGGCATGCACCCAGACAGAGCTGAAGCCCTTCATGGTGAATGAGATCCAGAAGTTTGAGGTGGGAAGGTCTGGTAGAACATTAGACGACAGACTTATAGTTCAGTTTGGAGCAGATCAGACTCTGTAAAGATGGAGAAGACCTTTCTTATCAGCATCACAATCCGAATGTGCCCCAAATCTCAGAACGTTCATTGCTTTCTGAAAAGAAGTTTCCAGGTGCTGGATGCAACATGTAAAGTTCATTTTTCATTTGAAGATAACTCAAAGAAATTTAGCTTCCTTCACAGGTGGAATGATAGATTTGTCCAAACGAATTTCAGGGTCAGCAGAGTACTGCCAAAGTTGTGAAAATGGGTACACTGACGTTTTGTACCTGAAAAAGCAAACTCATTTTCTCGGCCCGTCGTCGGAACTTATCCACGCAAAGCTGGATTTGCCTTTGCAGCCAGCATAGGTAGCCCCAACTACGTAGAGTACAAAATCGACAACATACAGATTGTACTTAGAACCCTTAAAAATGATTATTTGAATCTATTTCTTTGATTCTTTAAGATCAGCTTGAAGTAGAAGTTCTTCAAGACTGACGTTTCTCTATTTTGAAAATATTTCTTGATCTGGCCCACAGTTTTTCATGGATTCAAGCATGAAACCCTGATGGGTCTATCATGCACGCAATGCTGAGCCATTTACATATATTTGTAATATGTTGTCAGTCAGAGTTAAACAATAGTGTCTTAGGCATTTACAGTTTGTTGGATGACATTGAAATACTGTCTTTTGTTTGCACATTTCATGAGTTGATCATTCAGGCTTTCTGCAGGATCCGGCCTTCACAGAACTTTCTCTTTGATCAGTTCTGTTAGGACGTACCTGCAAATGGAGTACTTCTGAGCACAGGATGGTTGTCTTGGTGAAAGACTCGGGCAGCAGAACTGACTCACATGTTTCAGAAGCAAACTTAAAGAACTGTCAGTGTTCAGACTGTCCACAGATATGCGAATTACCAACCATGACCCGTTCTGTGGAAAATGATATCACTAAAGATGACAGACATGACAACCAGCAAAGGAAGTTAATGAGTGGCTGTTCAGGCGTACAGAATCATGGCAGATCATAGTTTGATGCCAGAGCAAAACATTTCAGCAGAACCAAAAATCTCTGATCAGAGACAGCAAGACCATTAATCCAAGAGATGAAGTTGTTAGTTCCTATGATCGTTTACAAAATACAGAACAAAATGAAACAAATATAGTCCAGGACGAACAGGACGAGATAAACAAAGCAACTGCAGAAAATGGTCCTAGTCAAAATAAGACTGATGACAAACCAACAAAGAAAGATGACAAAAAGTACAGGGGATGCACACGGGACAGGGGAGTTGAAAATGAGTGCAAGGCAAGAGATTGCTCGTTGCCTGTAGTCCACGACCAAGGCGTGCTGCATCTAACTCCCAGATTGGTCATTAGAACAAACATAAAAATACTGAAATGCCTACCACTTAAAGCGGCTCGTACACTCTTTCAAAAAAAGAAGAATGTGGAAACCAGTCGAAAGATAAAACCAAACCTCTGCCTCTCGGGTCTGTGTTTAAAGAGAACGGTGCTTCAAGCGCTAATGAAAGAGAAATAAGTCCTCATCAAACGAGGGTATAAAGTGTCCAGGAATAGTTCCTACAACTGACCCCCCCCCCCCCCCCCATCCACATTAATTTTGTGAACAACATATACCTAAAATTATAAAGGAAGTTTCATTTCTAATTTATAATGTAAATGAGCTACTGTGAAAGTTAGAAATGTTAACTCTGAAACCCCCTCTTGAAAGATTTTATAATATTCATATATAAAGCACAAAAATAGTAGTAGAAGAAGCACTCCGAGTAAAACTGTATGTGGAGATTCTGGCAGATATCCATTATACAATACTTTTTTTACGTTGCATGCTCCGATTCTGATTTAAACGTTTACAGATAAATATTGAAAGGGTTCCTCTTGAAGTATATTTGATGATACTGGAATTAGACAGATCGGTGAAAACAGAGCTGGGCGTCAAAGGTATGATGAAGTCTGTGTTTGACTGGTTTTTAATATTGTTTGGTTACAACAAAGTGTTGGAGACGAAATTTTTTCTCTCGATGCATTTAAACAGAGGCTTATTGATATGTTCAGCCAAGAATAGGCTGCCACCAAACGAGACCATGAAAGATAAAAAAAAAAATCATAGATATTTTAAGACAGTTTTCGAAAACAAAAAATCTTCTGGATATGAATATGTACCGTTTCTGCGTTGCCATTACACAAACAAGATTCAATGAACGTCCATTGAAAGACAGCCACAATCATGGTAGTAACCCAGAAAAGGATCAAGCTTGCTCAGTTTGCCACGATCAGATCGAGAACAAACAACATGTTATATATATATGACATTAGCGAAAAAAACTATGACATTAGAGAAAAAATTCTCGAAGGATCGGCTTTTTGTCCTTTTCATGTGCTTCTTAAGACATCCAATGTCTTGCATAGACATAACCTTGCAAGGTGTATTTTTATGCGATAAACGGAAAGAAAGAATCAATTCTTTACATTGTAAATAATTGTGGGTAAGTATCATCAATTGGTTTTCCTTTCAAATTTTCAAGTTCATTTACATTGCAATTTGTTGTCATCTCAACAGAAATTAATGATGCATCACAACTTTTTTTCTGTTAACTCACATTTTTGCGGGCAGGGAGGGGAGGAGGAAAATGAATCTAAAGGCGCCAGCCCACTCACGACTGGAAATCTACAACAGACTTTGAGTGATGAACAGGTGGAATTCTCATTTGCCTATGTGGAAAAATTCTCCACTGAGGGCAGCATGAAGATCCACAAAAAGAAAAAGGGATGTATGAAGACTGATGAATGAACAGCAGCACACTGCGCTAGCAGATAAGGCGTTGGAACATCAACGCCAGGATTCAAACCACAGTGCTTAGGACACCCACGCGGGTTTTTCAGACGAGGAATTTATGGAGGCTCTCGATGCCAAACGCCAGAAACTCTACTTGCCACCCGCAAGTGCAAAAGTGGAATGGAAGAAGCTAGACAATAAATAGTCCAAAACCTAGATGTGTCGATTAGAAAAAGTACACTGGGGAACAAACTAGCAGCATTTGGTGACACTGTACACAGACCATATAGGGACTTCTATGGAGTAAAACAACGAAAAGTGAAGACACCTACTCAAACATCCAGATGGCCAGCAAGAGATGGATGATATCCAAAAGAGAAAGAGGAGTCTCAAGGAGCAGACGGAGGCTGTCTCAGAAGCTGACAAGAAAGGATTGAAGAAGCTTTGGGAAGATCTGAAAACATGACAATGTCCTCAGCAAAGCAGAATCAGCAGGAACGAGAAATAACTAAAAGAAGAAAACTCAATATTGCTTCTTCAGAGACCCCTTCCAGTTCACTAGGAAACTACTCGAGCGGCCAAAATTAGGAATATTCACAGTACACAAAGAAACTCTTAAGCAGAATCTCAGGAAAACATATTCTGATCCTCACAGGGAAACACCATTTGAAATTCAGGGCTTGTTGTGGCCTGCATGCCAGAGAAAAAGTTCAATGACAAGCCACTAACACTAGAGAGGTAAAGAAAGTGATCAAGAAGCCAGAGCCAAATCTTTCGCTTGGACCCAATGGAATATCCTATATCCACCTCAGGCCACACCTCGTGCCCCCACCCCATTCCCCTCTCCTCGACTCCTTCCCGTCTCACCCTCTTCTTTCAATTTCCTTTCTCCCCTCCTTGATTTATTTATTCATTTATTAATCTATTTATTTATGTATTAATTCATTCATCTTTTGCTTATGATAATGGTAGCAGAGGTACTGGTAATAATAATGATGTTGGTTAGTATTATCTCTATAATAGTGTTGTTTTCGTTGTCTCTATAATAATGATGTCGTTAGTATTATCTCTATAATCGTTGTTGTTTCCATTGTCTCTATAATAATGATGTCGGTTAGTATTATCTCTATAATCGTTGTTGTTTCCATTGTCTCTATAATAATGATGTCGGTTAGTATTATCTCTATAACCGTTGTTGTTTTCGTTGTCTCTATAATAATGATGTTGGTTAGTATTATCTCTATAACCGTTGTTGTTTCCATTGTCTGTATAATAATGATGTTGGTTAGTATTATTTTCATAACGTTGTTGTTTCCATTGTCTCTATAATAATGATGTTGGTTAGTATTATCTCTATAACCGTTGTTGTTTCCATTGTCTCTATAATAATGATGTTGGTTAGTATTATTTTCATAACCGTTGTTGTTTCCATTGTCTCTATAATAATGATGTTGGTTAGTATTATCTCTATAATCGTTGTTGTTTCCATTGTCTCTGTAATAATGATGTCGGTTAGTATTATTTTCATAACCGTTGTTGTTTCCATTGTCTCTCCCCCTCCCAGATCATTTCACCACCATCCCATGTCACATGCCACTTTCACCCCTCATTCCTTTTCCACCCTTCCTACACCCCCCTCCCTCCTACCCCTTCCTTTTCTCCATGCCTCCCTACAATTCCCCCCCCCCCCCCCCCCCCGCCAATCCCCCATCTCTCAATGAACTTTTTCCAGTGAACTCTTTTTCCAGAGAACTTGTTTCAGTTTCACAACCACAGAATTCTATGCTGTTTTGTTTGCCAGTTGGCCAGTGTTGGTGCTGAAAAACGTTTTATAATGAAGCGAAATACTGTAACTTATTCATGGGTGTTGTGCGGCTTCAACGTTTCATCTTCCCATCCTATTTCTCGTATAAGAAATATCTCAGTGTGTTTCCACAAAATGATAAGAATAGCAGGAGCAACTTGAAGATCAGCAACCAATGGATGAAAGCTGATGGAGTGTACATTCCCGAAGAGCAGAACTCAAGTGACGTCAACTGGCTTAGATCAATATCACTTCTGAATGTTGACAGAATGATTTTTCAGATATGGGAGTTGGCACTATTCGAACCAGTCGAAAAGATCTCTTTACATAGAATCAAAACTTCTACCAGCAGCTGTGCATTCTTAAAAATGTGCATGATTTACTTCTAGACTTGCAGGACAATGCCGCTGTACTATCACATAATGAGACAGAGACTGATAGAGTAAATAAACGAATCAAGAAGACATGACCAAGGTGATGATGATGATGGTGAGGAGGAGGAGGACGAGGGCAATGATAATAATAATAGTAATAATAATAATGATAAATGACGATGATGATGATGACGACGACAACTATAAACTTTGTTCAAAATTCAGATTTTTGTGCAGAAATTGTGTAGTATAGTGTATTAAAACTGAGTAAAAGTGTTAAAGCGTCCCTACCTGTAAGAAAGACTGTGTAACAAACAAACAAAAAAAAAAAAAAAAAAAAAAAAAACAATGCTAGTGAGTGAGTTCGTCACCAGTACCAACAAGGCAGCCATTTTGATTTTGAACTAGATCGACGAAACCAACACAGTGCCAGGACTTTTTGACTCTTGATTTTTGTTGTGAGAAACGAGCGAATTGACACCACAAGGCAAGTACGCAGAATAATATTTCTGTTGATGCTCCACGGCTCCATGGCAACACAATCGCCAACGAGTAAAAACCAGAGCAGAAGAGGCGGTAAGTAACTAAGGCCAGAGAGGAAGCTACTTCGATTCGTCCTTTGGAACTGATCGTTTTTCACTCCACAGTCCCTGACGGACCGTCCCTGACCAGTGTATACGCAGTGCTGAAGTATTATCACAGAGAATCAAGAAAATCTACATCACCCCAGTCATGATTGATACCCTTGACAATGTATAGCAGCCTCACAAAACCAACACCAGTGCCCCTAGCGTTAATAGTTCTTGTACACTGTACACTGCCACACGAACCGGCATTCAGGGAAATCTTCACCATGGGTGACACTCCGTCCCAAACTTCACAGAACACTGAGAACAGACCCGAGGTCAGTGATCAAACCGTTGAATCCTCACATTACCCTTGTGGAACTTGTGACTTGGAGGTTAGATGGGACCAAAGGGGAGTTGCCTGTGAGTCGTGTGGACATTTGGTTCCACGCTTCATGTGAGAATATTGGCACAAAATTGTACAGCCGTCTGAATTCCAGTGAAGTTTCATGGCACTGCTTCCTCTGCGGGAAACCAAACTACAGCACCACTGCTTATGACCTGCATGGAGTCTAGCACTCAGAGTGGAATTCATTGTCAGATACCACACTGTCTGTCCCACACGAGAGTTCCCAGTTCAAACCGATGCATGCTTCCACGCCCACACGGACAAGCAGACAAGACGAGCAAAAACACATACCCCTCAGGGTGTTGAATATTAATTTTCACTCTGCAGTTGGCAAACGAGCTGAGATCCTCAATCTCATGGAGAGTACCAAACCCGACATCGTAATCGGAACAGAAACCTGGATGGATGGTGATGTAAAGGACAGTCAAGTTTTTTCCTGACCAGTACAGACTTCACAGAAAAGACAGAAACAGAGAGGGTGGAGGTAGTGGAGGTGTGTTGGTGGCAGTTAGGGAATCGCTGAAGAGTGCCCGAGCACCTGAGCTGGAAACAAAGTGTGAGATAATTTAGATCAGGATCCACACAAATGTGAGAAAGACCCTATATGTGGGTGCATACTATCGACCAGATGCAGGGGATGCAGAGAGTCTTCAACACTTTGATGTTTCACTGAGACGCGCCAGTCACACCAAGGCAAACCTTCTCGTCGCAGGTGATTTCAATTTCCCAGGCTGGGAGTGGAGTAGCATGACACTGAAAAAAGGCACCAGGTACGCGGAGCTCCACACGAACTTTGCAGATCTACTGAACGATGTAGGCATGGAGCAAGTTGTCCATGAGCCAACGCGTCTGGAGAATACCCTCAACCTGGTACTGACAAACTCCCCCCACTTGATCCCAAGGGTGAATGTGATACCCGGCCTGTCAGATCATGATATTGTATTTTGTGAATTTCACACGAAAGTGACATTGGGACGTCAACCCCAGAGACAAATTCATCTGTACCAGAAAGCCAACTGGGATGACATGAGAAGTAACATGAGTGACCTTCACACGAAGCTGCTGGAGGCAGACACAGACACCCCGGTAGAGGAACTTTGGACCACTTTCAAGGAGAGCTTACATTCCAGCATCAAGGCCAATATTCCCCATAAACTGTCAAAACCAAAAACGAAGCTCCCATGGTTGACTGCAGACCTGAAACGTCTCATTCGGAAAAGAGACAAAGTGTACAAGAAGATGAAGAAGAATGGCTCTGAAGACTTAAAAACACAGATGTATGCCCTTAGAAGAGAAGTGCAGAGAGCTCAGAAGAGCGCACTGGAACTATATCAGCCAACTCTTTGAGCAGAGAGAAGAGTAGAGCACAAAAACCGAATCGCCCAAGCGCTCTTGGACATATGTCAAGCACCAGAGGTCGTCACGCACTGGAATCCCCCCACTCAAGGTCAATGGTAGACTAATAACCGACTCCAAAGAGAAGGCACAAGCATTAAATGCCCAGTTTAACCAGGCCTTCAGTGATGGCAAGACCTATACAGAGGAGGAATTCTACAGGAAGTGCTCCATGACACGTGATGCCTCCCACTACCCAACAATTAGTGACATCACCATTTCCGAACAAGGAGTGAAAACCCTGCTAACCAACCTAAACCCTTGTAAGGCATCAGGGCCCGACAACATCCCACCACATGTGCTGAAGGAACTGGCCGGAGAGATAGCCCCAGTCCTCACCATCATCTACGCAACCTCACTACGTCAGAGCACAGTGCCGATGGACTGGAGAGAAGCCATGGTGATGCCCGTCTTCAAGAAAGGGGAACACTATGAGCCCAGTAACTATAGGCCTGTTTCGCTGACCAGTGTCCCGTGCAAAGTGATGGAGCACATTGTGGTGAGCCACCTGATGAAACACCTAGAGACAAACCAGATCCTGAGCCCTCGCCAACACGGATTCCGCAAGCATCGCTCCTGCGAAACACAACTCCTCGAGTTTAGTGAACAAGTGACGGAGACCATGGAAAGAGGCCTTCAGAGTGACGTGATCGTAATGGACTTTACGAAGGCCTTCGACAAGGTCAATCACAGTCTTCTCTGTCATAAACTGAGGCACTACGGGGTCAGGGGCCAGATGAACACGTGGCTTAGAAGCCTACTCCAAGACCGTCGTCAGGCTGTGGTTGTGGACGGGGCATCATCGGACTTCATCCCGGTGAAGTCTGGAGTACCGCAGGGCTCTGTCGTCAGGCCGTCTCTGTTCCTCACATATATTAACGACCTTACTGAGAAGGTGGAATCAGACAGCCGCCTTTTTGCAGACGACACCCTTCTCCACAGAAACATCAAGTCATCCGAGGATCAGGACATCTTACAGGAGGACTTGCACCGACTGGAAGACTGGGAAAGCCAGTGAGACATGTCGTTCCACCCAAAGAAGTGCAACGTCCTCAACATGATGCGAAGCAGAACGTTAAGGGAGAGCTCCTATACCCTGCACGGCCACACACTGGAGACTGTCAGCTCCACGAAGTACCTTGGCGTGACGGTACAGAGCAACGGCAGCTGGTATGCACACATCGATGCAGTAGCTGCAAAGGCCAACCGCACGCTGGGATTCCTTCGCAGGAACCTGAAGATCGGCTCCACTACCATCAAAGAAAGAGCTTACAAATCCCTCGTCAGGCCCATCCTAGAGTACGCCTCCACTGTATGGGACCCCCACCAAAAAATGACATCAGCAAGCTCGAGGCAGTACAAAACAGAGCGGCGAGATTTGTCTTGAACAGACACCGAAACACCTCAAGTGTCGGAAATACGTTGGAGCAACTAAAGTGGCCCAAACTACAACAACGAAGGAAAACAGCTAGACTCGCCATGCTCTACAAGATCCGTCACAACCTGGCCAAAGTCGAGACGAACAACCTCATACCAAAGAACAGAAGAGGGAGAGGCCACAACCAAGCGTACAGAATCCCATCATGCCGCACTGACTACCGGAAATACACATTCCTGCCACGTACCATCAGAGAGTGGAACTCACTCCCAGATGCCACAGTCACCGCTCCCTCCCTTGAGGCCTTTGTCTCAAGGATGACCCGAACGTCCTAACAGCCCGGCCCCACCATCAGCCAAAGTAAGGCAAGTGAGGGACTAGGGCTCTGCCGGTCGGGGCTTAACCCCGGGGGCCGCTTTGGTAGCCGGAAAGGCCTGGACCTGATGCCTGAAACAGCTGATGGCTTCCCCCACCCCCGTGAACCCGCCATTCCCACACACACCCTACACCCCATTACCCCCCCCCCCCCTTTTTTTTTTTCATCCATCCTGCTGCGCTCCTCCTCAATGTGATGACCGTGGACACCTAACAGGAAGAAGAAGAAGAAGAAGAAGAAGAAGAAGAAGAAGACGATGATGACGACGACGATGATGATGATGATGTTTACAGATACATGAATAATACATTACAAGTTTCCTGGTCAAGATAATTTCACATCTGATGTTACTGTGGGGGTGGGGGTGGTTTTTTTTTTTTTTTTTTTTTTTTTTTTTTTTTTCAAATTTAGGTTTCTTTTTTTCGCAATGTGTCAGTGAGACTTAATGTCAGGATGTTGTAATTCGTATTCCATTGCAAGGTAGACCAACGCAGGTAATTACGAATGGGATCGTAGTAACCTTCTGAACGTCTCATGCAAAAAAATACTAACTGGATATGTTACAGAACGCTGACATGCATTTTCCAATACTATTCATGGTGGTCACAATGGCATCATCAAGGGGAGATACCATGAAGAAAACTTTCCATTATCCTGTGATGTACACCTTTTCCCTAATAAAAAAAAAACATATTCCAGCTTTTCTTACAGTGGATTTTATTGAAGTATGTCACTGAGTTTCCACTGGGATTTATGAAAACGTCATATTGAGGTTTTTTTTTTCCCAGTTTATTCGTTGGTTCATGCTATGTACAGAAATGCCTCGTCAATACTCGTACTGGCTTAAACTAGGAAGAGATGCAGACATGGTGACCGCATATCTACGTATTTGTACTCGGTTTGTGCAGATGTCCTTAATGTGAAAGAAAAATAAATAGATTAAAACAGTTTAGAATCAAAACATCAGAAACTATTGCAGATGACACTACCATTTACATGAACAGCTCTGAAAAGTCATTCACTAGGGCCATAATATGCATTAGAATTTTTTTTCTCGAATGTCTGAACCGAAGGTTGATAACAATTAAATATAGTGTGAACATACAGTACAAATAACTGATGGATGATATTACTTAGAAATTGAAACTTTCAGTGGGATCCATGCATCTTTAGAGCAAACTGTTCTTTGCAAACAGATGAAATATGTGAATATACAGATACACAATGATATAAAATAATGATTGTAGAGTGGCGAAAAAGAAAGATCACTCCTCTCGGGAAAATACTGTTTATGAAAAGATCGATAATTCAAAAACTGAACTTTCCCCGAAATTTGTCAGATTCTTCTCTTTCTATCCTACAGGAAAAGAACAAACATCAAGTTCTTTTTCGGGACGGCAGAATCAATCAGATTTAAAAATCAATCACACATGAAAGCTGGACTTAAGAAGAGAATGACAAATAGTTTTCTAATTGTTGTTATGTTGTGAAAGAACGGGTGGATTTAAATACTTATCGAGTTTAAGATCAGATCAATGATAATGCCAACTTCTCAACATTTTCAAGTTGAAAAGAAAAAGTCTATCGTCACAAACGCTATTTTTCACTAAGTGAAAAAATTTCAGTCCTCAAAATCATTGAATTTACCATCAGGCTGTGTACTGACTATACTGCCTGTGGCAATGATGAGAACGGTGGTGTGTGGCTTTAAAGTGGTATGGGTAACGAGCCGTGAAAGCCAGTAATTACTGCGAAGGAATGCCACATTACCAATAGTTGCTATTGACTGGAATAGCACTCTTGCTGGACAGAACAGGTAAAATGATTTTCTCCAGGGACTAGCTGCTAGACATACTGTCACAGTTCTACAGCTGAGTCGGATGAAGAACAAGCATTCGGCTGGCGACAACTAATCAACACCGACTGCACTGTTGCCTAGTCTCCAACGCTCACTTTTAGAGTCGGTCGGGTCTGTAGTGGATTGAGTAACGGCCTTTGTGAGGTAAATATGTTAGATCGATGGCACTAATCAATATTCTCTTACAGGAAAGTAGACCGATCGATCACAAGGGAGTCTAGCAGTCGTGTGTTGTAATCATTTGTCAATCTGTGCAGGCCTAGTGGAATTATTCCAGTATGGTGCTCCGACCAATGGGCCTATGTCCAGTCATCATCCACGTACATTTTGTTTTGCAGATCAATTTGAGAGGGGCCACAACTAGGGTGTAGTGTTGATGTAAATGCGTGCGTGTATGTCTGTATAAGTGATTATTAGTCTGTTAATGCTGGATCCTAAGGATGAATATATAATATGGTATTGCTAGGATATCATATATTTCTTCATGTTCAACTGTTACGTCAACTATTGTAAAGAACATCAACTATTCTTCATGTTCAATTATTACGTGAATCTGTAAAGGACATCATCGTCACTGTGAAGTGTTAGTCTGTGTGGACATGTTTTTTTTAGTATCACAAATCGCCAGAGATTGTTCAGTAGTAGTGCGGCAAGTCGTGTATAGCACCTACGTCTATCTACAAGAATTTATGTAAAAGATATCGTCGTTGCGGTAGAAGTGTTACTCCGTGTGGACATATTCCTGGTGTCGGAGTGTGCTGGAGACTGTTTGAATTTAGTGCAGCAGACAGATTGAGGTGACTACGTCGTAGGCTATATTGTGACATTCAAATTCAAGTTCAAGTTCAAGCTCCAGTTCAAATTATACCGGATCGTTGGACGCAGTGTTGACCCTTTCGAGAACGGATGCAGCAAGTGTGCGGGTTGTGTTGAAATAATGAAAATTATAACAGTGTACGGCGCAATGAACGTTTGTGTCATGTTCGGAAAATTGTCGCTTCAAAGTTTCGGCTGTTGAAGATCAGGACAACGTCGACGGAACGTCGGAGAGTCTTCAGACAAGCTATAAAAACCAGCTAAGTGGAAAGAGAAGGAAAAAAAATTACAGACAGTCACACACACACACACACACACACACACACACACACACACACACACACACACACACACACACACACGTATAGTTTTATGTTTAACATTTTTGTAATGTGGCCGTGAATGAGTAAGTGATTGTAAGAGTGAATGAGGACCTTGCATATATCATCCACATCAACACATCGATAATCACATCGTTCAGTTCATCAGTTCATTGTTTATTTCCTCATTAAACTTTTATTTAATTGTTATCTGGCTCTCGTGTCCGATAGCGTGAATCGGAGGCGGGTGAGTGTGTATATTCCATATACATTTCACACATCCACACCCCGAGTCGTGACACATACACTGTGTAGTCAGTTCAGGCAGCCTAGCTCGGGTGGTGAATGCAAAAGTATGCACACACGCATATATGTGCAAGATTGTACACATGTTCAATAAAACTAGTTCTGAATCTCTAAACTCTGACTTGCTGATACACACATTGGAATGTAATATAACTTTTTCGTATGATCGAACTTTTCCAATTTTTGAGAGAGAGAGAGAGAGAGAGAGAGAGAGAGAGAGAGAGAGAGAGAGAGAGAGAGAGAGAGGAAGCAGCTCGTAAATCACGCAAATGGTAGAGAGAAAAGAGAGAGAAGCAACAGCTGTTGAATCACGCAGAGATGGCAGTGATGTATTCGCCTTGTGATTTACTGTCTCAGGTAGCATCAGTCATGTGGCTGATATCAATATCAAATCGGATCAGATCTGTGCTGTGCCTTGATTGTATATACACGCAATGTACTCACTGTTACAGGATTTAAATCCTATATGGGTAAGTCCTGACTTCGGCAAATAAGTACTTCCCATGTGCTTGATTTTGTTTGCTGGTTGGTTTACGTCTTTTTTTTTCTTATTGTCCAAACATGCAGTGCAACTATGATAACCAACATACATAAATCCAAACATTCATACACAGTGGCACGTATTTAACGCAAACAGATGTACATGCATTTCTTTTTATCTAGATTTTTTTTAATCTAGAGAAGTTGTTTTTTTTAATCTTTTACACGGGCACACATACCGAATAAATTCCAATTACTGGCATTAATCCTGTGTACCAAGGTTGCGGATGACATTACATAGAAAACAAAGAGAGTGTACAGTACTTATCATCAACATAATACACACGCATACACACACACACACACACACACACACACACACACACACTTACGTACACATACATATGATACATAATATAACCATTAGTCCCCTAGTAGTTTAATATATGGTGACCATTTTGTTTGGTAGGTTGCATGATCACACACACACACACACATAGACAAACAT
>CM065725.1:34531817-34546817 GCA_033310375.1 Conus canariensis
TCTCTCTCTCTCTCTCTCTCTCTCTCTCCGGACGTCGTAGTGTGCGGACGCAAGTGAACAGCTCCGCAATTATGTCGCTTTTTCAAGTGTAACTTGCTGTGACCGAGCGCTGAGTTTTTAATGACAGTGTGTGGATTACGTCTTGCACCTGGATTCATATATATTTGGGGGTTTTCTAAACGGAAAAGGAAGTTATTGATGATTATTCGTTTTCTCTTAATACAAACCATCACGGATTCTCGTGGAGTCTCGGCACAGCCCTTGTTGCGACGTGCTGTCTTGATCCTTCGTTGCTAGGCCCTGAACAAGCGCCCAGTGTTTGTGATCTTCAGCTGGCCACTTAGCTCAGCTCCAGTCCGTCGTCTCAGCCCGGTAATTTGGACCCGATGCCGACCAGGGCCTGTGGTGTTTCTGGTGCCTTGTGACATCATCTGGCCACTTTCCACTCCTACAGACGTCGTTCCTTCCTCTTCCCATCGGTACCTTCCTCGCCTATGGACAATGGAAGGGTCTAAGTGCCTGTTTCTTGTGCGTGTGTCCTGTGCCAGTGTGTGAGCCCTGGGCCAGCTGCGAAAGCTGGTTGATCAGTGCCTCAGCCATCTGTTGTGCTCTTCAGCCCACCTTCTTCTCTCACGGTGTTCGTCTCCCAGGACCTCACCAAACAAGTACATACTTTGTTTATCCTCCTTTAAAGGGGACCCGGATGTGTGGAGCTTAGACTTTGATTTGTTGGCAGTTTACTTGGCAGCGCCGCCTTCTATCCCATACCCCCTACTCCTCCCCAATCCCCCCCTCCCCGTTTTCTCCCTGCTCCATTATCTAACCCCTATCCTTATCCTCTTAGCTCCAAGTGTCACTGGTTCAGCGACGGGCATGGCTGTTTATCGGTACCATGTAGTTTGAAACATCTATGACCATGAGTTGACCGTGATATCTCCCCCATCCCCTCCCTCACTCCCCACATCCCCCTCCCCACCCTCACCCTCCAACATTCCCTCCCCTCCCCCCCCCCCCACATCACTCCTTCTCTTCACCCTACCCATGCTTTCACAGACATGTCTGTGGTCACGAATAACAGTGACGCGCTTTGTGACTGGGTTCCCCAGGTTGACATTAAAATAGACCCCAAGCAACTCACATCCAAAATTCCACTACACCTCTTCCCAATCGCAAGACAAATATTATACAAACGTTATATTGGTGACATTAACAACAGACCAGAGTTCAGCGTACAATGGGCCGACTACGCCAAACCTAATCGGCCTCTTGTCCTCAGCGACAATGCCGATTTTTCCTCTATCCCCAGCAGCCTCCCCAGTGATGAGTTGTACCGGACCAAGGTCCAAGTCCACTGTACCACCCTGAAACTCATCACCATCACTGTCTTTTACACTACAGGTACTGTTCTTGTACAGGGAAACCTGTGCAAGAAATGGCTGCGGTATGAGTTCGAATCACTAATCCAGGTGATTCGAACAATCTTCTCATTAACCCGCCAAGATTCCCATCCCAACCTCAACAAGGCTGTATGCAACAACCTGTCTGACCTTCCCCTTCCCTCCCTGAAGACGCTCCCTTCTGGTGCCCTCTCTGCACAGGACATCCCATCTCCCCATGGACCTCCTCATCTCCCCAGATAGCATTTGCTGACCAGCCCAACCACCATCCCTCCAGCCAGCTCTGATACCACTCCGTCCCAATCCAAATCCTCGCCATGCACAAAGCCTGCCCCTACGGTCCCGCCAAAGTCGCCCGAGGGAAACATGCACACACAGTTCACCCCAGCACTCACCACAAATACTCCACATATTCCAACAAAGCAGAAACGAAGCTCTGCTCAGTCAAAACATGAACATGCAAACACCCAAACGAAACAAAACCAACCACCCGCCCACTCCGATGTGAAAACACCACGCCCACCCTCTCATACAAGCAACACAAAAGCGGCACGCAGCTTGCGTCCTCAAAAATCAAGCAAACCACCACGCCATTCCTACACCTACAAATGTAACCCAGCAGTACAAAACCTCAAACAAAAAGTCAACACTGGTCAAAACTATTGTCAGAGGTTCAAAACTCTTGCACTCTCACACCAGAAGTATTCGCCGATTAGAAGCAGAAAACAGCCACCTGAAATCTGAACTCAAACACCTCAAACAAACTCAGTTTATACCGCACCCAACCCAAAACCAAACCACACCATCTGGCAGCCACACTGATTCTGCTCTGTCCGCCTTCCCCACCTCCAACAAGTTCTCCATGCTGCTCCACGTTAATGAAAATGGGAAGCATGAGGTTCAGAACGACTCAGAAACAGACACACACTCTGATCAAGCCACAGTGCAGGCACAGTCTACCACTACAAATGTCCCCCACAGTCCAAACAAACCCAGCAATATCATCCCAGATAAAGACACTACTACTCAGACCACTGACACAATGGGCTGGAAAACAGTCCACAACAGAAACCACCTCCACAGGAACAACAAAAGCACACAGTCAAAGATAGTGGTTAATGATGCAACTCAAAACAGTCAGGGTCAGACTAGCAGCAACAACACATTATCACCTCGTCAGCTTCTTGCACAACTACGGGTTGACACCGATATATCAAATGTCATTATAGGAGACTCAGCCATACGAAACATTACCCAAGCCTCCTATTTTACAAAGGTAAGAGCCAAATCATCAGTGTTCCAGGTCTCACTGTCGATGATCTTATTCATTGGCTTAAACACATTCCACGCAACAACAACACATAGCAAATCATACTACACATTGGAATAAACACGTGCAAACATACATCAATCACGGAAAACACATGGGCACAGCTGATCAAAAACATCAAACATGTTTTCCCTCAGGCTAGACTATTGGCTTCCTCCATCATCCCCCCAATGGGACAGCACCCTCTCAAAAAGACCGTCCATCTCTCCAACTTGACCCTCACTAAAGTGTGTGCCAGAGAAAACATTGTATATGCCGACAACACCTCCATTTTCATCACCAAAAGCGGAGCTCCACGCAAGGACATGTACACCGATCCCCTCCACCCCAGCCCCAAAGGCACAGACAGGTTGGCGTACAGCCTCAAATACGCCGACCCAAAATACTGCAGACAACCTCTGCTGAGGACGCCCATTATAAGACCATGTGGCGAGAGCTGGATGCAGTCCTCGCACCCCCGACCTCCCAGCTACGATATGAACACCAAAGAGACACTGGTCTCACTTGGTGTTCATTACCACAGCAGCCCTTAGACCTCCATCCTGCCCCCGGTTCTGCAGCCACCTACAATGCCTGGATCAACAGGTGGGTTTGTTCCCATCCTCCACCCCTGGCGACCCGACATCCAGCTACCCCTGTACTGTCTCATCCTTGACAACCCGGCGTCCAGCTACCCATCCTGCATCTCCGGCGACCCGACATCCACCTATTATCTTCCACCTCTGGCGACCCGACTTTCAACTTCCCATATTCTGCCTCCGCCCTACAATGTGTGTGTTCTCGAGACTCAAGTGTGAGACATATCCACAGTGTGTGTGTGTGTGCGTGTGTGTGTGTGTGTGTGTGTGTGTGTGTGTGTGTGTGTGTGTGTGTGTGTGTGTGTTTGTGTGTGTGAATGCGAGCGTGCGTGCGCGCGTGCGTGTGTGTGTGTGTGTGTGTGTGTGTGTGTGTGTGTGTGTGTGTGTGTGTGAATGCGAGCGTGCGTGTGCGCGTGCGTGCGTGCGTGTGTGTGTGTGTGTGTGTGTGTGTGTGTGTGTGTGTGTGTGTGTGTGTGTGTGTATCAACGTGTGTGCGTGTGTATAAGTGTGTGTGTGCGATAGTGTGTGTGGTGTGTGTGTGTGTGCGCGCGCGCGCGCGCGCGCGCGCGCGTGAGTACAAGCGCGCGTACGCGCGTTCGTGAGAGCGCAAATTTATATGCAAGCTCCACTATGTTTAATACAAGTTCCACAAGCTTAAATACCCATACCCTCACCACTCCCCCCCCCCCCACCCCCCATCCCTTCACCTTCCTTTCTTATTGGTTTTTTTTTTTTTTTTTCCCGAACAGATGGTCTACTCATGGACACTGAGGATGTGTGAACACTCACTTATTTCTGTTTTTGTTTGTGCTCAGAACATCGATTGTGTTCATTGTGCTACACTTCCGATCTACCAGCGTGTGAAGATGATTGTCATTTTAGGCTGACATTGCAAACTTTGAAGTGAGGTAGCGGCTCGTGCAGGTGCTGTCGTTTTGTGGACTGAGAAGAAACTTTGGGCCAACCTCCTGACATTGGGACCAGGACTACTTTCTCACCGCCACAAACTGTTCCTGAATCACATATATATATATATAAAAAAAAAAATTTCTTTTCTTTTTGGTTTTGTTGTTGTTGTTGTTTGTTTGTTTGTTTGTTTAATTGTTTGTTTTTGTTTTTGTCTTTTTTTTGTGCTTTGTTTCCCTTTTCTTCATCTACACTCTTTAAACCTGCTCTAAAGTGGATTGTGCTCATAGCACTCATCGCATCCTCTTTATTTGCACCGCTGTAAACATTTTTTTTTGTGGTGTGTTTGTGTTATCGTCATTCATTGCTTTAAGCTTAATACTTTGTTTTCTTTCTTTCTATTTGTTCGACATCGTGCTTCAACCATTGCTCTTTTTTGTTGTTTGTTGTTTTACTGACTAATTGAATTTTCTAAAGTTACATTCTGTTATGTTTTAGGCATAATAGTTAACCTTTAAATTCTTTCTGTGCGTTTGTCATTATTGTGCGTTATCCACAAACGTTACTTTTCTCACCTGTATTCTGTTGTTTTTGTTTTGTTTTGTTTTTTACCTATAATTCTCTGTGTCTTTTTTGTGAAAACTGTCTTCCTCGTCGATTTGTGCCACTGTTCCCTTACTACCCATGCCTTCCTATAATCCCGCTGTCCCAGGACTTCAAGTTGGACATCTCAATGTCTATCATTTATTTAATAAGATCCATGAAATCTCATCACTCTTAAAACAGTCACCCCATCCAGTACAAGTAATTGGCGTAAGTGAAGCAAGGTTAGACTCTCGCATCACAGATAACCTTATTAGCATTCCTGAATACAACATAGAACGACACGACAGTGATCAACCCCAACATACTGGCCTTGCCGTATACATTCATCAATCAATTGCCAACATTACCCGATGCAGAACTGATCTGGAAACTAATACTGTCGAATGTATCTGGACTGAAATAAAAAAAACTCCAAATCACCGCCATTAATAATATAGACACCCATCTTCTACATACGAATGGTATGACAACTTTGTACAAATGATGGATTGGATCTGTCACAACAATTCAAATATACTACTGTTAGGGGAAACAAATCATATAAATGTTAGCGAACCGCCCAGAGAAACGTGGACAAACGAGTCACAAGATAAAACACAACGCGTTTCGACCTCTTAGGTCTTCTTCAGGTGAGAAACAAACGAATAAAATAACGAAAATTCACTTAGCTTTGATCACTTCAGATCGCTTCAGAGTTCAGCGCAAGGAAGAAGGCGTTGAATTGTTGTGTTTTGTCTTGTGACTCGTTTGTCCACGTTTCTCTGGGCGGTTCGCTAACATTTATTTAAGATTTGTTTAGATTTCCGCCTGCAGTCGTCTCACTTTGCAACTAGATCTACTGTTAGGGGACTTTAATATTGATATGTTAAAACAACAACCAGCTTGGACAAGTACACTATCACTTCATGCACTCCATCAGTTAGTACAAACCCCAACGATAATAACTAAAACAACTGCGACTCTTATTGATCATGTATACACTAACAACAAATCTGCAGTATTAGATGTTTCAGTGGTACATTCTGGTATTAGTGATCACTGTCCAGTCTTCTGCACGTGGTCCTTAAGGCTCTCAAAACCACCACCCAAAGGTCACACGACCATCCAATACCGCTCTTTCAAAAAGTTTAATGAAGCAGCATACCTCTATGACTTAAACATTTCCCCATTTCACTTAACTTATAATTACTCAGACGTCAATGATGCACTGTCCTGGTACCAAACATTCCTCACCATCATAAATAAACACGCGCCGTTACATCAAAAAAGAGTTAGGCATCCGCAGATGAACCCGTGGTTAACGCCAGAATTGCTGCAAGAAATGGTACTACGTGACCAACTCAAGGCAGCAAATTTGTTTGACGAATACAAAGAGCAGAGAAACTTTGTTTCAAACGAAGCTGAAAAAGCCAGACGAGACTACTTCAGTCAAATGATAACGGATGCAAAATCCACAGCGCCAATGTGGAGGGCAATAAACACTATTGTACGCAACAGACGTACAGATTCACAAAATTCAAGCACAAAGATCACCCCGGACAAATTTAATACCCACTTTCTGTCATTATCAGATACTCTTACTCAAGCTTCACAGACTATATGAACACCAAATGAATATACATGCCCGACTTCCCTAATATCATTTTGCAAACAAAAACTTGGATCCAGTAACTCAATCAAAATTCCCCTTCTTGCTGTACATGAAGTATGATTGCACATAGCGCAATTAAAGAATAAAAAAAAATCCATTGGTCCTGATAACATACCCGCATTTCTTCTCAAACTCGCTCTACCTTACATTGTTGAGTCTCTTACATACATATATAATTTATCCATTGAAACTAATGTTTTCCCTCAGGCGTTCAAAAACGCCAAAGTGATCCCCCTTCCAAAATCAAATGATTTGTCGGATCCAAATAATTTCAGACATATATCCTTACTATCGATTCTATCCAAACCCCTTGAAAGACACATACACACACACGTATCTCAGTTCATGGAGAAAACCAAACTATTTCACCCACTCCAATCTGGATTCCGATCTAATCATTCCTGCCACACAGCATTATCACGAATGTGTGACTCATGGCTTTCAAATATGAACCAGTCACAAATGACAGGGGTTGTCTTTCTTGACTTCAAAAAGGCGTTTGATCTTGTTGATCATTCCATTCTTCTAAAGAAACTATCTGTCTACTTGAACCATACCCCGACAATCTCATTATTCCAATCATACTTGAACGATAGGACTCAGTATGTGGTGCTTAATGGCAAAACCTCCGCTTCAGACTTTGTCAGACATAGAGTCCCACAGGGCTCTGTACTAGGCCCCCTACTATTCTGCATCTTCATCAATGATTTACCATTGTCCGTATCAGATGAAAAGGTCACGACAGATTTATTTGCTGATGTCTCGTCACTCCAAACGAATGGTAGTGATCTACAGACAATAGAAACTTCTCTCCAGGAAAGTCTAAACGACGTGTCAGACTGGTGTCGTTCAAACTCAATGGTCATACACCCAGCCAAAACCAAATCTATGATTATAGCTACCCGCCAAAAACACCAGTTGACTCCTCTTTGCCTAAAACTTCAGTTGAATGGCACTTCTATCGAGCAGGTAGACGAGCATCGTGTTTTAGGGTTAACGATAGATAAAGAATTGAAATGGCAATCTCATCTCAATAACGTATGCAAGATAGTCTCAAAACACCTTTTCCTGTTATCTCAATTAAAGTGCTACGTCAACAGTAATGTGCTTAAACTTTTCTTCAATGCACACATAATGTCACGTATCAATTACGCCTCAACAGTGTGGGACGGAAGTAGTGACGTCCACAAAAAAAGGCTGAATTCTCTCCATAGACGTGCAGCTAAGCTACTCCATCCAGCTGTATCTCTAACAACAGACGAAGCGCTGAACATACTTCCTCTGAATAGGCAACTGGAATTCAACAAGGCATCATTTATGTTTACAATCTTGACAGATACTATGCCATGTTATATCAATGCCCTTTTTACAAGATCGAACAGCTTTTCTGGCTCGACGAAATTCCTTCTTCCCTACCCACGCATTGATCTATACAAAACAAGCCTAGCTTACTCTGGACAATATGTCTGGAACTCACTTCCACCGAATCTACAAAACATGAATACTTTAAAATTTTTCAAGGAACATTTGCATAAACATTTTATGTCTCAGTAATTAAATTATTCGATTACAATGATTAGCGCCCATTCGCAAAGTCTTCTGTGAACCATACTTTGAATAAATCGTCTAAACATAAAACCTACTCTGTTGAAATCGCTCATCCCCACTCCCATCTGTCTACCATCCCTTTTCTCCTCCCCCTACCTACCATTCTCTCTTCCCCACCCTCCTCTGACCTCTCTCTCTCTCTCTCTCTCTCTCTCTCTCTCTCTCTCTCTCTCTCTCTCTCTGTGTGGTGTGTGTGTAGTTTTGTTTGTTTGTTTGTAAGTTTCCTTCTGTTTTATCATCCCCCGTCTCATTAGTGCTTTTATGAATAGTTTGCTTATCATTGTAGAATTAGATTACCATGTTGCTATGTTGAATTGTCAGTATGAATGATATGTGCTGAAATAATGTATGCATAACAAGGACAGATTGTAAGACTAGGCTTTGGCCTAAAATCTCCATCCTTGTGTATTAAAGATCAATCAATCAATCAATCACACACACACACACACACACACACACACACGCACACACATGCCCACGCAGGTGTGCATTGGCATGCGTGTGTTTGCATGAGAGGAGAGAGAGAGAGAGAGGGGGGGGGGGATGAGACAGAAAAAGACAGAAAGAAAGGGAAGGATGTGGGGATAAGTGGAGGGGGTGGTGGGGTGGAGAGAAAATCAAAAGAAACGGCTGGCTGGCAGTTTCAATTTTTGCTGTATACACTGACAAGGAAAATGTTAAATGATGTATTATGTGACTGTTTTAAACTTAAATTTCGTCCGCCCTAGACCATTTAATGTCATTTCTTCTAAACAGATGAGCAGACACAAATAAAAATCTTACTAAATACAGGACAAAGATCAGCCATATATATATATATATCTATATATATTCAATTATAAACGAAGCTTGCTCTTATGTCTTAGATTGAAGAAATAAAATAAATAGGGAGATTGTCTCCCCCTTGGAGACTATAAGCTTGCTGAAGGCTCATTTTGAGAAGCATTTATCATTCCCCATTCACCCACTCAAGCACATACTGTTAGTTAGGCAGAATTATCTACCACTGCAGATATGAATGCTTATCTTCCCCTATTTCTTCAATCTAAGACATAACAGCAAGCTTCGTTTATAATTGAATATTTCTTGCAGTCATTGCAACACCAAGCTGCTCTGTAAGTTGCTGGAATGGTGCTCGGTACTTATCCTTGGAATTCATTAGTTTATTGTAATTTAGTCCCTTGTGGATTCATTCCAAGAACTGGCCCTCAGCACTTGTGTCTTAAGAGGTTATCTTTTTATATTTTCTACTTTCCACAAGAAAGTGTAGCTTGTTTTGCTCTTTCATGATTTTCTTTTGCTTCTTAGGTGGCACCTTGGTTGGTTTTTTGAAAACTCAACAAACATACTACAGTATTGCACACCAGCCTTTTTTTGCGATAGCATTCTTCTTAAAACCGAAAAGGCAGAGGAGTCAAATTACCACTTTCCGCGGTCACTGAGGAGAAACAATCAGTTTTCGAAATATCGGTATCTGATCCTTCTGCCTTTTCGGTTTTAAGAAGAATGCTATCCCAAACAAGGCTGGTGTGCAATACCGTAGTATGTTTGTTGAGTTTTCAAAAAACCAACCAAAAGTGCCACCTAAGAAGCAAAAGAAAATCATGAAAGAGCAACACAAGCTACATTTTCTTGTGGAAAGTAGAAAATTTGGGGGGGGGGGGGGGATAGTATTCTTCTTAAAACCGAAAAGAGCAAGTTACTGGAATGGTGCTCGGTACTTATCCTTGGAATTTATTAGTTTATTTTGTATATATTTTTGCAAGACTGTAAGCTTACTGGCAATGCTATCCCAGAATGCTATCATATATTGCGAGTCGAGCACGTGAAGCCACAAGAAAGCAGCAGATGAAACGGGCGTACTTCAGTTTATCAGCTATACTGAATCAAGAAAATGAAGCCACAACACCACACGCGCGCGCGCGCACACAGACACTACATGCACGCACACACATGTTTAATATCACTCTTAATGAATAGACGTTAAAGATTACACACACGCGCGCATGCTCGCACGCATGCATGCATATGGACGCGCGCGCGCACACACACACCACACATGTTTAATATCACTCTTAATGAACAGACGTTAAAGATCATGTGCACGCTCGCACGCATACACGCACGTGCACACGCATGGACCCTCGCGCATGTGCGCTCACACACACACACACACACACACACACACACCCACGTTCAATATCACTCTTAATGAACAGACGTTTAAGATCAAACACACGTGCCGCGCGCACGCACGCATGCACACGCATACGCATGCTGGCGCGCGCGCACCCACCCACCCACCCACACACACATGTTTAATATCACTCTTAATGAACAGGCGTTAAAAGTCATACACACACACATAGACACACGCACACGTAGCTCGCTCACGCTTGCACGCGTACACGCACGTACGCATAGACGCACGCGCGCACGCACGCATACTCACATTTTCTCCTACCTGAAGCTATTCTCGATCCCAAGGGGAAGACCATCATCGTGTACACTGTTCCTGCATCTGTGAATATCAGTGACATGTGTCCAGGCATAGATTACTTACTGAGCCAAAACAACCAAAATGTCGCATTGTTATACCACAATGTATCTTCATGCTACCCAGACAGAAATACAGAACTGGCGAAATCGTTTGCGTTCTTGGGAATGTGTCGTGGTCTTATGGTCTGTAAACTTAGAGTGCACGTGCCGTCTGGCTGGATTGTACGCCTGCATTTACGACGACTGTCATACTGGTGTGATACTGGAACGTGGTCCACATGTGTACCCTCAGGGGGATGGGCAATCTCTATCAATTGCAATGACCATTCATTTGAAGAAATGTTTTTTCACTTCAATCCTCAATATTTTGAAATATCAAACACAAACTATCCCGATGTCCAAATAATTATCAAAGTAATAAAGAGCCATGGTCTAATCATACAACGCTTGTCTGAACATAGTGGGTATGTCAAAGTACCCACTTTACCGGAGATGTTTATCTGTGAGGCGTTAACCTTACCCTCCAGAAGTGCCATTATGATTAGTATTCATCAGGCATACAAGCCTCACCACTGTTCTGAAAACATGAAATTAAAATTACTGTACAGAATCCCAAACTCATCTCATGACCAAGTTGCACGGGTGTGCATTGACTGTTTTTCTCCAGCATCTGTCTTTGTTGCTTCACATGTTCAAATCATGTTTCGTTTCATAAGATACATTCATGCCTACCTCAAAGTGTATTTTGGAATTGTGTCTGTGAATGATCAACCACAGACACTGTCTAACAATTTGTTCAACTGCTCAGTCCTTCATTACCGTAAATTTCGTAGCCACCTGTACTGCAATCAAAAGCACGAGTGTGAGGACGGACGTGATGAGACGGGAGACTGTCCTTTCAGCAGCCATGGATGCCGGGGATTAGTGGCATCACACAACAAGTGTCTTAAATTACTCATGCCGAAAGCCACGAGACGTGTTCTGTTTTTAAGTTTCGAATGTCAGGCGACTGGGGGAACATTGGCTTCCTTAAAAACAAGACAGGAACAAGAAGATTCACTTGCCATTTTTGGAAAAAATTACTTCTTCGTAGTAGCATTTGGTTTCATGTCAGGATGGGCAAAAGGGCCATTTATGTACAGTAGGTTTCGTAAATGGTCTGATAACACCGTGGTCTACTTCATGCCCCACCTCAGACTGCGAGCACAAGATATATATTCTCCAGCAAGGTTAGTCAGGTCTTCGATACTCAGTGGATCAATTTACTTTATAGACTTTCCTAGTGGAGCAACCTGGACTCGGACAAAGAGCGTTCTGTGCGAAATACGACTAAACACGCACAATTCGTTTATTTCACAGACTGCATTTACCCGTCCTCATTCACTCCAGCCCGTTGCTACAAACACACTGCAGCTTCTCTTAATTTGCTCACAGAATCATAGCACGCACACATTCTTGTCATGCGATCCTCAAACGTACTGTGAGAAATTCACATACTCTCTGTTTTGTGCCTTGTCAACCAGACTGGCCAGCAGGAGCCTGACAAGGTTCCTCATGAGAAACCAACCACCACCAACTATGCCATGTTTAGATGTGATGACACTGTTACACTGCAACACACACTGGTCTGTGATTTTCATCAGGATTGTTCGGAAAACGGTGATGAGGCATTTTGTGAACACCCCCAAAGACATGGATTTCTATGCTCTAATGGTCAGTATGTATTATTCAGCCAACGTTGCAATGAAGTGTCAGACTGTGTGGACGATTCTGATGAGATGCATTGTCCTGAAGACTTACGAAATCCATGTCCCTATTGCCTTCAGTTCAGACATGAACAAGAAAAGCAACGGTTTTACATCAATCTTGATGGCACTGGATATTTTTACCCGCAGATGATGAAAACCAACGACCCCTGTCCAGAAGGTCATTTTCAATGCAAAGCAGAGTCGTTGAACTGTCTTCCTATCTACACTCGGTGCAACAAACTATCTGACTGCACTTACGGGGAAGATGAACAAAACTGTGACAAAGTGAGGTGTGATGGACTCTACCAATGTCGGTCTTCCACAGTATGTGTTCATGCAGATCATCTCTGTGATGGCTGGGGCCAGTGTCCCCAAAGGGACGATGAACTGATGTGTGACCTGACCTGTCCTCAAGTTTGCCTATGTCAAGGTCACACCTTCCTGTGTCATAGCCCATTTCCTACTGAGTTTTTCCCTCACCTTCGATATCTGGATGCCACAGGTTCAAACTTGTCGCTGAGTGATTTTGCTAAAAATGCCTATCTTATCCACCTCACTTTGTCATTTTGTTCTATTGTCAATTTGTCCCATACAGAGCTTAGCAATCTGCAGTATTTAGACCTAGCCAGTAATAAAATAGGAACCACTGACATGACTTTTCTCGAGGGGCAACCAAACTTACAACTTTTGACTCTAAGGAACAACCCTATCTTTCACGTCGTAAATAAAAATCGAAAGCACGTGCCTTATGCCCTAATAAGAGTAGACCTGTCTAGAACTCGCATCAAAACGTTAAGCAGTGCGTTGTCTATATATCTACCTTATGTGGAGTTCATAAACTTTTCTTTTTCTGCCATTGAAACCATTGGGGCTTTAGGCTTTAAAAACGCCAGACGGGTGGCTGAATTGGATATACAAAGGAATCCAATCATCAACTTTCATGTGGATCTATTTTCAAGGTCAACCGATTTAGACACAATCTCTTCATCAAACTACAGATTGTGCTGTCAAAATGTACTTCCTAAAAATCCCAGACAGACAAAATGTTTAGCACCTCATACTGCATTTCATTCGTGTGCAACATTGATACCAACGAAACTGTACAGGGTTTTATTTTGGTTGCTTTGCACATCTGCCATGTCAGGAAGTTTGCTTTGCTCCATCCTTTCATTAACAGTCAAAGGCGAGTTTAGCAGTAATTTCATAACGACCATTGCACATCTGCACTTTGCTCATATTTGTATGGGATGCCATCTCAGTGTCGTTTTGGCGGCAGACAACTGGTTTCATGATGTTTATATCCAAACAGAACAGGCATGGACCTACAGTGTAATTTGCAAGGCAGCTGGTTTTCTCTCCATTCTGTCCAGTGAAGTATCGGCAATGATGATATGGTTCATTATTGTGGATCACTGTATCGTTCTTTGTTTTCGTGAACCATTATGGAATGTCACTAAACATGTAACAGCTGGAGCCTGCACACTGACGTGGTGTGTGGGACTTTTGTTGTCGGTCGTACCGTTTCTTCCTGGTCTGTCTCACTGGGGCCTGTCTGGTCAGTCTGGTCTGTGTCGTCTGGCTTTACATGATCACCATGGTCCTGATCAACACTTCAGATGGTTCACAGTGACTGTGGTTCTCAATTTCACTCTGTCTGTAATGACTGTGGCTGGCCAAGTTATTACCGACAGTCGAACACCAACGTACAGAATGGCGCTTGAGCCCACAAAAAGATGCTATCATTCTTCTGTGCCCTTGATGGGGAAACTGGTCTTCACGGATGCTGTCTGCTGGCTTCCGTTTGGACTGGTCACCATGATGGACCTACACGGTGTTTCTGTTTCCAGGAAGATCTACGGTGGGTTGGTTGTCTTCATGTTGCCTCTGAAGTCGGCTCTCAGCCCACTTTTGCACATGTGGACTATGGCCACACTCCGACAACAACTGGTGAAGGAAAAGAAGTTGTTAGAGATGTTGAGATTAAGGCTTGCCCAGACAGCAAACAAAAAGCTAGTATGTAACAAACAACAGCTGTAGTTATATGAGTGTATGTCAAGTCAGATTGGTAAAGTCTGAGCATTTGTTCCACAACAATACCTGAAGGATACTGACAGTTCACAAAAACAAAGAAAAAAAAGAAAGAAAAAAAAAAAACGTCTGAAATAAAATGTCGTTGACGTTTGTGTTTCACTTGTTTTTCACTGAGGGAAAGCAAATAATTCGATGTTCATTTTCATACAATTGACATTTTCAGTCATTCAAAATATACTGTTTTTTACATACTTTAATATAGTATTACCCTACAAATAAACTGTAAAGGACAATGACTCAAGATATTAGCAAAATGAATATCGCTGTGTTCTACAAGACTTGTGGTGAAACAACATCAACAATAAAAATTGGTTACACAGTACACATTTTCTCTCTCGTGATAAATACAATACATTTGCTGATGCGACAATTTAGGACTATCTGCATACTCCGCATTGAAAAAATACGAACAAACAAACAGAAAGCAGGTATGGAAGTGTCACAGACAAATTACTACATGCACCATAGTTGCACTCTCTTTTCCGGCAAACTACACCAAGCATGTATCTGTGATTAGAGGACCCGAAGAAACCAGCTGCAGCTAAAGTGACAGACGTGATACCGAAAGTAAACGTTTAAACAATGA
>CM065725.1:34549317-34554317 GCA_033310375.1 Conus canariensis
TTACATTTCATACGACTTGTAGTGCTTTTGTCGTTTGGTTTCATTCTCCGTTATTTGTCTGAGTATGTTATTTCTTCAGACAGCTTTTTATTGATCGTAGCCAATCAATATATTCAAGAAAATCTACGTTAATGCCATATTTTCTGCAAAATCTTTTGTAATCTAAGAATTTTCCATTTTCATCAGTGACATCTCTTACAAAAAAATCCGTTTGCTTCTCCAGTTTTGAAAGTAAAAAAAAATTAAAAAGAAAAAACATCATTACCTATCCTGAATTTATCATTACAGAAAAGTGAATCTGCTAGAACCTCTTGCAAATTTTGTAACTGCACGCTTTTGTTGAAGTTTTGATAAGCATAAAAGACATATTTCAAAACCAACGAATCTATATCAGGATACGGTATTTCAATTATTGTTTTCCATTTTCGGTCGGCAGTATATATCTTTTTAATGCAAGTCATCTTTAAATTTGTATATACTTAGATATATCTGGAGTTCTAATACCTCCATTTTCGATGTTGTGCACCGCACATTTTCTTTTAACTCGATCTCTTTTCATATTCCTCACAAATTCAAATACGTTCTTTGCAATATTTTCATTTCTTTGTCTGAAGGATTTGGCAAGTGTATTCACAGGTATATCAGCTGAGAAAGCATCAGTGATTTCAGCACAGCAATCCTGCCAAGGGGTTACGTATTTTAGACCAGATTTTTAGCTAGATTCATAGCCTCGTTTACTTTCTCTTTGTACAAGTTCGTCCATTTTTTAACAAATCATTTGAAAACCATATACCAAGAAGTTCAAATTTCGGGGGATTCCATATCATTTTCTTTTCTAGTAAGTCTTTGTTTTCCAAGTTTTTGCTCTGTCCTAGCGAAACATTGATAGTTTCTTTTTTTTAGCTGTTGGACCAAAGTTCTCCCCCACTCCTATTTCCTCTGACGAAGAGCGGTTAGTGAATGTCAGCGTAAAAGGCCTGCAAAAGATCCGACTCAAAGAGTATTGGTTTGAAGAAGACAGTCCAGTCCCAGAGAGAGGAGAGAGAGAGAGAGGGAGAGAGAGAGAGAGAGAGAGAGAGAGAGAGAGAGAGAGAGAGAGAGAGAGAGAGAGAGAGAGAGAGAGAGAGTTTACGCATGTGCAAGTGTGCATCTGTGTATTTAATGACATTTATTTGTTTTCGTTGTTTTTATCCGGTACAAAACATTCCTTCAGACAGAATTTGAAAGAAAGATCTGGTATATGGTGGCAAACAGTTCAGGAAACAGCAAAGACCATCACAACAGCAACAACAACAACGACAATGACAACAGCTAACAATGATGACAACAACAACAACAACAGCAACAAGAAGGAAAACAACAATGACGGTAACAACAACAATAACAACAACGACGGCAACAACAACATCATGAACAACAACGATGACAACAACAACGATGACAACAATAGCAGCGAGAAAAACAACAATAACAACAACGACGGCAACAAGAAGAAGAAGAAGAAAAGGACAGTGGCAACAACGGTAATAACAACAACAACAGACTTGCACAAATATGAAATCTTATCGGATGCTTTATAGAATAGTAAGCCATTGTGTGCAAGTGGCATGGACAGCACTAACAGACATACTCACTGATGTTTTGATACTATCCTCTACGTCATGGTGACTTAAAACAAACACAAAAAAGGTCACGTGCGCAGACATACTACCAGTGGTGAACCTGTCAGTTGTAGCCAAGAGTCGTCGTCGTCGTCGTCGTCGTCGTCGTCGTCGTCGTCGTCATCGTCATCAACATCATTTTATGTAGATTCCAAAACAATTGCATTATGTATATTAATTTATAAATTCAATTTTCGTAACATACCTATCTTCCTTTTGTCTCCATGAAGCTCTCTCTCTCTCTCTCTCTCTCTCTCTCTCTCTCCACACCACACACACACCACACACACACACACACACACACACACACACACGCACACACCACACACACACACACACACACGCAATATATATATATATAATATATATATGTATGTGTGTGTGTGTGTGTGTGTTGTGTGTGTGTGTGTGTGTGTGTGTATGCGTGTGTGTGTGTGTGTGTGTGTGTGTGTGTTGTGTGTGTGTGGTGTGCAACAAAATGTATGCTCATATAATCTACATGACAGAAATTTCATTTCTCAGAGTATGAAATCCGTAATCTAAATTATTCCTCGTCTGTTGATTGGTCAGACGTATACATGTGGAGGACGAAACCGCGCGCGTGCCTCAGCTGATGCCAAAACGCGGTGCCAGACGGACGCATGAAAGTGGTTTCTCAGTGATAGATATCTAGCGTGAATAATTTCCTTGGACCTTGACAATTCCTTACAGGTCGGTAATAATCATCATAGTCACATTAGAATCTAACAATCTAGAAATCATTATTCCAAAGTTTATATAGACTGGTCGGCTTTCTGATTGACACCGGTAGTCTAGATCATTTGTGCTCAGCTCTTTCAGAAGCTGAACTTTTGAGCACACATCGGCGGCTCTTTCAGTAGCCATGCCGGAGGGTCTTTCAGAACCCACAGACAGCAGCGGGCCCTCAACAGTCTCAGAATCAGTTAGAAGCCTGATTCAAGAGCTAGATGCAAGCTGGAACAAAAAATTCGAGACCCTAGCGGGACTACTTAGGCCAAAGAGGAAACTACCAAACGAAGATGGCGCTGCAGAACCCGCCAAGTTTGCCCGAGTTTCTGTAGACGATTCAGAGTCAGAACAGGAACACAACAGTGATTTTCTGGAGCTGAGAGAAGATGGGGAACTGGAAGAATTAGAGGAAAAAGAGGCACAGCTTTTCATGTTGCAGAATAAAAAAGACGACCAGTCAGAGACAAATCTGACCTTGCTGAAAGAAATAGCCACTGAACTGAGCGGTACGGACGAACTGGTAAGCGAAGAAGTCAGAGAGGAATTGGCAGAAATTGTCAATGGTCGGATCACGAACAAACTCAGCCTGGATCTGCAGAAGAAGAAATTTGAAGCCTACAACAGACAGGCAAATTGTCAAAAATTGATCGTCCGACGGTGAATAATGAAATATGGTCGAAATTACCGTCTGAGGCCATCAAAAGCGACCTGAAAATGCAACATATACAGAGAGCGGTCATCAAGGCAGCGACTGCGTGCGTGCGTGCCGTAAACGGATCACTTGATAGGCCTAGCGGCTTGCCCAGTTCAGAGGCCGATTCTGAAGCTGTTAAGCATTGTACCAATGCGGTGGGTATTTTGGGTCACGTTTCGCGCGAGATTTCGTTGCGCAGACGCAGTGGCATCAGACCACATGTAAACAAGCAGTTTTCGCAAATCTGTGATGAATCGGTCCCGATCACAGACCAGTTGTTTGGGGACAGTTTGTCCGCGACACTGAAAGATGTGTGTGAGATTGACCGCATCAGCTCCAGTGTAGGCCATGAGCACAGATACTGCAGAAACGCCCGCTACTATTGTGGACAAGCCGGCGGTTCTTACTACTCTGAGTCGGGTCGCCCACGTAGTCATTTTTTAGGTCAAAGGAGCAGAACAAACAAAAGACAGCATTGGTTTCAGCAGAAACGGGGACATCAAAATCCCAGCTCCCAATAGAAGAGGTGAGCTTGGTTCCATCTTTAAAACCTCAGAAACATGAGTTTACTGCTGGGAGATTAAGACAGTTTGAAGATGCATGGTCTAAAATCACTTCAGACCCAGAGATTTTAAGCATGATAGCAGGGGTTAAGGTTGAATTATCCAGGCTATCTTGCACTAAAACAAATGTCACAAATCAGAAAGAGTGCAAGATCATTGATTCAGAAGTTCAAAAGTTGATTGCTAAGAAAGTAATATCCCCATGTGAGCATTCCCCTGGTGAAGTAATTTCTCCAGTTTTTACCAGGGAAAAGAAAGATGGATCTTATCGCATGATTTTAAATCTAAAAAGACTCAATTTAGAAGTCAGTTATCATCATTTCAAAATGGATACTCTGAACACTGCCCTGACTTTGATAACTCAAGAATGCTTTATGGTCTCAATTGATCGAAGCATGCCTATTATAGTGTAGCAATCCATGAACAGCACAAGAAACTACTCAGATTTCAATTGAGAGATCAACTCTATGAATTCAATGCTTTACCCAATGGCCTATCATCAGCTCCCCATTTGTTCACAAAGCTGTTAAAACCTGTCTATACCTCCCTTAGAATGAAAGGTCATGTATCTACAGGGTTTTGTGGATGATTCTTTGTTGATTAGACTCACAGAGAGCAGCTGCATGTGGAATGTTACAGACACCACTGATTTGTTTCAAAAGTTAGGATTTATCGTTCACCCAACCAAGTCGGTTATTCAGCCCACAACAAGGATTGAATACCTTGGAGTCATTATAGATTCTGTCTCCATGAAAGTCACTCTTAGCACTGAAAGGGTTTTCAGCATACTGTCTAGTTGTCAAAGGCTTCTTGATGAGCAAAGTCACACAATCCATGAGGTTGCTCAAGTTATAGGAAAAATCGTTGCTAGCTTTGCTGCTGTCAAGGATGGACCTCTCTATTACAGACAGCTTGAGAAAGACAAGCAGAGGTGACATTTGACCAACTCATGCAGTTGTCTGAAGAGAGTAAGGAGGAATTTAAATGGTGGATTGTCAATGTATCTGATACAGAGAATGACATTTGCAGTTCTGAACCAGATATAGTTGTCACCACTGATGCTAATGGCACAGGTTGGGGGTGCAAATGTGAAGAAACAGCTTCAGGTGGACATGGTTGCCCATGAAAGGGTCTTTCACATTAATTATTTGGAATTGAAAGCTGTTTTACTTGCTTTGCAGTCATTTCAGGGAAAGCTGGAAAACAAACATGTCCTGATAATGAAGACAATACAACAGCAGTCAGCTGTATCAATCGCATGGGAACAAGCCATTCAGATGCTTGCAATGACATGCATTTACAATTTGGTCATGGTGCATTTCTAAGAATATT
>CM065725.1:34564317-34594317 GCA_033310375.1 Conus canariensis
ATAAAAATTGCACCGGTTCTTTAGCCACCTCTATAGGCCTTGTGTCCATGAAGATAAACAGTGGACCTCCAGAACAAATAGTAGTTTAACGAGGAAAAATCAGAGGCATTATCAACAGACTTCTCACCCATCTCTCATCCTTCCTCTTTCAGTATCAGTCAAAATGAAGGAAACGTTTCCGAGTTCGCCCGTAATCTAAGTGTGATTTTTAACAAAACTTTGTCCATGACAGCTCAGATAAATCGAGTATTTCAGAGTGGTTTTCTTGAAAAAAAAATTGCCACTGGTTACAGAGGCAACTGTAACATTTGCGTTTTCTCTTCTTCTGTCCCACTACTGACCTAGACCAGAAAATGCTCGTTTGGTTGGTCTTCCACAGAGGTGCGTGAAAAAAAATCGACATTTATGAATTGTGCGGCCGTCTGGTCTGCAGATCATTGAAGCGTGACTGTTTCATTCCTCTTCTGTCTGAGTCGCACCAATTGCTTGCATCTAGAGGGACTGAGCACCACAATCGCCACTATCTGTTTGAATATCGTTTTAAGCACTGCGCCTCCACATGCCAGTGGACTTCGCGACTTGGGATACTCCATCTGAGTCCTTCCGTTCTTCTGGTGGGAGTTGAAGCTTTCATATCCTTAACTGCTGACAGAAGTTTTCAAGAGAGAAGGCTTTGCGATCTGGGATAGCTTGCTATTATCTGTCCACCAAACCGAACCTCTCTTTTCATTTCAATCCAAACTAAAATAACATCCATTCTCTATTTTGTCGAGCTAATCACCCCGATACAAACCCAGATCCTGTTACGGCAGCCTCTGTGTGTGTGGGAGGAGAGGGAGAAGATGACACACAGAGAGACTGAAAGGGGGAGGAGGATGGAAAAAGAGAGAGGTAGGAGAGGGAAAGGGAAGTAGAGGTTGGGGGAAATAAAACTTTCAAAGAATAACTTTCCATGGCGGCTGCCGATGTGTGTGTGTGTGTGTGTGTGTGTGTGTGTGTGTGTGTGTGTGTGTGTGGTGTGTGTGTGTGTGTGCGTGTGTATGTGTGTGGTGTGTGCGCGCGCGTGCGTGCGTGCGTGCGTGCGTGTGCGTGTGTGTGTGTGTGTGTGTGTGTGTGTGTGTGTGTTTCTGTGACCTCCTTCTCTCTTATTTGAAAATGTATAACATGTGTCGGTCAAAGACGATCCACCTGACTGGCAACCTTTCTAGCGATTGGTAGTAAACTTGCTGCGGCATTTTGTCTGCTCATTGGTCTCTTGTTTCAGCGACAGATGAATGCCGAGGTCACCATCTTCCAATCGGAAGCGAGTTAACAGAACTGGACGAATCATGCAGCCCGACTTACACAATAACGTGTATAAACAAAACGGACAGGGATGAAAAACAAAGATGCTGTTTAAACCACCTTGAGTCTCATTCGTTTAAAATACAATTCATCTTTGGATTGAACAGGATAAATATTGTCATGAAGGGATGGATATCAAAGAGGAAATCTTTCTGAATTATGTTCAAATGTTATTTCTGTCCCTGTGCAGCAATAAATTAATAAATAAATAAAGTCGTCTGATTGATATGTAGAAAACCTCGGAGTTCTCTTTTTTTTCTTTGCTCAGTGGCCAATGAAAAGTGTACTCAGCAACATCCATTAAGAATGAGGGAGAAACCAGATTGTTGCGATCTATTTGAATTCAAACTGAACGTGAATGTTTTACTGGTATCTATACACTGCAGTTCAACGAATATGGTAAATATGGTAATGTAATGTTGATTAAACATTAGCAAAAATACAATTCAACACACAAAACAACATGCTTAGTTATGCGTCTTTAATACACAAACGAAATCAGTGAATTTTTTGCCAATTTTTTTTTTCTTTCAACAAATTCAAATAGCACATCAAACGCACAAAACAATACCGCCAATGTGGTTGTCTGACTGACCTGATGGGAGTATTGTTCTATGCCTTCCTTTGAGCTATTTACAGTAACAACCATGTTAGAATATCATTGTGTGCAATTAAATGTGTGTTATCTGTGAAGGCTGGAGAAGATCTTGTCTGTTTGATATTGTGTATCAAATAAGCATTACTTTGTGGTACCGTGTGTTTATTTCATTTCGCCTTTGTTTTCAGTAACACTGCTGTGTGTTGCAGTCTCCTCGTTTAAAAGTGGGCAGAAAGATGCCACACATACCTGCCACCCAACCCCACCATTGTGTGTGTACAGGGAGCACTAACAAACATACTTCATTGTGATAACACCACACGTGGTTTCAGTTAGGTCTCGAGTTCTTTGTCGAGGCCCTGAACCGGAATCACTGAGGATGATAACGTCACCTGCACGCAGACTTTCGCTTTGTAAACACCAGGCATTCCAAACCACTCCCTGAGACATGTTCGCCTGTACATAACCCTCCCTTCACCACGCACACACACACACACACACACACACACACACACACACACACACACACACACACACACACACACACACACACGGGCACACGCACATACGCATCTGCGGCGCGCCACACAAACGCACGCACGCACGCACAAGAGAGAGAGAGAGAGAGAGAGAGAGAGAGAGAGAGAGAGAGAGAGAGATGGCTTCTTTGTTAGTTTATAGTGACTTAACGACTGTCAATCGCAATCCGTATAAAAACTGAGTACAATGTCATCATTTAAACCCTATGTCCATGCACAAAAGACGGAACGTTTATGAAGTTTAAAGTGTTATTATTTTCAGAGCCCTACCTGTGCATACATTCAACATCAGTGCCTCGAATTTAAAAAAAAGAAAAGAAAACCCAGTTCAGAACACAAAGAAAAAATTCGGAACAGACCTGTCACCTAACATGTCGATGTCATCATGACTACCCCTCCCCCTTTATCTGTACCCCCCCCTCTCTCTCTCTCTCTCTCTCTCTCTCTCTCTCTCTCACACACACACACACACACACACACACACACACACACACACACACACACACACACACACACGTACGTATGTGTGCTGCGCGTTATGAAAAGATGTAAAAAGAAAGTTAGGAATGCTATCACTCTTCTAAGTTTGAAAGTGATTTCAAGCTCTCTGGTATTGTCTTTTCCAATCAGTCGTTTTCATTCACTTGTATTCTTGCAGTTTTCGTTTATTTCTTTATTTGCTTCTTCGTTTAAAAACCATGTTCATATTACCCAGCCTTCTTCAAACGAAGGAATATGATTCAATATGCACGCAAGTCTTTTTTTCTTTTAAACCGAATGTAATCACACACGACACCTTGATTTTAAATGATCACTTGGCACACTTCACATTCACCTCTGTGGCAACAAAGGAGTTGAACTCAGACCATAACCGACCACAAGTTCCTGTTTCAGTTGGCAGTGGGCTTAGTAGTGTCTCCAAAGATCGTTGTTGTGATTGTTGTTGTTGTTGTTGAACAGCTCACTCCTTCACATGTAATGGCATGAAAAGCGACACATGAGGAAATTTCTATTTCAAAGTTTTCAGTTTTTGTTTCAAGTTGGAGTATTCTTACTTCATGAGCGCTGACACATCTTATTGTGGTTTGGTAGAGCTTTTGGTATTCTTATTGTGGTTTGGTAGTGCTTTGGTATTCTTATTGTGGTTTGGTAGAGCTTTGGTATTCTTATTGTGGTTTGGTAGAGCTTTGGTATTCTTATTGTGGTTTGGTAGAGCTTTGGTATTCTTATTGTGGTTTGGTAGTGCTTTAGTATTCTTATTGTGGTTTGGTAGTGCTTTGGTATTCTTATTGTGGTTTGGTAGAGCTTTGGTATTCTTATTGTGGTTTGGTAGTGCTTTGGTATTTTTAATGTGGTTTGGTAGTGCTTTGGTATTCTTATTGTGGTTTGGTAGAGCTTTGGATTAGGTGACTCTAAGTCTAATCAATATGTGCACTTTGGCAGATATATTTATGCTAATCTAATTCTTTGTTGGCAGATATCTCACACATTTACTGAAAGCCAAAGGGCAAGTGTGACAACTGGACAAGCCGAACTCTCAGCAACTTAACCATAGACCAGGTTCTGTTTTGCGAGCAGAGCATGGGTTCCTGTTGCTCCAGGTCTACCTGCACAGTAGAGGAGACTCACCTGATTAGCCTGCCTAAAGAGAAGGTGGACCAGTCACCAGTACCTGGAGAGAGATCCACACTCCTCTCCAACATCAGATAAGTTCGAATATTCCAAGTGGACTCCAACTCAACTCACCAGAACTTTCCCTCTCTTAATGATGAGATAAAATGTGAAAAAAAATCAGCCTGGAAAAGAAAGGAAAGACTGACTAATGTTATTCATGTGTGTATTTTGCATTTGTATAAACAAGTAAAGTTGATGTGTGAAAGTACACTTAACTTGTGTCAGCTTCTTTGTTGTTCATACAATATTGAACGCTTGAATTATCTCTAATTCTGTCTCTCGGTGCTACCAGCACTTTTGAGTGAACGAGCCCCAGGAAAATTATCTCTGAGCCACTCTTGAGTATTTTAGCAGTCCCAAGAAAAATAAAACTTTCTTTCGATGGCTAGTACTGAAACGTTGCTCCTTCTATAACTAGTAAGAGAGAGGATGGAGGTGAAATCATGATACACAATTACTCTTAAATTCTAATAAAGAAAACCTTTAAGTCCTGCCCCTAGAGGACAACACTGACCCACCCCAACTTTCGTCACACAAGGACCAAATTTGAAACAGTTTAAAAACGATAAGTCTGTATCATGTAAAAGTTTCAATGTCATATGAAATAGTTTTTTTTTAGACTGATAGGTCTATACCAAGTGAGGATTCAACGTCATGTGAAACAGAACAGTCAAAAAATGATAGTTCAAAAACTTGTGAAAGATTCTGCATCTTTTGAAATAAAATAGGTTTAAAAGTGGTAGGTCATTAACATGTGAAGGTTTAAGCGTTTTGTGAAATAACGTATGCTGCTTAACATGGCCAAAATTGATGTTATGTAAAATAACAAATCAATAGAATTTCACTTTGCAAAAGCATCAAAAGTCAGAAACATGTTTTACTAAATACATACAATCTTAGTGTGTAGAAGAACCATCATATGTGAAAACCAAGTGGATTTCTTTTCCTCTCAGTCGATTGTTGGGAGGGAGGAAGGGGTGGGGGGGGTGAGGGTAAAGTGGAATAAACTGGGAAATGAATATTCACAATTTTGATTTATCGAGTGACGAATATATGTCACGGTCTATCAAGTAAAGACTGCATCAGTATGGGTTCTAACCAGTTTAGAAGTTTTGCGTCACTGGCCTTTTTCCGTTTTTCTGAGAGTGTGTTCAACGTGTACATGAAAGGGTTAACGGCAGAATTAAAAGGTAATATGAAAACAACCAGTGCAACGTTCGCTTCTCCAGGGATGGGAACACCAGCTAAGACCAGTATGCCACACAGTCCAGTGGGAAACCAAGCACAGGAAATCTGTCACTGCCACAATGATCAACCGTCGAGCTATGGTCATGTCACGTGACTGTTTTGTTGTATTGACTTTCAAAGCATTGTTTTGTATAGACCAATAGATGACAGCTTGACCTATGGATATAAATAAAAACAGGACAAAATTTAGAATGATTACAATGCTGAAAGAATAGAGTTTACCTTCAAACTCTTTTCTCGTAACGGGCAAAGGAATACAGATGCCTGTCTGGCCATAAAAGTTCCAGTATGAAGTCAGTGGAAGTAACGGTATCGAGCCTATCAACCAGCCAACTAACCAAGTCATCAGGCAAGCCACTGTTGATGACGTTCTGTCAAATCGTAACGTGCTGAATGGAAAGTGAAGAACCAGGAAACGGTCCAGTGTGATTAACCAGATGATCAGCGCTGACACCTCACTGGACACCAAAGACAGGAAACCAGCCATCTTGCAGACCCAGCTGGTCTTCCATGTGTCATCTTGGTGAAGATATCTCCACGGAACTGTTCATCAGCCACTCCTATGACTGGTAATGTACACACCCATAAGAAAATCAGCAGCGTTAAGATTGATAACAAAGGTACTGAAGCCGCTGGATGAGGTCACGCTCCGTGGAAACAAACGACACCGCAACAGAAAGCATTGCCAATCACCGACAGACTGGCGACAATCCACAGAAACCCTCGGTAAACTCTGGAACTCAATAAATCCTCACATGATGAAATTTCGTCCCTAGGAGCATGGCAAGATGATATGTCAAAGTCATAGGGAAGAATCTGACTTTCAGCAGAGCTTATAATTTTGCGTGGCAATAATTTTCAAATGAGAAAGACCTTGGAATATGTCTGGTGGAAACGTTGTCACAGGGCTGCCGTCCATGTACAGCGCAGTCAAACTTAGTGATGACTGGAAGCCGCTGGGGCTTATGGTATGGATGAGTGAAGATGTGAAATTCAGTTTCTGTAGTCTGGGAAATGATGTAAAGACTTCTGTTTCTAACACTGACAGTGATGTATATGACAAATCCATAATCGTCAGTTTGTATTGATGAACATTAGAGGCATGATCAGTGTGCAGTAAGGTGAGAGGGTTGTTGGACAGGGATAAGTCATAAAGATTTCCTAAACCAAGGAAACAGGTCATGCTGACATGCTGAAATTTGTTGCCACTGAGGTCTAGAATTCTTAGATTCGACATGTTCAGATTAAACAAAAGAGTTAAGGAACATTTAGCAAGGATCAAGTGAAAAAGACGAGAATGATTATTGACATCAGCCAGTGCCATACCAGAACCTGTGGCATCCAAGTAGCGGAGCTGGGGAAGAGTGTGCTGGAAAAAGGCTGAAAACACAGAAACGTGTGACCTTGACACGCACAGTGCACAGGACACATGTCACATACTAATTCATCATCATGTAACGGACAGTGAGGCCAGCCATCACATAGGTGGTCACCATGCACACAGATGGAGGAAGCTCTGCATTTAAAAAATCCTGCGCACATCGGACACTCACATCCCTCTTCGTCTTGGTGCTCAATACAGTCGTTCATCCCATTGCATCTTGTGTATACAGGCAGGCAGTCATTGAACTCGCCAGGACAACGGTAGTGACTATCAGGACAGGCATCACTGGAATTCATTGCAACTGCTGTAAATCTATTGATTCCATTGAAATCGATCAAAGCTGGAAATGGTAAATACATGTATGTAACAAATATGTTTCTGAATAAACTACAGTCCTCATCTGATCTGTCCTGACAATCAAACATTTGATCACACACGTTGCCATAGGGCAGACATTGTCCATTAATGCAGGTAAATTCATTGACACAAAATGGATACAGGCACATGGATTCGTCACTCTGATCCTCACAATCAGTCATGAAGTCACATAGTAGGGTGTGTGACAGTGTGGTGAATTGATCTGTACATGTAAATACTGGGAAAACAGTATTTGCTGATTTAGTTTTATTTGCAGTCGGTGGTTGATGGTGAATTTCACGTAATACAAGTTCGTCTTTACACATTGTAAATGTTTTAGATCCACACGGCAGAAATGTGTGGGTGACATGACCATCGTGGCACTCCATTACAAGATGCCGACCTTCAGACCAAAAGTATTTGCTGATTAATGCAATGGACTGTGAGTGATAAGAGTGCATGTGGGTCTTGTTTGGTCTGAATTCACAAAGTGGTTTTAGGTACCAGGCATGAGTCTTGGAGCAGTTATATCTCTTTAGTCTAGAGGTTTCTGAAAATAAATGACATTTTTTTTTGCCATCGTGACCAATGCGTTTTGAACTGAAGTAGTGGTAACGAACGGAACGTTCATTCAAAATCTCATGTCTGTAATGTTAGGAACTGACATATCATTCGAATAATAACCAGTTAAAGTGGCCATAGATCTCGCCAGTAAATGTTCGTTAAGTTTTTAAGTGCACGAGACCAGTCACCCACGCACATTGGGAAACTCATTCGACCTCCCAGCGTTTTACAATACTGACGGACTAATGCTATAGCGTCTTCATAGTTACGGTACGCGCCTTGAACTTTGCCGAATTTATAGCATCTGTTACATAAAGCCACCAAGCCCTGGCACTCAGGACTGCTGAAGGGGCAGTGCTCTGTTTCGTCTCTTCCATCTTCGCACTCTGTCTGCAGATTACAAGCTATGTGCTGATGGAAATGGGAATAGTGCTTCACAGAACAGTTCCACAAACCATTTGGTAGTTTTTTAGGAGCTTCATTCTCAGAGAAAAAAGAAAAAACAAAAGAAAGGGTTGTGGTTTGCCTATGTATTTACAATTTACTTCAAGACTGATTTTTATGGCATTGATGATAAGATCATGGGTGAAATCTCTTCTTCTTCTTGGTATTTTGATATGAAACTTTGATTCTCTGTAACCTCCAATAGAATCATCGTAGTCCATGGAATGATAAAAAAGTTTGATACCACTACTCATAAAACTACATATTATTTCTTTGCAACTAACCGTGACTATTGTTCTGATTGGAACAGATATATTCTTTTCTATTAGATAAACATAAGAGCAGTGGGAATTGTCTCTCATCCTGAAGTATCCAGAGACTGGTGACGTCATAACCAGACTTAGAGTTTCTGATTCTATAACACCACCGTTAAAAGACAAAGAAAAAGCAAAACAAACAAACAACAAAAAACTGACAGAGTTTACAATACAACAAACTGAATACACAATCTACCGTAGATTAGGGAAAAAAAACATCATGACAATTGACCATCAATCATTCACTCAGCTGAGAAAGTAAAACCCATCAACCAAGTAAGTAGCCAAGTCTCTGACTTTTTTTTTTTTTTTTTTCGGGGGGGGGGGGGGGGTGGGCGTAGACGGTTCCTCACGAGTCTCGGGTGGACAGGGCTCGCAGCTTTGCACAGTAACATGAGCACATAAAAAAATCATATGCAGGAAAAGATCATTGTTGCTGACCAAGTATGATGTCTCATTTTCACCTAACTTTTAACTGGTTTTCCAACAATGTTAGTTTTCAAAAGGAGGACTAGTATGCTAAGATATCGTATATTCGAATCATAATTATAATTATAACATGTGGTTCACTGAGAATGTTATTTATCCATGGGCCCACAATATTCAACCGTGTGCCTTAGAATACTTCTGTTCTTCAATTCATTCATTTCATTTTGCTTATCGTCCAGCTGACCCCAAAGGGCCATGTCAGGGCTGTCACTTCATTGAAGTCAACTCTCAAAATAGGTTTTGATTGCATTAAAATCGTTCTTCTGTCAAATTTTAGATCAAATAAAAAAGTTCATCTCTTTCAGAAACTTAAAAATCACATTCTGTGGGACATATCTTAACAAGATTTTCATGGACTTGGCTACAAATTGTTTATGTAACATCAGTTAGTCACATCACTCTGTAAGAACATGTCTTATGGTGACCGGTACATCGCATGGAATACACCATGAGCTTCTTCACCTTTTAAAAAGATACGAATAGGTGTAAAAGGAGTGGCCTGTGTGCAAACAGGACAAGATTTTACAGCCATCAGTGGCATACGATGAAAAAAAAACTTTACAACGTTTGGATGGATCTAGAAGAGTTGTCAACAATCTGTGAGTTCCATGCTTCTTGCCAAGGGTCAGTGATGTAAGCCTGAGTTTGAGATTTTAGATCGGTGTGAGTAATAATGAATCTTCTCAACTCTATTTGTGGCATTCTTGGCAAGTCAATCTACCACTCACAGGCGCAAACAACTTCAGCAGCTGAGGGTATTTGAAGTTACGGTCAGCAAGGGCCTCCAAAGCAGAAAGGGAGTCAGAGAGAATGATGAGTTTTTAGGTTTAGATTTAGAACCATTTGAAGTACCAGTACCAATGCTGTCATTTCAGCAGTTTAGATAGACCTCTCTGTGGGATTGTGTTTTGAACATCTCTGAGAGAGAAGAGCTGTTGCGCAATACGCAGCAGAGGCAACGCCCTCCTCAGAGCCATTAGTAAATGTTCTTTGAACTGATGGAAATTTAGAACAAAGTTAAGAAAAAAAATGTCTCGTCAGCCATACAGCTGGAGGAGTCTTTGCAATGTGAGGCCAGATCAAAACGTAATCCATGGTGAGTCTAAAGAAAGTGTGGATGAACATTATAGTACCCCAAAGTCAGTGCCTACAATGTTCAAATGGGTAATTGTCACGCACGAACTGGTCACAGGTCGCCTCAGCGACAATTGTGGAGTGTGGCCCGTCCGTTTCTGGGTGGGCAGTGACATGAAGTGCGTGATTCCTGCCGGGAGTATGCTTACCTGTCAACTCTTGGAGGGGGGAAGGAGGAGAGCGCATAGACTCGCCGGAATAGTGGGCTTTACGTGTGTAAACGAACACTCGTGAAACTGGAGTTCTTCGATGTGATCGGGGAATTCCGTGCATGTGAGTGCTGTCTTGTGAGTTTCCGAGGTGAATTCGGAGTGTCGTCGTGTGTCTGCAAGTCAGTACGAATTGAGGCTTCATCCACGAAGGTTGGGATAGCCTAGTGCTCAAGTTTATTTCTGCTGTTGAGGCAGGGGTTCTGGGCATGCCCTCAACCGACTTCTGAAGGTTTGGCTACCTGAGTTTTGACTGTCGGTGTTTCAATGTTCAGTTATGGTTCTGCATCTATCAGGGCATTGGCTTTCTGGCAATGTCCCGGTGACTGAGGGTGTCGTCCAGTGTGTGTCGTTCCTGTTTTGACCAAGGTGAGCGTGTAAAGTAGCGGAAATTCTGGAGGGCTGTAAAGTCGGTTGTTTGCAGATATTATTATTTCATCAACTTTTGTATTTCAGTCCCCAGAACTGGAGGGGTTTTTTTTATTTATTTTTATTCGCAAAGTTTCTTTTTATGTGAGTTCGACTAAGGGGGAAATTTTGTGAGAGAAGAGAATGAGGAAATTTAAATGCGCGGAAGTTTGAAAAGAAAAAAAAAAAGCATATAACTTGAACTTAAAGTCCCGGGACCAGGCTGCTTCCAATTCAGTAGTGGGGCGACCATCCCCAACTCGGCGGGTCCCCGGGTGGCGGATAGGGGAATGGCCCTCAGATATGGGGGTTAGCTGCGATATAAGTCAGGCTTGCCTGGCAGAATAAGCAGTCCCGGACCAACTGGCGATGTTCCTATCAGGACGGGGTGGGTCAACAGGTGGCACTGTTGTCCTCACTGAAATACCCCATGTGTCCTATGACGGGCTCATCATGCGGTCAAGAGGCGCGGTATAACCTCTAGCCCCGGGGTGGGATCCCCGGAGAAACAATCCCCCCTGTGCTCACAGGGCAGGACGCACGGGCCATGAGCTAAGGGTGAGGCACCCCGAAAGAAAACTCCAGCTGAAGACGGAGGTATCGGGCCACTGGCGCAGCTTAAACCACGATACCACGCATATACGCTTCCATGATGATGCAGTCCACAGAATTTCGATGTGGCGCTCGACCTTCGGAGACCCGCCGGGGAGGTCGGGAGCCGGGCCCTATGCCTCAAAGGGGCCCACCCCAAGCGGTCGGTGGTCAGACAAAGAAGTACTGGCCAACACCGACAGCAGTGGAAGCCAAGCTGTATGGCACCCTGGAGGAGCTGCGACGGACGGCAGCCTTCATCGAGGACACCGGGCTGCTCATCTAACGGGATGGCGAACGAGGAAGAAGAAGAAGAAGAACTTAAAGTCAAGGAAAGCCCTAGGCGTAGGAATAAAATAATGTGTGTTTCGGATCTACATTGATGCAGATAGGTGGATTAGTTACAGTGGTATTGATGTGCTAAGACATAATATGTTGGTGTACTTGGTAGTGGTCGTAGGTGTACAGAAATATTGTTTTCAAGTTTGGTAAAGATTGGTTATTTTCTGAGAGTGTAGGTTGGTGTCGGAGGACCGAAACTTTAATATTAAAAGAGGAGACTGTCACACGGCGCGTGGCAGGTTCAGAGAGCATACTGTATGCGCTGTCTGAGCGTGTGTGAGGTTTATCGATCGATAGGTGATGGGTGGTGGTACCCCGGATAGACACGTCTTGTAGAGGTTCACTTTTGGTGTTTGAGCGTGGAACCAAACTGAGTTGGATGGGCGGAAAGGTAAAGTAGGGATTATTATATTAATAAGTTTTTTTTTTCTAATTATTATTAAAGATTTGCAGGCGAATTTATGATCATGTTAGATACAATAGTAGTATCAGTTAGACTACTTAGTATAGTTTATCACAATTGAAATAAAAGAGAGAAATAGCAGATGATAATAAAAAGGTGTTTCAGATACTTAGGAATTGTGCCTCAGAAGTCTACTCTTGGTGTATATATATGTACATGGTTTTTGTTTTAGTCGACGGGGTGCGCCAGTATTCAAAAAGTTTTCCTCAGCATTGTGGTGTCGGTAGGCAATGTTTAGGACAATGTATAGCAGCGCTCGGAAATCCTTGTCGAGCTTACGTAATTGGTAATGGTCCTAGCGCTTGATAATTTCTGATGACATTTGCGGGATTATGATTGTGCCTGCTAGGAAATTAGGATACCCGGGTTCAATTCTATTATTTTGTTTTGCTTGAGATGTGTTTGATGATTCTATTAAGCATGTTATTAGGTAATAGGCCCTGAACTGTGACTGGTTGCTCGTTAGAGTAATATGATTTATGATCCTACTGAATCATTGGGTCTTGGAGACTTCGGTGGGGGCTGAAGTCGTAGGAATATGACTCTAACGGTATAATCACTGTATGAAGGAATGGTCACAATTATGTTCGCCGCCATTGATGGAAATGGAAAGTGGAGTCGGTTTAAATTTATGATGGAAAGTTTTTGGTGAAGAGAGATTTTGATGTCAAGGTGGCTGATTGTATAAGTCAAGGTTTAAAATTCCAATCAGCTGTTGCACTTTGGGTTGTGACTTGTACATCTCAGGACTATATTTAATGAGTTAACATGAAATGCTAAAAGAAAAAAATGAAAACACTCAGAACCGTTTACTTAAGTGAAGCAGCAAATAACTTTATTCTTCTGTGGTAGTAAGACATTCCCTTTTTCACAGGTTCCGGCGAGTTTTCTGACTTCTTCTCCTGCACAGCAAATCCGTGAGGTCAGCCTCTCAGGTTGGGGGTCGTCTTACCACCACTTCCACTGTCATACCTGCCCATTCCTCTGCCTGGAGTGGGGACGCACCTGGATCCGGCAGGGTGGGTTCTGGACTGGGTGCCAACTTCGTCTTCTGCAGTCCCAGTGGTTGCAGTTCCGCCAGCTTCGGTTCTATCCTTCTTTCGGGGAGGGCAAGCACCTCAAGGGCCCACTGCAGTACATCATCTGCGTGTAAATTGTGAGTGTGTAGTTGGTGCACTGTAGGTAGGGACCGACTCTTCGGTTCATCACTACTTTGTTCCAGCTGCTTCGTCTCCAGCGCTTCAGTGTAGGTCTTGTGTGTTCTTTTTTTGTCGGTACAGTGATGTGAGGGCGTGGTGAATCAGAGACAGACTTTTACGTGGTGATATTGAAAAAAAACACTTACTGTATTGCCGTGTTTTTTTTTTTTTTAGGTTTTTTTTAGGTTTTTTTATGTGTGTGTGCATGTATCGAGTGTCCGCCAGGACTTTGAGTGAGATACTCAAAGTGCAAGACTGGGTTTCGGTCACTTGAACAATTTAAGTGCTTTGAATGATATTTTGGGGATTGTGTATGGGTGTAGGATAGTCTGACACCAGTAGAGAAATTTAGTATAAGGAATACAGCTTGGGAGAAGGAGGTGTACGCTAGAGCATCGCGTGGGCATCTCGGGTTCGATGGAATATCAACCTTGTTTGATGTTTCAGCCGGGATTACCAGGTGTGTAGTTCTTCACCTTGTCCCTCTGGTATTGGCTTCAGTGGGCTGAGGTGTGTGTGTGGTGCCTCTTGGGGAAGGGTCATTACATATGAATGCGCATCACGTGCGTGCACAGGTATGCACAAGGGGCCATGTGATAATGGACGCGCATTGGTGTTAGTATAGTTGGATTCCTTTTACTTTGTTTTTTTTTTTTTGCGTGTGGGGAAGCTGCATGTGTGTGCTGGACGTAAAATCTTGGTGTTTTCATCTGCTATTTTGTTGGCGAGACTGCGTGTGTGAATGCAAATAAAGTCTTCTGTTTGTGCACCATATTTCCTTTGTCTGTGTATTTGTTGTGTGGCGTTCGTACTCTTAGGTAAAAGAGGGAGGGTGGTTATAAAGGGGGGGGTATATTCATACATATATCCCTGTCTACTGTCTTATACAGTGACAGTACTAATAGGAATTCCCATGGGTGGAATGGAACTGGTGTTGTCTTCAAATTCGTCAGGAACTTCAGATAAAAACACAGTCATGAGCATAGTTTTGGGGTTCAGAGAAGAGATTCAAACTGTAGTTCAAAGAAAGTCTCAGTGGACGTTGGAGAGGGATGTTGTGGCAGGCACCCAGACAGAGCTGAAGCCCTTCATGGTGAATGAGATCCAGACGTTTGAGGTGGGAAGGTCTGATAGAACATTAGACGACAGACTTATAGTTCAGTTTGCAGCAGATCAGACTCTGTAAAGATGGAGAAGACCTTTCTTATCGGCATCACAATCTGAATGTACCACAAATCTCAGAACGTTCATTGCTGTCTGAAAAGAAGTTTCCAGGTGCTGGACGCAACATGTAAAGTTCATTTTTATTTGAAGATAACTCAAAGAAATTTAGCTTCCTTCACAGGTGGAATGGTAGATTTGTCCAAACGAATTTCAGGGTCAGCAGAATACTGTCAAAAGTTGTGAAAGTAGATACACTGACTTTTTGTACCTGAAAAAGCAAACTCATTTTCTCGGCCCGTCGTCGGAACTTATCCACGCAAAGCTGGATTTGCCTTTGCACGCCAGCATAGGTAGCCCCAACTACGTAGAGTACAAGTCGACAACATACAAGTGCACTTAGAAACCTTAAAAATGATTATTTGAATCTACTTCTTTGATTCTTTAAGATCAGCTTGAAGTAGAAGTTCTTCAAGACTGACGTTTCTCTATTTGAAAATATTTTTTGATCTGGCCCACAGTTTTTCATGGATTCAAGCATGAAACCTGATGGGTCTATCATGCACGCAATGCTGAGCCATTTACATATATTTGTAATACGTTGTCAGTCAGAGTTAAGCCATAGTGTATTAGGCATTTACAGTTTGTTGGATGACATTGGAATACTGTCTTTTGTTTGCACATTTATAAGTTGATCATTCAGGCTTTCTGTATGATCCAGCAATCCCAGGATTTTCTCTTTGATCAGTTCGTTCGGACGTTTCCTGCAAATGAAGTACTTCTGAACACAGGATGGTTGTCTTGATGAAAGACTCGGCAGCAGAACTGACTCACATGTTTCAGAAGCAAACATAAAGAACTGTCAGTGTTCAGACTGTCCACAGATATCCCAATTACCAACCATGACCCGTTCTTTGGGAAATGATATCACTTAAGATGACAGCCATGACAACCAGCAAAAGAAATTAATGAGTGGTTGTTCAGGCGTACAGAATCATGGCAGATCATAGTTTTATGGCAGAACAAAACATTTCAGCAGAATCAAAAAATTTCTGATCAGGAAAGCACGACCACTAATCCAAGAGAAGAAGTTGTTAATTCCTATGATCTTTCTCAACATAGAGAACAAAATGAAACAAATATAGTCCAGGACGAACAGGACGAGATAAACAAAGCAACGGCAGAAAATGGCCCTAGTCAAAATAAGACTGATGACAAACCAACAAAGAAAGATGACAAAAAGTACAGGGGATGCACACGTGACAGGGGAGTTGAAAATGAGTGCAAAGCAAGAGATTGCTCGTTGTCTGTAGTCCACAACCAAGGTGTGCTGCATCTAACTCCCAGATTGGTCATTAGAACAAACATAAAAATACTGAAATGCCTACCACTTAAAGCGGCTCGTACACTCTTTCAAAAAAAGCAGAATGTGGAAACCCGTCGAAAGATAAAACCAAACCACAGCCTCTCGGGTCTTTGTGTAAAGAGAACGGTGCTTCAGGCGCTAATGAATGAGAAATAAGTCATCATGAAACGAGGGTATAAAGTGTCCAGGAATAGTTCCAACAATGGCCCCCCAAATTAATTCTGTGAACAACATATAACTAAAAAATAAAAAGGAAGTTTCATTCCTAATTTATTGTGTAAATGGGCTACTGTGAAATTTAGAAATTTTTACTTTGAAACCCCCTCTTGAAAGATTCATAACATTTACATCTAAAAGCAAAAAGAGAAAAGAAACAAAAGAAAGAAGAAAGAAGAAGAAGAAGAAGAAGAAAGAGCAGAGATATCAATTGGAGGTATCCTGGTGGCATCGTTGTCACTATCAGAAAACATTTCATTGAACTTGTAGGAAGAATTCAGAGAATCAGGAAGATGTTGAAGGTTTAAAGATTCAGAGATATCTACTTTGTATAGATTAAAATGTAATGTTTATTTGTTCTTATATCCCTCCCTATGACCTACACATTTTAGAAGACCCAGCAGGGTACTTATAGTATTGAACTACTAGAGCAGTATTTAACAGACATGCACAACACATATGATGATTTCTACACACTGTTGAATGGGGACCCGAATGAACTGCAGCAATAATGCTTTTTATCTAATGACGGTGATGATTTTGAATCAACGACGTCTCCAGCACACTATCACTTTCGAAGAAAATCTCAAGACAGTAATGTGAATAAGTTTGATGACCAGTTATTTGAATTTTGCAATATGTTTAATTGTATGTACGGAGAGGACTGACTGAATCAAATCTGATGGTATCGGTATATATATAGGAGTTTCTGAGGAAAGTACAATTGACTATTTTCTTGTATCCATTGATTTATTTTCTAACATTTATTTTACATTTCTTCTTCTTGAGAATATGAAAGACTCTGATCGTTTGCCAGTTGGTGTAGAAATACAAATATACCAAGAGTTATTTTCTTAATCCGTAGCATACCCAAACAACAGTGCGTGAGAGATTTATCTAAAATACGGATTATGAAGACGAATTTGTCAAATCGTGGGAAAGTGGCGATATCGAAAACAAACTACCGAAGGCGACAAATAATTTGGATTAGGATATATAGATAGTTCCTTGGAGACATTTGTGTAATGTGTAAAGTTAAAGGAAATGCATGTTTAAAACAATTGTGCTGACAGAAAAAAAGTTAGACTGGTTTGACGAAGAATACAGCAAAGTAAAAAAAATGTAGGTTATAAATTAAACTATTTCAGAGCTTTACACAAAGAATCCTCGGCTCAGAAAACAAGATTTAAGAAGCAAGCTGTAAAAAACATCGTAATATATTTTGAAAGAAGAAAGAAGTTTACATACTTACTGAGAATGAAAAAAATCTTTCAGAAAACAAAAATTAGAAGTTTTGACCAAGGAACGAATGATCTTTCAGAGTTTTAGAAGCATCTTAAAAGTAAGGGATATGAAGATAGACAAAGAATTACTGATGAAATTAAACTATACGATTGGTTAAACTATTTTGATAAGGTCATTCAAAACAACAGTGAAGAATGCGATGAGGACTAAATGTTCTAAATAATGCTGTTTCAATGGAAGAAGTAGCAAAGCTAGAAAGAAATTCAAAACTGGCAAAACTGGTGCAAGTCATGAAATTTCTGCTGATGCACTGAAGCTAGTGGTTAAAATGGGCAGTTTTTCACAAAAATTAATAAAAACAATTTCGTAAAGGCATTTATCCAGTGAAATGGTCTAAAGCAATTATCATACCAATACATAAGAAAGGTGATCCTGAAAACATCTACAATTTAAAGAGGACGTTTTCTCCTAAGTACATCACGTCTAAATGCTATACAATGCTGAACGCAAGACTGCACATGGCTAAAACAAGTTATTTCAGAAAATCAATCAGGATTCCAGAAAAAAAGTATTTGACAATCGATCAGATATTCATATGCTGCTGTTCAAAATTGTATGAGTACAAGAAAGCAGAAAACTATACGTTGATTTCGTAGACTTTAAAAAGACTTGTCTGTTTACCATTGCAATGCATTAAACAACAGGGTGTGAAAAGCAAATTTCTAGCGGCACATGATACATGATATTCTTTGTTCTCCTGTATACAAGCACATTACGAATTCCTCGAATCGTTTGAAACTCCTGTTGGAGGGAGACAGGGATGTGCTTTCAGTCCTACGTTGTTTTTGAATCTTCATAAAGCAGTTTGCAAGCCATATGAAGGAAAAAGATAAAGATATACTTCCTTCATATCACTTCCGAGTGTAATCGAATTATTTGTAATACTGTCTGCTGGGTGTCATTGCAGTCAGCTACTGAAGTGACATACAAAATCAGCTGAATGTATTTCAGACTTGTATTGTAATAACGTGAAAGGATTGGAGCAGCTTTGGGGAGATCTGAAAACATGACAGTGCCCTCAGCAAAGCCGAATCAGCAGGAAGGAGAAAGAACTAAAAGAAGAAAACCCAATATTGCTTCTTCAGAGACCCCTTCCAGTTCGCTAGGAAACTACCCGAGCGGCCAAAATTAGGAATATTCACAGTAGACAAAGAAACTCTTAAGCAGCATCTCAGGAAAACCTACTCTGATCCTCACAGGGAAACACCATTTGAAATTCAGGGCTTGTTGTGGCCTGCATGCCAGAGAAAAAGTTCAATGACAAGCCACTAACGCTGGAGAGGTAAAGAAAGCGATTAAGAAGCCAGAGCTAAATCTTTCGCTTGGACCAAATGGAATATCCTATATCCACCTCAGGCCACATCTCGTGCCCCCACCCCATTTCCCTCTCCTCGCCTCCTTCCCGTCTCACCCCTCCTTTATTTATTTATTCATTTATTTATCTATTTATCGATGTATTTATTTATTCATCTATTTGCTTACGACAATGGTAGCAGAGGTAAGATAAGATAATGTTGCTATTATTACCATTACCTGGTAGCAGAGGTAATGGTAATAATAATGATGTTGGTTAGTATGGTTTTTATAGTCGTTGTTGTTTTCACTGTCTCTCCCCCCCTCCCAGTTCATTCCACCACCATCCCTCCACTTGTCACTCATCGCTTTCCACCCTTTCCACCCTCACCCTTCCCCCCTATTCCCTCCCTTTTCTCCATGTCTTCCTACAATTTCCCCTCCATCCGCCATCTCTCAATGAACTTTTACAGGTGAACTCTTTTTCCAGAGAACTCTTTTCAGTTTCACAACCACAGAATTCTATGCTGTTTTGTTTGTCAGTTGACCAGTGTTGGTGCTGAAAAACGTTTTATAATAAAGCGAAATACTGCAACTTATTCATGAGTGTTGTGTGGCTTCAACGTTCCATCTTCCCATCCTATATCTTGTATTAAAAAATGTCTAAATCTACTTCCACAAAATGACAAGAATAGCAGGAGCAACTTGAAGATCAGCGACCAATGGATGATAGCTGATGGAGTGTACATTCCCGAAGAGCAGAACTCAAGTGACATCAACGAGCTTAGATCAATATCACTTCTGAACGTTGACGGAATAATCTTTTCTGTCATGGCGGCCATGCTAACTGAATGCTTGACAGAAAGGGGGTGCTTGAATTTGTCAGTCCAGAAAGGAAGCACCCAGGCGTGTCTGGCTATATAGAATATGCCACTACGGTTTGGGAAGAGATCCATAGAGCTGAAGCAGTGAAACGGGACTTCAACGTGGTGTGGCTCGATCTGGCAAATGCATCAGTTCCACACAAGGCGATTCAACTGGCCCTCGAGATGTATCATGTCCCAAAGAACATTCGAGAAATGCTGAGAAAGCACTTCCATGATTCTCAATGAAGTTCTTCACACAAAAAAGATACACAACAGACTGGTTCAATGCAGAGGCTTGCTTTCCAATGGGTTGTGCAATTTCTCCACCTCTCTTTGTGCTGGCTATGCAGATCAGGCATTGTGGGACCACACAGCTACGATCATTTTACCGGTTAGTTTTCACTCATTATCCATTATATGAATATATATGTTACAGGGTACTGCGTGTGAGCAAACAAACTGCCAGCCCCGATCCCCTCCAACCTTTCCCCACCCCATCCCCCACCCACTCCCAATGCAATGAAAAAAATATTGGAGATATGTTACTGGCTCTGAACATATGATATAAAAAAAAACTATGGTGGGGGGGGGGGGGGGGAGACAGACAGACAGACAGAGAGACAGACAGAATTGTTGTGGCTCTGAAGAGATGATACGAAAAGCGATAAGATGCAAAAAGAGATTGCGAAAGGATTTGATAATACTCGAAAGAAAGACTCAAAACTTTGTCCACTTAGTGAAGCATATCCATATGAATTACAGGAACTTCGGAATGAACAAAATGTGGTTGGCAGTACAGAGGGGTCATGGCTTAATTGCTTCATGTTGAAGGAAGACAAATAAATACTTTATAACCTAGAAAGTAATAATTTTGTAGGTACATTGACCAGCATTTTTAGACAGGAGAGCCGAAAAGATCTCTTTATATAGAATCAAAACGCCTACCAGCAGCTCTGAGTCTCAATAAATGCATGACTTACTTATAAACTTGCAGGACAATGCCGCTATACTATCACATAATGAGACAGAGACGTGATAGAGTAAACGAATCAAGAAGACATAACAATGATGATGATGATGATGATGATGATGATGATGATGATGATGATGATGATGACGGTGGTGGTGGTGAGGATGAGGAGGAGGAGCAGGAGGATAATTATATAATAATAAAAATAATAATGATAAATAACGATGATGATGATGATGACGACGACGACGACGACGACGATGATGATGATGACAGATGCATGAATAATATATTACAAGTGCCCTGGTCCAGATAGTTTCACATCTGAGGTTACTGTGGGAGTTGTTTGTGGTTTTTTTTCTTTCACACTTTAGGCTTCTTTTTTCCCAATGTGTCAGTGAGACTTCTTAATGTCAGGATGTTGTAATTCGTATTCCATTGCAAGGTAGACCAAAGCAGGTAATTAAGAATGGGAACGTAGTAACCTTCTGAACATCTCATGTAAAAAATGATATCAGGATATGTTGCCAAACGCTGACATGCATTTTCCAATACTATTCATGGTGGTCACAATGGTTTCATAAGGGAAGATATAATGAACAAAACTTTCAATTATCCTATGATGTACATCTTTTCACTTATATCAAACATATTCCAGTTTTTTTACAGTGGATTTTGATTAAGCATTTCACTGAGTTTCCACTGGGATTTATGAAAACGTCATATTGAGGGGTTTTTTCTTTTGATTTATTCGTTGGTTCATGCTATGTACAGAAATGCCTCATCAATACTCAAGCTGGCTTAAACTAGAAAGAGATGCAGACTGCATATCTACGTATTTGTACCGTATTTGTGCAGATGTCTTTAATGTTAAAGAAAAACAATTAGATTAAAACAGTTTAGTATCAAAACATTAGAAACTATTGCAGATGACACTACCATTTACATGGACAGCTCGAAAAGTCATTCAGTGGGGCATTATATGCATTAGAATTTTTTCTCGAATGTCTGAACCTAAAGTTGATAACAATTAAATATAGTGGAACATACAGTAGAAATAACAGGCAGGTGATTTTTCTTAGAAATTAAAACTTTCAGTGGGATTCATGCATCTTTAGAACAAACTGTTCTTTGCAAGCAGATGAAATATGTGAATATGCAGGTACACGACTCGGACCAGCGTTCACGGACAGAGAGGACGTGTTTCTTCCGTTCTCTCTCCCTTCTTTCCGTAAACCAGAGTTAGAATTTAGCGTGGTGGAAAGGTCCGTGCAATGGCGAAACACCGAAGCATATCTTTATGGCGAACAGTGTGCAGAGCCCGTTTCGACAGCAGTTTGTGTCGATAGCAATATGTTTTTGAACATTGAGAATTTGTAATTCGAAGGACGGAAGAGGCGGCCATGTTTCATGTGAAGTGATTTCAAACGAGAGTTGGACAAAATGTGGTGTGTTGTTAGTGTGTTTGAGTGAATCAACGAAGCTATACAGGTAGGGAGTTTTCGAGAGGTATGACTAGTACTATCTCCAAATATTGATCACGGGGCTCAAACAAAAAAAAAGCCATCGTCAACATCGTCCGCAAGTGATACTTGTGTCAGTCCCAATATAGACAAACACAAGGAAAAACAAGACAGGAAGAAACACAGAACAGCTAGTGTAGGCAGTGAAGAGGAAGACAGGCTCTGCAAGAAACTCTTGATGAAATTAAACTGAGTCTTGTAAATTTAGCAACCAATGAAGATATTAAAGAACTGAGAGAAAGAATGAACAGGATAGCCGCCAGGCAGGACATGAGAATGGACAAGTTAGAAAGTGACATATTTGAGTTGAAAACCGAAAGAGATAGCCTAAGTGCAGAAATCGCAAGACTGAAAGCAGAGAACGTACAACTACGTGCACAGATGGATCAGCGCAAGAAAGAAGACAATGTGCTAAAGAGAGAAATGAACGATCAAGAACAACACAGTCGTCAGTTCAACGTTCGAGTTTACGGGTGCCGGAGAAGCAGGGTGGGAACGAAACGATGGGCAACTGTGTGCAACACTGTGTGAACATTTTCAGCGAAAAGGTGGGAGTTGCGGTAAAGCAGGAAGAATCGAGATGGCCCACCGAGTCGGCAAGCCAGGAGGAACCCGACCACGCCCCATCATCGCAAGGTTTTTCTCGAGGAGACTCCGGAGTCGAGTGCTCACCGACAGACGCAGACTGAAACACTCCGGGGTATCTGTGGGTGAGGACCTCACGCAGTTAAATTACAAACTGTTGAAGAAAGCCTCAGAACACTCCGCGACTTTGACTGCGTGGTCTTCAAACGGCAAGATAACTAAACTCAAGAATGGACAGACTCTGAATTTAGATGTGCAAATGAATGTTGAAGAAGTGTTGTCAAAATATATGAAATGAACGCTGATAAACTTCAAGGTGAAGCAGTGAATTACGGGCTTATTTTTCTTTTGTGTTGTTTTCTTTCTGTCATGGTTCTCAGGTTTGAATTTTGTACTCTGGTTTGAATGTTTTGCAGTTTGAATCTTGCACTGTAAGCTTTCAAAGTCTACTGATATAGTATATTTATGCTACTTATGTTTGCCAAAGATTTTTGATCTGAGTAATATTGACCTTTTTGTGTTTGGTTGTTTGTTTTTGCTTGATGTTGGAGGTAGAAAACATATCCTGTTTATGAGCTCCCTTTTAGGGAGTGGGGGGAGGGGTGCGGTGGGGGAGGGTTGGGGGAGAGTGTGTGGGCGTGTGCATGTTCGCCCCCCCCCCCCCCACTCTATTTGTTGTTGTTGTTGTAAGATGCAGGGGGCAGTGGGGGGGGGGGGGGGATGCCCCCACCCCATTCAAATAATACAATTGCGACGATGAGGGAGGGGTGCGGGAGAGCGGCACACGAGGGAGGGGTGTCGGGGTGTAGGACACTATCATTATCATTACTATTGTTGTGGTTATGTAGTTTAAACAGATCGAGTGATACTACGCCTTCTCCTACAAGATCCCGCATGAAAAACATCCGTGATATTAAATGCATGAATTTGAACTGTCGATGCCGAAATAACGTTGGACTACTAAATAGATGAAGCGATCCACTTTTGTCGAAATATGTATTGATGTTTTTGTTTGTTTGTTTTTTGCCTTTAGCTTCCCCGAGAGTGCAAGATAGATGTATTGCTCAATGTAAAGTTCTCTTTATTAGTTTGTTTTACACCAGCATATGTGCGTGGGCATGTGTGTGTGGGAGGAGGGGGGCTGGGAGGTCGCGGGCAAAGGTGTGGATGGGGACGGGGGTTAGGGTCGAAGTAAGGTGGAGAGGGTTTTTTTGCATCGAAAATGGAGTTTATCTCTCCTCTCTCTCTCTCTCTCTCTCTCTCTCTCTCTCTCTCTCTCTCTGTCTGTCTGTAGGCTTCTGACTGAACCCAATCCCCCTGCTCCCCCTTCCCCTCTTTTTTTTTTTTTATTTTATTTATTTTTCTTTTTATCCCTAACTCGCTTCCATTCCCTGGTCCTCCCCGTCCCCTCGCCGCTGGCCTTTCCCCTTCGCTCGCTTCACTGTACGACCCCGACCTCCTAGTTTATTTCATTTATTCATTTGTGTATTTATTTTTTTATGCATTGGAAATGATGATTTTTTTCATGATGAAACACACAAATGTTTGCTGTTGTTGCAATGTGTATATTATTTACCTCTTTGTGTGCGGAATGGTGTGTGAGAGTGGCCCAAGTGCATTAAGTACTTAATTCTATTGGGAATGTCCTGGAGGTTATAGCTCCAGTCCCATACTGCTCTCGTTTTCTTTAGGTATCGATTTTATCCATTTCTTTATAAATTTATTTATTTAGTTTGGGGGCGGGAGTGTAGGAGTGGGGTGGAGTGTGTGTGTGTGTTGCAGACGGTGAATTGCATGATTGGAATATTCTTATAACCTTTTTTGTAAGTTTAAGTTTGAGCAAAATGTTCAATGAGCGTAAAGAGAGATGAAGTCACTTGAAGCATTTGCTGATGAGAGTTCACACACACACACACACACACACACACACACACACACAACACACACACACACACACACACACACATGTAGCTCGACCCCGCTCACCTCACGTAGGCCCATGAACGCCCGCATTGAGTCACTCGAAGGCAAGTTTGCCTAGTACGCGCACGCGTGTTCGCTCTCTCTCTCTCTCTCTCTCTCTCTCTCTCTCTCTCTCTCTCTCTCTCTCTCTCTCTCTCGTGGCAGATACTTAAACGCATATATTTATATATATAGTCATCGCGCGCGCGGGCGGGCGCTTGTGCGCTTGTGCGCGCGCACACTCTCGCACACACATGCACACACACATACACACACATAGAGCAGATAGAGAAACACACACATTTGAGACCTGCGTACACGTGCAATCCGAAACACTTCTACGTATTCTTACAAACACACCTCATGGCACTCGTAGTCATCTTGAATTACGAAGCTGTTGTTGTCCTTTGTGATTTTCATCATTTGTCTCATAAAAAGAAAAAAGGAAGAAAAAATGATGATTATTTGTTATATGTAGTCAGAAAGTGAATTTGCACACTGATTGTTGATTATAAATTGGGATTTTTGTTGAGTGCTGTCAGATTTTGCTTTTTCTCTGTAATGTTGAATTCAAATAATGTTTGCCTTTCTCCTCTTCGAACTGCACACATGTTCGCATACGATGGTCTGAGGAATGTCTTTTTTCAGAACTGTTCTTTGATATTTTTACTTGTTTGTTTGTCTTGTGCGATATAGGGTAAACACGTCTAGTATGTTAATTAAATAGACATGAATGTTTTGGAGACTGTTTCCTTTTTGTGGTAACTGGTTCGATCCTTTTCTTATACCAGACAATTGAAAGAAGAACAAAACGAAGGTTGAAGTATGTAGCAATGAGTATTGCCAAAGTGCTTTTGAACAAAGGAAAAGAGTACGACAAATGAGTAATATAACAATATCATCACTTAACTGCCAGGGCTTAGGAAATCTTCAGAAAAGAAGAGATGTATTTCAGTTTCTTCGTCAGAAAAATCATTATATCTACTTCCTACAGGACACTCACTTCAGTCAAAAAATATATCGTCAAGTTAAAGCAGAATTGGTTATGAATGTAAATTCGCATCGAATAGTAGTAAATCTAGAGGAGTAGCTATTCTGTTAAATAACAACTTTGAGTTTAAGATTAAAAAAAAGACAGTAAAAGATGAAAAGGAAATTATGTGATATTAGTGTGCTAAGCAGTATGGAAAAAAGACATTTTATTAGTTAACTTTTGCAGAGTTATAAAAAAAAGAATAGAAAATTTCGGGATCCCTAACATAATCGTTGCCGGAAATTAGAACCTTGTTATTAACCCAAACCTTGACTACCATAATTATAAAAACATTAACAATCCTAAGTCTCAGGATAAGGTTATTGATATGATGTTAAACTTGGAACTTGTTGATATTTGGTGAGAACTCAACCCTGAAGCTCACAGATACACATGGAGAAGACTCAATCCTCTCCAACAAAGCCGTTTAGATTAACCTTGTGTCCGATTCGCTGATCACATATGTTAAGGAAGCCGACATTTTATATGGACACAGAAGTGATCACTCTCTTGTTTGTATCAGTCTGAAATATAAAGCAGAAGTAAGACAGAGAAGTCTTTGGAAATTTAATTAATCTTTACTGAAAAATACTTCTTATATTGAACTTGTTAAAGAAACTATCAAGAAAACTAAAGAGCAGTACGCAGCTTTACCTTACGATCGACATAACATAGAGCAAATTCCTAGTGACCAAATTCAATTTACTACCTCTGATCAGCTGTTCCTTGATGTATTACTTATGGAGATAAGAGCTCAGACCATATCATATAGTATAAGAGAAAAGGAAAAGATGATGACACAGAACAAAATTTAGAAAAAAACGTATTGTAGAACTAGAAAAAAAAACTCACCTTTAAACGAATCTGATTTAAAGGTACTACAAGAGAAAAGAGAAGAGTTAAGTGAAATTAGACAAAAGAAGATAGACGGTATAATTCTTCGATCAAAAGCCAGATGGGCGTCACAGGGTGAAAAAAAACAACGAAATATTTCTTTTCTTTGGAAAAGAGGCACTTTGTTAGCAAACAGATGACGAAACTTGTGACAAAACGAGAAGAAATACTGTCTGAAATAGATTATCTTCTTAAAGAAACGAGGAATTTTTTTTTATCAAACATTATACAAGGACAAAAATACAGAAGATATCCTTATGGAAGACTACATTCATAACTTGCCTAGGTTAACAAAAACAGAATCTATAAGTTAGAAGGACCCATAACATTAGAAGAAGCGTCAAAAGCTCTAAAATTAATGCAAAACGACAAAAGTCCAGGTACAGATGGGATGACAGTTATTTTTTTCAAATTCTTCTGGAAACAGTTAGGCAATTTCGTTGTTCGTTCCTCAAATGAAGGGTTCTTTAGAGGTGAAATGTCCGTTACACAGAAAGAAGGAATCATAATTTGTCTACCGAAGGGTGATAAACCCAAAGAATACCTTAAGAACTGGAGACCAATAACTCTCGTAAATGTTGTGTATAAAATCGGATCAGCGTCTATAGCCAGTCGAATTAAATCGATCTTGCCTAAACTCATAAACGAAGACCAGACTGGGTTCGTTCCTGGAAGATACATAGGGGACTGCATCAGAACTATTTATGACATTATCCATTACCTTGATGAAAAACGATTACCCGGTTTATTATTCTCTGTTGACTTCGAGAAAGCATTCGACTCTATTAGCTGGTCACATATGGATAAAACACTCAAAAGATTTGGTTTTGGAGATGAAATACGGAAATGGGTATCTGTCTTTTACAAAGACATAAAAGCTTATGTGTTAGCAAATGGGAAAATGTCCTCAAATTTCAAAATAGAAAGAGGTTGCAGGCAAGGAAATCCAATATCACCCTATTTATTTGTTTTATGTGCGGAAATACTTGCTTGTAAAATAAGAGATGACGGAGATATAAAACGTATTGAAGTGGCTGACACAGAATTTAAGATTTGTCAGTTTGATGATACATCTTTTACATTGGAAGGTGGCAGAAACTCTTATGAAAAGCTGTTCCAAAGGCTTAATGAGTTTGAAATTATATCACGACTGAAATTGAATTACTCAAAAACATTCAATGTATGATTAGGTAGCAAGAAAAACTCTTCGAATATATATATATTATGAATAAAGATATGGAATGGAATCCTCTTAGATTTAAAATATCAGGGCTCTGGTTTACTAACGATATCTGAAGAGTCACAGAGATAAATATGAAAGACAAGTTATTAGAGGTAGAACATCTGTTCAAAGTATGGTTGCAAAGGACCGTTACACCATTAGGTAGAGTGGCGGCACTTAAATCTTTAGTTTTATCAAAACTCACCTATCTCTGGATACTGCTTCCAAATCCTCCAGACACTCAGATCAAACAAATACAGAAAATGTGCTTTAACTTTGTATGGGATTAAAAAACGGATAAAATCCAGAGAAAGTACTCTGTGCACAAAATTGAAGAAGGAGGCATTGACATTCCTGAGATCAAGACATACATAGAGGCATTAAGATTAGCTTGGATGAGAAAGATCATAGTTCAACCCACAAAGTGGATTCATATAACAAGACCTTTGTATCCAGAAATTAATTTAATACAAAGTTATGGACCCAAACGATTTGAACCGAACATATCTAATCAGTTTTGGACAAATGTTTTCTCAGCGAATGTAAAATTTTGTAGACAAATTGAACTTAAGGACGGAAATAAGCAATTAGCTGAACCAATCTTTTATAATGAAAAATGTAAGATTATTAATGAAGTCTTGTATTACAAAGACTGGGCACAGAGGAATGTTGTATTCATCAAAGACCTTGTAGACAGCAATGGAGAATTCTTAAGTTACAGAGGTTTCTCACACAAGATCAATAGCAAAGTAATTTTCTTAGAATACATGGGTTGTTTACAAACAATTAAACGGTATAAAAGAACAAAACAAATTGTCATTAACAATAATGTAGGTGACTCCTGTACAAAGGCAATACGTTCGAAAATCTGTGTATCCAAAGGAACTAAAAGGTACTATGATATCCTACTTAATAAAATAGATATTCTAAATGTTAAGCGTTTTGTGCACTGGGAAGAAAAACTTAGAATACGAGTTGATTGGGAAAAGGTTTTTAAAAAAGTTAAGAGAATATCGGAAATAAAACTAAAGTGGTTTCAACTTAGAATATGTTACAGACTTTTAGTGACAAATACCGTTTTAAAGAAGACGGGAATAGTTAACAGTGACATGTGCAATTTTTGTAACCAGGAAAAAGATACCATCCAACACTATCTATATAACTGTGACTTTTCTCGTTCTTTTTGGATAGAGCTACAACTAATTCTGAGAGAAAAATGCGCAACTTGTCACAGGCTGTCATTTAACATCGAACTGATTCTTTTTGGCATTGAAGACAACACAAAAACAGATGAAATTCTTGACCTTATAATTTTACTGGAACAATTTTACGTATATAAATGCAGAATCAACAAAATAAGACCATCAGTGCAAACATTCTTTAAAGAATTAAGGTTAAGATATCAAATGGAAAAATACTCTCATAATCTGGAAATGAAACACTCTGATTTTGAACAAAAATGGAGTAAGTACACACATTTATTAGAACACTGAATAAGGGTAATTATGATCCTGAGTCACAATTGCAAAAATAAAAACGAAGAAAAAAAAACTTACTTAGAACAAAAGACAGTTTTAGGTCTTCTTCATATTAAGAACAGGATGAGGTTCAATGTAAAACTAAGGTCAGTTTAAGGCTGTAAAGAAATCATGTCAAGATGAAGATTAAGGTTGGTCAATAAAGTAGAATGAAATAAGCATGGATTAAATTGACATTCTGAAAAAAACGAAGGACAGGTTTTAGCTTTAGCTTAAGGTCAAGTTGAGGATGTTTAGAGCTGAAGTCACCTAAAGGTCGAACCAATATTGTGTGAAGGTCTGGTGTCAGGGCCTGTCGTTGTGCAGGTATAGTATTAACAAAGGAGCGCTCCATTGAAAAGATCATTTGGGATTGATTGTATTTTTAGTGTATTGTGTTATATTGTGCTGTACTGCATAGTATGCCTTTACGTTATATCACAAAGAAAATTACGTGCAGACAGATTTAATTCAAACTGTATTGTGCTTGATTTGTTTGTTTGTTTGTTTGTTTTTTGTTTTTTTTTCTTCGATTTTTTTGTTTGTTTGTTTGTTTTGTTGTTGTTTTTTTGTTTTTGTTTTTGTTTTTTGTTTTGTGAGTCAGGTGTTTGTGGGTGCGACTTACGGAGATGCTGCTGATGTGTCGACTCTGCGCACTGTCCTCTTTTTGCGCACCTGTAATCTCCAAATGTTTGATTGAAAATTCATTTTAAAAAAAAATTTGCAGGTACACAATAATATAAAATAATGATTGTAGAGTGGTGAAAAAGAAAGATCATTGCT
>CM065725.1:34599317-34614317 GCA_033310375.1 Conus canariensis
GTTAAAAACAAGACAGGAACAAGAAGATTCACTTGCCATCTTTGGAAAAATTTACTTTTTCGTAGTAGCATTTGGTTTCATGTCAGGATGGGCAAAAGGGCCATTTATGTACAGTAAGTTTCGTAAATGGTCTGATAACACTGTGGTCTACTTCATGTCCCACCTCAGACTGATAGGACAATATATATATTATCCAGCAAGGTTAGTCAGGTCTTCGACACTCAGTGGATCAATTTATTTTATAGAGCTTGTTGATGAAGCATTTGAGACCATAACAAGGAGCGTTCTGTGTGAAGTACGATTAAACACGCACAATTCGTTTATTTCACAGACTATATTTACTCCTCCTCATTCACTCCAACCTGTTGTTACAAACACGCTGCAGCTTCTCTTAATTTGCTCACAGAATCATAGCACGCACACATTCTTGTCATGCGATCCTCAAACGTACTGTGAGAAATTCACATACTCTCTGTTTTGTGCCTTTGTCAACCAGACTGGCCAGCAGGACCCCAACAAGGTTCTTCATGAGAAACCAACCACCACCAACTATGCCATGTTTAGATGTGATGACATTGTTACACTGCAACACACGCTGGTCTGCGATTTTCGTCAGGATTGTTCGGACAACAGTGACGAGGCATTTTGTGAACACCCCCAAAGACATGGATTTCTATGCTCTAATGGTCAGTATGTATTATTCAGCCAACGTTGCAATGAAGTGTCAGACTGTGTGGACGATTCTGATGAGATGCATTGTCCTGAACACTCATTGAATTCATGTTCCCATTGCCTTCACTTCAGACCTGAACAAGAAAATCAACGGTTTTACATCAATCTTGATGGCACTGGGTATTTTTCCCCGCTGATGATGAAAACCAACGGCCCCTGTCCAGAAGGTCATTTTCAATGCAAAACAGAGTCGTTGAACTGTCTTCCTATCTACACTCGGTGCAACAAATTATCTGACTGCACTTACGGGGAAGATGAACAAAACTGTGACAAAGTGAGGTGTGATGGACTCTACCAATGTCGGTCTTCCACAGTATGTGTTCTTGCAGATCATCTCTGTGATGGCTGGGGCCAGTGTCCCCAGAGAGACGATGAACTGATGTGTGACCTGACCTGTCCTCAAGTTTGCCTATGTCACGGTCACACCTTCCAGTGTCATAGCCCATTTCCTACTGAATTTTTTCCTCACCTTCGATATCTCGATGCCACAGGTTCAAACTTGTCGCTGAGTGATTTTGCTAAAAATGCCTATCTTATCCACCTCACTTTGTCTTTTTGTTCTATTGTCAATTTGTCCCATACAGAGCTTAGCAATCTACAGTATTTAGACCTAGCCAGTAATCAACTTGGATCTATTGACATGTCTTTTCTCGAGGAGCTACCAAACTTGCAACTTTTGACTCTAAGGAACAACCCTATCTTTCACGCCGTAAATAAAAATCGAAAGCACGTGCCTTATGCCCTAATAAAATTAGACCTATCTAGAACTCGCATCAAAACGCTAAGCAGTGCGTTGTCTGTATATCTACCTTATGTGGAGTTCATAAACTTTTCTTTTTCTGCCATTGAAACCATTGGGGCTTTAGGCTTTAAAAACGCCAGACGGGTGGCTGAATTGGATATACAAGGGAATCCAGTCATCAACTTTCATGTGGATTTATTTTCAAGGTCATCTGATTTAGACACAATCTCTTCATCAAACTACAGATTGTGCTGTCAAAATGTACTTCCTAAAAATCCCAGACAGACAAAATGTTTAGCACCTCATACTGCATTTCCTTCGTGTGCAACACTGATACCAACGAAACTGTACAGGGTTTTATTTTGGTTGCTTTGCACGTCTGCCATGTCAGGAAATTTGCTTTGCTCCATCCTTTCATTAGCAGTCAAAGGCGAGTTTAGCAGTAATTTCATAACGACCATTGTGCATCTGCACTTTGCTCATATTTGTATGGGATGTCATCTCGGTGTTGTTTTGGCGGCAGACAACTGGTTCCATGATGTTTATGTCCAAACGGAACAGGCATGGACCCACAGTGTAACTTGCAAGGCAGCTGGTTTTCTCTCCATTCTGTCCAGTGAAGTCTCGGCAATGATGATATGGTTCATTATTGTGGATCACTGTATCGTTCTTTGTTTTCGTGAACCATTATGGAATGTCACTAAACATGTAACAGCTGGAGCCTGCACACTGACGTGGTGTGTGGGACTTTTGTTGTCGGTCGTACCGTTTCTTCCTGGTCTGTCTCACTGGGGACTGTCTGGTCAGTCTGGTCTGTGTCGTCTGGCTTTACATGATCACCATGGTCCTGATCAACACTTCAGATGGTTCACAGTGACTGTGGTTCTCAATTTCACTCTGTCTGTAATGACTGTGGCTGGCCAAGTTATTACCAACAGTCGAACACCAACGTACAGAATGGCGCTTGAGCCCACAAAAAGATGCTATCATTCTTCAGTGCCCTTGATGGGGAAGCTGGTCTTCACGGATGCTGTCTGCTGGCTTCCGTTTGGACTGGTCACCATGATGGACCTACACGGTGTTTCTGTTTCCAGGAAGATCTACGGTGGGTTGGTTGTCTTCATGTTGCCTCTGAAGTCGGCTCTCAGCCCACTTTTGTACATGTGGACTGTGGCCACACACCGACAACAACTGGTGAAGGAAAAGAAGCTGTTAGAGGTGTTGAGATTAAGGCTTGCCCAGAAGCAAATAAAAAGCTAGTATGTAACAAATAACAGCTGTAGTTATATGAGTGTATGTCAAGTCAAACTGGTAAAGTCTGAGCATTTGTTCCACAACAATACCTGAAGGATACTGACCGTTCACAAAAAAAAAGAAAGAAAAAAAAAAGAAAACGTCTGAAATAAAATGTCATCGACACTTGTGTTTCCCTTGTTTATCACTGAGGGAAAGCAAATAATTCGATGTTCATTTTCATACAATTGACATTTTCAGTCGTTCAGAATATACTGTTTATTTACATGCTTTACTTAACGTATTACCCTACAAATAAACAATAAAGGACAATGACTCAAGATATTAGTAAAATGAATATCGCTATGTTCTACAAGACTTGTGGTGAAACAACATCAACAATAAAAATTGGTTACACAGTACATATTTTCTCTCTCGTGATAAATACAATACATTTGCTGATGCGACAATTTTGGACTATCTGTATACTCCGCATTGAAAAAAATACGAACAAACAAACAGAAAGCAGGTATGGAAGTGTCACATACAAATTACTACATGCACCATAGTTGCACTTTCTTTTCCTGCAAATTACACCAAGCATATATCTGTGACTAGAAGACTTGAAAAAACCAGTTGAAGTATTTGGGTAAAGAGACACTCTTTTCCCGGGTCAAACATATTCCCTTGCGGCTAAAGTTACAGACGCGATACCGAAAGTAAACGTTTAAACAATAACCATATTTTCTGTATGATATGGCACCAATGATTGTTATCATAATATAACAACAAAGACAACAACAATAACAACAACAACAACAATAATAACGATAATGGGAATTCCTTGTGCTCTTTTTCAACAGAGCTCAAATAGCTTACACAAATAATTTAGATTACCATGTACAAAGAAAAAAAATTGTATAATCCTATTGACTCTACCAATGAATTCTCTCGTTTCTTGCGCGCGCGCGCACACACACACACACACATACACACACACACACACACACACACACACACACACGCACGCACGCACGCACGCACGCACGCACGCACGCACACACACACACACACACACACACACACACACACACACACAAAACACACAAAACACACACAGACAAAGAAATAATTGTATACTCCTATAGACTCTACTAACGAATTCTCTCGTTTCGTGCAAGCGCGCGCGCGCGCGCGCGCGCGCGCACGCACACACACACACACACACACACACACACACACACACACACACATGCATCAGCAACTACTACAGGTTATCCTTCAATACTCCTACTACTGCCAACCTCCCCAACCCCTACCCTCCCCTCTACCCTCTACCCCTCCCTCCCCCCTCTCTCTCTCACTGTCTCTCCCTCCCCCTTTACTCTCCCCCTCTTCCCATGCACAAAGAGGCTGACTTATCAGGATTTGGCCTTGTACCTGGGTGGTTAGCTGTGCAAAGTAGAGAATGGATGTGATTCTAGCTCAGATTTAAATGAAACAAGAGATGAGGTTGAGCATGATGGATGGGAAATAGCAAGCTATTCCTGATGGCAGAGCTAAACAGGGAAAGGCACATTCTCTCTAAAACTTCTTTCGACGGTTATGGATGCGGAAGATTCGAGTATCACCAGAAGAACGGAAGGACCCAGACGAAGTGTTCAGTTCAAGAAGTCCGCTGACATGTGAAGGCGCAGTGTCTGAAATATATTGAAACAGACAGTGGCGATTTTGGTGCTCAATCCCTCGAGATACGGGCAACCAATGCGACTCAGACAGAAGAGGGACGAAACGGTCACGCTTTGATGATCTGCAGACCAGAGAGGCTGCACAATACATAACTCTCTTTATGTTGTTCACGCTTTTCTGTGGAAGACTAGTAGACAGGAAAGTTCCATACTTTAAGTCAGTAGTGGGATAGAACAAGAGAAAATATGAGTGTTTCAATTGCCTCTTTAATCAGTATCAGATTGAACTAATTTCTTTTCAAGATAACCACTCTGACAGACTCGATTTGCCTGAGCTGTCGTGTACAAAGATTTGTCGAAAATGACACGTAGATTACGAGTGTATTTGGAAAATTTCATTTCGGTTTGACTGATACTAAAATAAGGATAATGTCATGTGATGTAGCCTCACATGGCGACATGTGACGTTCTGTCGCGTACGTCCTTATTTGTTATAAAGCATTTCCCTAGGTAGGGAAGAGAAAAGGTAAAAGAAACAATAATTTGTATGGCCTGACCAGTGTGATTGGTGTCGCTGGTGGCTATCAAAACAGTTCAGTGAATGGACAGACGTTGTCCATTGGTCAGCAAACAAGGGCTGGTAATGCGTAGAGTTAGACGAGTACTCACTGAACGTGTACTCAAAAAGAACGCAGGAGGGAAAAATAAGGAATAGGAAGGAGATGGCTTGGGGACACTGACCGGACAGGTTGTTTGAAGAACGAGTTCCACCTTCAATTCACCATTACCAGGTGAGGTATAGACAGATGGGGAGAGAAAAAAAGAGAGAGTTAAGAAAAGGGAAAAAGGGAAAAGAATTTATCATTATTCAGATTTTGAAATAGATTACTTACACGGACTTCATTCGTGTTTCAGCCCTTCCCAGTGCTGTGGCAGCACCAGTTAGGCGACTGAGGCAGTCGCACAAATATTTGGGCTACAGTGCTGCGGCAGCACCTAATCGTCTCCAGGGTTGGAGAATCGAGCTGTAGAAGACACCGACTGCACCAGTCGTGAGAAAAGAAAGCACTTGTCATGTTGACCCATAATGATTTTTTAATTGTCCCCCTGATGAACTCAGTTGATACTACTATATTTTAAGCCATCTTTTGATTTTTCTTTGAAAATATATACATTGTTTCTCCAGTGAGGAGGAGAAACCGGTAAAAGATATATTTGTGAAGTATTATGTATAATGAGATGAAATTTGGTCCCAACTAGTGGATCTGTGGAATGATTGTACCTCCACTGGAGAGGAGGAATGAAAAATAATTCCTTGAAAACAAACCAGTTGAATATGATGGAAAATTGATTATTGTTTAGTAAATTATTCCCCGGAGAGGAGGGGGAGAAGAAGAGTTATTGTAGTGCGCCTTCTGGTTGTTTGGAGAGAGTGCGTGTGCACGGAGTAAATGCTGAGCTGAGTGTGTGCATGCATTTATGCACAGTGTGACAGTGGTGACCCTGACTTAGGACATAGGACAAAGTTTGTTTTTTTTTTGTACCCCCTCCAAGAAAAAAAAAATTTCTATTTGTACCCCTCCAGAAGAAAAAAATAAGATACCCCCTCCAAGGAAAGGATTAAGATTTCTATTTGTGAAAAAAAAAGTATTATTGATTGTTGTCATTATTGTTTGTAGTATTTATTTTTCATTTGTTTCTGTATGTGTGTTTTCGAGTGTTTCAAATTTCTTTTGTTTGCTCTACTCTGTTAGGATTTTTTTTTTGTAGGATTTTCTTTTGACCCTTTTCCCCCTCAGGACCGATAGCCTCAACCTCCTCTTGCTCGAACCTGGCAGCAAGGGGGCAGGGCGTTGAGGAGTCGCTGTCCTTCCCTTAGCTTAGATTTTGTTTTGTCCCCTTCCCCAGGACTGATAGCCCCAACCTCTTCCTGCTCTGTTTTAGCAGGGGGGCATGGCGTTGGGGAGTCAATAGTCCCTCCCTTTCTCATTACTATCTAATTCTTTATCTTTCCTTTCGTTTTATTTGTATTTTTCCCCTTACCCCTCTGAGTGTGGGATCGACTTCACCTCCGTCACTCAACTAGTGTAGGTGGTGGAGTGGATTACCGCTCACTCCAAATAAACATCTTTTCTTGATTATCTTTTGGGTTTTGGGTTGTTTTGTGTGTGTGTGTGTGTGTGTGTGTGTGTGTGTGTGTGTGTGTGTGTGTGTGTGTGTGTGTGTTTCTGATTGTATATTTATTAGATTGTTTATTGCATTGAGTTTTAGTATATTGTGTGTATTATTATTTGAATACTTCCCTGTCTCCAGCTTTACGGGAGACAGTTGCCATTAGGGTGCTGTCTGAGGGCCTCTTTCGCTTTTTCTGATTTCTCTTATCTATTCCGGACCTGTCTATTCCTTCATTTCCTTTTCACCCCCTTTACAAAAAAAATCTCCAAACCTTCTCTTCAATAGGCACCTATCTAGTTTCTTTTCATCATTGTCATCTCTTAGGTAGGATTTCCGTTAGTGTCCGTTTTCTCCCCCTCTTTTTAATTGTTCGTTAATTCATTTGTTTTGTAACTTTGTATTCACTTATTGTTTAAGGCGATTCATCTGTTTTGTGAACTCATCTATTTTGTTGTACCAAGAAACTAGTAAGAAAGTAACAAGTACAATAAGAACAGTTAAGAACATAAACATTATAAAGAATTTATTTCCGGGAAAAAAAACTTTATATTTTGTCTGTTTTCTTTTCATTCGGAAAAAAGAGTTATTAGTACTGCATTTCATTTTCTGAGCTGTCTTTTTCCCTTTCGGAAAGAATATTGGTGAAAATCTCTTTTGGAAAGATCACATTGTCATTTCTTATTAGTGCTTCTCTTTTGTAAGCCTTTATTATTTTTTTGTTTATACCAGCATTTACATTCTTTATTTGTACACACTGTAACAAAGTTTTGTTTTTTTTAACGTATATAACATCACATATCGCCTTATTTTAATCATATTTAGTCATTGTTTCTTGTTTCTTTGTGGTAACTATTCATGATGGAAACTTTTGATGAATATGTACGACAGGCTGAGCGTTTAGGCTTTGAAGGTGATAAATTAGCAAACTATGTCCAACAATGTCTGGATAGGGCAGACAGAGAGATAGAGAGAGAGAGAGACAGGAAAGACAGAGACAACTAGAAGAAAAAGATAAAGAACGACAAGAAAAAGATAAAGAACGACAAGAAAAAGATAAAGAACGACAAGAAAATCTAAAAAGATTAGAGTTTGAAGAGAAAAAACTACAGAAAGAGATGGAAGAAAATAAAACAAAATTAGAGTTTGAAGAAAAAAAACTACAGACGGAGAGAGAGGAGGTTCAGAGAAAACTAGAGCTAGAGGATAAGGATAAGGAACGGCAGTTGAAACTGAGACAACTTGAATTAGAGACTGATGCGGAAATTAAAAAATTACAGGCATCGAGAGAACCTCCACCACCTCCACCGGTCGGTTCCGCGAGTACATTTCATCCGAAGTCAACATACATTCCGAAGTTGCCGCCGTTCGAAGAAAAAACCGACGATATTGACAGTTTTCTTTTTCGGTTCGAGAACCACGCTACTTCTTGTGGTTGGCCGAAGGAGAAATGGACGTTGTTTATCGCGTCGCTGTTTAAGGGAAGTGCTTTGGCACTACACACACTTGCGGCAAAGGAAGGGTTGACTTGGGATCAATTAAAAGAAGAACTCTTAAAGAAGTTTCAATGCTCAGCTGACCGTTTTCGTGAGCGTTTCCGATCAGTTCGTCCTGACAAGGGAGAATCATTTCCGTTTTTTTTTATAAGAACGAGTCATTGTTTAGACAGATGGATAGAGCTAACAAAGACGAATAAAACTTTCGAATCACTGCGAGATTTGCTACTTCGAGAGCAACTTTTTCAAAGCGTCAGTAAGGATTTGGCCACTTTTCTTAAGGAAAGACAGTTCGATAACGTTGACGAAATGTGTCAGATGGTGGATCAGTACTGTATTGCTCATCCGGATAAAGGTGTTGCCCGCAAGGAACATTCGTCCCTTTCCGAGTCTCACGCGGCATTTCAGATACATTCTGGACAAGGAAACTTTAGAAGAGGAAATAGCGCTTCATTCCAAGGTCCGCACTCTTACACGTCTTTTGGCAACAGACAACGACCTTTCCGTGGTCAAGGCCATGTCGGTTCTGGCGATTTCCGTCAGTACGAATACTCACCACCGGAAAGACCTTTTCCTTTCCGAGGGCGTGGTGAACAACAACCGCGAAGACCCTTTGGTCCAGTTCGTGGGCAAGGTCGAGGTTCACAGACTAATGGTAACCAGTTGTCCGCCAACCAAACCATGCGTTGCGACTTTTGTGAGTGCAAATTCCATTTGAAACAGGACTGTCCTTTCAAAGGAAGTGGAGCAAAGACTGGATTTGTTTCCACTACATGTGAAGGTCTTGTTTTGGCACCAGATCAGTCCATTGATGGTCTTCTTTTGGAGGATTGTGCCATTAATGGTTTACAAAGTTCTGTTTTGCGAGATACAGGTTGTACCACAGCTGGTGTAAGGAAATGTTTTGTTCTACCAGACCAATATCTTGACAGTGTTCAGAGATGCAGATCGTTTGGTGGAAAAATTGAAACTTTTCCACTTACAAAAATTTCCGTTGATACACCATACTACTCCGGGTCACTTACCGCCTGTGTTATTGAGAATCCAGTTTGCGATTTGATTTTGGGAAATCTACCAGGTGTTGCAACAGTACATGGTGGTGCCAGAGGATCTTTCGTTCCTTGTCTCATCAGTACAAGGTCAAAAGTCGTAGAGCAGGGGAAACCCACAAAACCGCTCACGGTTTCAAAACTAGATGAACTGAAAGTTACACCAGACATTTTGAAGACTATGCAGAGAAGCGACGAGACATTGACGACTGTACTGTCTACTGCAAAGCAGAGTGTCTCTGACAAACCAACGGACAAGCCGACGTACATACTGGACTCTGACATCCTCTACAGGCATGTACCTGGACAAGACAACAAACAGATTGTGGTTCCCAAACCACTGAGGGAAACGGTATTACATACGGCCCATGATGCATTATTCGCAGGTCATTGTGGTATCAAGCGAACGTTAAAAAGAGTTCTGGATTCATTTTTTTGGCCAGGGGTCACAAGAGAAGTCACACAGTATTGTCGCTCTTGTGACATTTGCCAAAAAACAACTCAAAAAGGTCGCGTCCCATGTGCACCTTTGCACAAAATGCCCCTAATTTCGGTTCCCTTTCGGAAGGTGGCCATTGACCTTGTCGGCCCTTTCCCACCATCTTCCTCGGGAAATCGGTATATTCTCACTTTGGTTGACACGGCGACAAGATTTCCCGAAGCAATTCCCCTGAAGAAAATCGATACTGTATCTGTTGCTGAGGCACTGCTCTCTATTTTTTTCCAGAGTAGGACTTCCTGATGAAATTCTGTCAGATTGCGGGACACAGTTCATTTCAGACCTCATGAAGGAAATATACAGACTGCTGTCTCTTCTGTTTAACCACGCCATACCATCCCCAGTCCAATGGAATGGTTGAAAGATTTAATGGAACATTAAAGTCCATGTTGAGAAAAGTCACAAGGCAGGAGCCTCAAGAATGGGATCGTTTTATACCTGCATTGCTCTTTGCATACAGGGAACTGCCGAACGAAACTTTGGGGCTTTCGCCTTTTGAACTGCTTTTTGGACACTCACCACGGGGTCCTTTGGATCTGTTAGTCACATAGTGGACGAACAAGACGGACATACCTGAAGACAAGAACGTTTACCAATACATCTATGACCTGCATAACCGACTAAAAGACGCATGTGAACTTGCCCAACAGTCAGCTGACAGGAAAACTAATTTGTACAAGGACTTTGCTGACAGGAAAGCAAAGGCACGTTCATTCAGTGTAGGTGACAAGGTACTTGTCCTGCTGACGGGCGAGCACAACAAACTTCGTGTCATGTGGAAAGGTCCTTTTGATGTCATTGAAAAACTTTCTGGAGTGAACTACAAAGTGAAAATGGCAAATACTGAAAAGGTGTTCCATGTAAACATGCTAAAAAAAAGTATGTTGAACGTACAAATGTTGCCATTAATGAGTCAATTGAATGGATATGTCCAGTGTCTGGAACAGATGTGGCTGTTACAGAAATCATTGATTCTGATTTTGTACCTGATGTCACATACAGAGACAGAGCAAAGACTGTGCAAACAGCAAATGTGGGATTGTTAACATCTACCAGTATAGATGATACTGTACCTCTGCCCGTTCTTTCTGTCCAGGGAGAAACTTATCGTGATGTTGTTGTGTGTGATGATCTATCTTTGATTCAGAAGGAACAATTGGAAGGTATTTTGAAGGACTTTCAGGATGTTCTGACTGATACCCCAGGGACAGTGACAGCAATTGAACCCCATACTATTCACTTGAGTACGGAAAACCCAGTCCGAGTCAAACCATACCCTCTCCCATTTGCGAAAAAAACAGGTTGTCGAAAGAGAGATTCAGGTCATGCTTGGGTTGAAAGTTATTCAACCGTCCTCGTCACCATACAGCTCACCAGTTGTATTGGTGGACAAACCTGATGGCTCAGTGCGGTTTTGCATCGATTACAGGAAGTTAAACAAAATCACTGTGTTTGATGCAGAACCTATCCCAGACATTGAGGAACTTCTTTGTCAACTCTCAGAAGGAAAATATTTTGTCAAAATAGATTTGACTAAAGGATATTGGCAAATCCCAATGGCTGAAGCAGACAAGGAAAAAACAGCTTTTCAGACACCTTTTGGACTGTTTCAATGGACGAAAATGCCATTTGGATTACAAAACGCCCCAGCTTCTTTTGCCAGAATGATGCGTGCACTAAAACTTCATGAGTGTGGAGCAGTCAGTTTTTTTGATGACATTTTGCTTGCTGCAAAGTCATGGAATGATCTTCTGGGAAACTTGAGAGCTGTTTTTTGTAAACTCCAGAATTTTGGTCTGACGGCTAGACCGTCCAAAATTCGTGCTGGATTCCAGACTCTTGGGTCATGTCATTTCTGTTGGGAAAATGACACCAGAGGAAAAAGTAGAAAAGATCTTGGCCTTGAAGAGACCCAGTACAAAGAAACAGATCAGATCACTCATTGGATTGTTGTCCTATTAAGAAGATATGTACCGCACTTTGCGTCATTGACAGCCCCTTTGAGTGACTTAACAAAAGGAACAAAAAACAAAAGTATCGTCTGGTCAGATGAGTGCCAGAAAGCTCTGGAATGTGTTCAAGACACCCTCAATTCATTCCCTGTGCTGCTTTTGCCCTCTCTTTCAGAGGATTTTGTTTTGAGAACTGATGCCAGCTCCAAAGGCATGGGAGCTGTACTGTTGCAGGAAAAGAATGGATTGTTACACCCTGTCCAATATGCAAGTAAAAAGTTCTCTAACACACAAGTCAAATACTCAACAATTGAGAGGGAGTGTCTTGCCATTGTTTGGGCTTGTGAGAAATTTGCCAGATTCCTGACTGGAAGACAGTTTCGGTTACAAACCGACCATAGGCCATTGACGTTTTTGCAGTCGTCCAAGACCCAAAATAGCAGGCTGTTGAGATGGGCTTTGTCATTGCAGGAGTTCAAGTTTGACACTGAGCCATTACCTGGAACTCAGAATGTCATGGCAGATTTTTTGTCTCGTGCGTGAGTGCACAGTATCCTTCGTGCTGCTGTAACTGCTGTTTGTTTTCATTGTGGACAGATTTTTTATTCTGCTGTTTGTTTTCATTGTGGAAAGACTTGATTGATATTTTGGCAGCGTTATGACTGCTATTGTCAGTCTGAATTGATAAGTAGTTGTGACTGATCTTTCTCTAAAAGTGCATATGTATTGGCATTGGTGGCTCTTTGTAGGATGCTATTTTGTGAATGTGTGCAGAATACTTCATTTGATGTCTTACAAGTGTTGTTTTTGTCATGTCGGTCCATATGAAGAATGGAAAAAAAAGTGTTTAACTTTCGAGTGGACTGCTATATTGTATATTTTTGCTTGAACAAAGACTTTTCACTTGCCAATTTTTTTTTTTCATCAAGTGAGTCATGAGGAAATTCTCATTTTGTGATGATGTTGGGACATATGATTATGTGACAACAGGCTAGAAAAAAACTGTTTACATTTTGGCATTTGGAATAATCAGTATCATATGTTCTTCGTGTCTATGTAACTCATGATTTGTGGTGATGGAGTATGAATTTGTTTTTTAAAAAAATAAACAAAACTGATTGTTTTTTTTTTCCTTCAAACTAAGATTTTGGAATGTGATTTTGGATCTTTATGATGTTCATAAAGGCTAGTTCTATGCATTGATGGAAACTCTTGAATGATGAAAAATTGATGATTGATGGCTGAAGTTGTATATTAACTAGATGTGTATGTGTGTATTAAAAAAAAATTTTTCTTGGCGAAAGTTTTTTTTTTCACCCCGGGATGGGGGTGTCATGTGATGTAGCCTCACATGGCGACATGTGACGTTCTGTCGCGCACGCCCTTATTTGTTATAAAGCATTTCCCTAGGTAGGGAAGAGAAAAGGTAAAAGAAACAATAATTTGTATGGCCTGACCAGTGTGATCGGCGTCGCTGGTGGCTATTAAAACGGTTCAGTGAATGGACAGACGTTGTCCATTGGTCAGCAAACAAGGGCTGGTAATGCGTAGAGTTAGACGAGTACTCACTGAACGTGTACTCAAAAAGAACGCAGGAGGGAAAAATAAGGAATAGGAAGGAGATGGCTTGGGGACACTGACCGGACAGGTTGTTTGAAGGACGAGTTCCACCTTCAATTCACCATTACCAGGTGAGGTATAGACAGATGGGGAGAGAAAAAAAAGAGATAGTTAAGAAAAGGGAAAAAGGGAAAAGAATTTATCATTATTCAGATTTTGAAATAGATTACTTACACGGACTTCATTCGTGTTTCAGCCCTTCCCAGTGCTGTGGCAGCACCAGTTAGGCGACTGAGGCAGTCGCACAAATATTTGGGCTACAGTGCTGCGGCAGCACCTAATCGTCTCCAGGGTTGGAGAATCGAGCTGTAGAAGACACCGACTGCACCAGTCGTGAGAAAAAGCATTTGTCATGTTGACCCATAATGATTTTTTAATTGTCCCCCTGATGAACTCAGTTGATACTACTATATTTTAAGCCATCTTTTGATTTTTCTTTGAAAATATATACGTTGTTTCTCCAGTGAGGAGGAGAAACCGGTAAAAGATATATTTGTGAAGTATTATGTATAATGAGATGAAATTTGGTCCCAACTAGTGGATCTGTGGAATGATTGTACCTCCACTGGAGAGGAGGAATGAAAAATAATTCCTTGAAAACAAACCAGTTGAATATGATGGAAAATTGATTATTGTTTAGTAAATTATTCCCCGGAGAGGAGGGGGAGAAGAAGAGTTATTGTAGTGCGCCTTCTGGTTGTTTGGAGAGAGTGCGTGTGCACAGAGTAAATGCTGAGCTGAGTGTGTGCATGCATTTATGCACAGTGTGACAGATAAGCAATGGAATTAGATTATGGGTCTATCTATATAGCTTCTGTTTTATTCTCATTAAACAGTAGTTTGTTTTGGAAGTTCATTGTTTCACTTTGTGGACACAGGACTATATGGAGGTTGCTAAAGAACTAGTGTAATTTTTGCCAATGTCACCTTATATATTTTTGTGTTATCCGCATGAACATGATGGGAGACTAAATCAGATCAAAGGGTGTCCAAACGTTGTTGTTAGGTTCGGACACGAGGCAGGCTCAACGTCCAGAGATTTCAGACCCACAGAACACGTGTACTGTCCAAAAGAATAACCGTCATTTCGGCAGACAAAAAATGCAGAAATAACAATTCCTTTAAAAAAAAAAAAAAAGCAGTTTGTAAACCTGTCATAATTACAACTGAATGACGAACAATCACTGTTCTTTTGATAATTTTTTGGCACAATTACATGCACAAATATTCCATGATTACAACAATTAAAGGAAAGGCACCCCCTCCACTAATTAAATGCACAATACATCAATGCATTCAACTGTTACAATAATCCAATCAAATTCACAATTGCACAAGAACTGTTACAATAATCCAACCAAATTCACAAATGTACAACGATCTGTGAAAGGGATATTAGAAGGTATCAACATTTCTACAAATCATTATTTTTATCTCTTACATTTCACACGATTCTATATGGACACCACTTTTTATGAAATTCTGTGAGTCGCCTTTCCATGCAGTGCATATATTTGTTCGATTTCATATTTGTTCTTTAGCTCATTCAAAAAGTATTGGGGATTAGGTTATTAGTTTTACACTTATATGTGAAATATTAAGCAAACAGGATAATTTGGTCGAAGCCTTCATCTGTTTTTATTTGTTCATCATTTCCAAATTAGACTAATTCTATGTTTAACTTGATTCATACACAGTTTTTGCAATTTTCTCTTAGTACTAATCCCCTAGTTCGCTCCCAAAACTGCCAAAATAATTGCAATGCCATAAGTAATGTTGTATTGAGTCTTTCTCTGTCACACAAAATGAACATTTAT
>CM065725.1:34624317-34636817 GCA_033310375.1 Conus canariensis
AACAAATAGTAGTTTAATGAGGAAAAATCAGAGGCATTATCAGTAGATTTCTCACCGATTTCCATCTCTTATCCTTCCCCTTTCAGTATCAGCCAAAATGAAGTAAAAGTTTCCGAGTTCATTCGTAATCTAAGTGTCATTTTCGACGAAACTTTGTCCATGAGAGTTCAGATGAATTGAGTATTTCAGAGTAGTTTTCTTGGGAAAAAAAATCGCCACTGATGACAGAGGCAACTGAAAACTCGCGTTTTGTCTTCTGTCCCACTACTGACCTAGACCATAAAAATACTCTTTTGGTTGGTCTTCCACAAAGGTGCGTGAAAAAAAAAAGTTGAAAGTTATGAATTGTGCGGCCGTCTAGTCTCCAGGTCAACGAAGCGTGACTGTTTCACCCCCCTTCTGTCTGAGTCGCACTGGTTGCCAGCATCTCGAGGGATGAGTACCAAAATCGCCACTGTCTGTTTCAATATCTTTCAGACACTGTGCCTCCACATGTCAGTGGACTTTACGACTTGGACACTCCATATGGGTCCTTCCGTTCTTCTGGTGGTACTTGCAGCTTTCACATCTCTACCTGCTGACAGAAGCTTTCGAGAGAGAGCGTGCCTTTCCGTGCTAAGGCTTTGCGATCTGGAATAGCTTGGCATTCTCTATCCATCATGCTGAACCTCTCTTTTCATCTAATCTAAACTAAAATCACATCTATTCTCTATTTTGTACAGCTAATCACCCAGTACAAACCCAGATCCTTTTAAGTCAGCCTCTGTTTATGTGGGAGGAGATGGAGAGGATGACACAGATTGAGGGGGGGGGGATGAGGGAAGGAGAGAGGGGAAGGGGAGGGAAGGGGTGTGGAGGTTGGGGAAAATAAAGCTATCGAAGGATAAGCTTCCATGGCGGCGGCTGATGTTTTTGTGCGTGCGTGCGTGCGTGCGTGCGTGCGTGCGTGTGTGTGCCTGTGTGGGTGTGTGTGTGTGTGTTGTGTGTGTGTGTGTGTGTGTGTGTGTGTGGTGTATGTTTTGTGGTGTGTGGTGTGTGTGTGTGTGTGTGTGTGTGGTGTGTGTGTGTGTTCGCGCGCGCGCGAAACCAGAGATTTCATTGGTCGAGTCAATAGGACTATATTTTTTCCATTGTACATGCTAATCTAAATCTTCTGTGTAAACGACATGAGCTCTGTTGAGAAAGAGCACGAGATGTTACACTGATGTTGTTGTCGTTGTTATATTTTTATGACAATCATCAGTATAATATCACATAGAAATAACTGATTATTGTTCAAACGTTGTTTTTGGAATTGTATCTATTACTTTCGCCACAAAAAATGTCCCTTCAAATACCTCAACCGAGTTTCTTCAGTCTCCTTTTCACGAAAAATACCCTGTGTAATTTGTGCAAAAAGAAAGTGCAACAATGGTGAATATGTTGAATTGTATGTGACACTTCCATATTTGTTTCTGGTTTGCTTGTTCGTATTTGTGCATGCTTATTGTACAGATAGTCATGAGCATTCCTTCGGTCATGCTACTAAAAATAATTTCTGATGCATTTAGAGGTACAAGTAGATCAATATCATTTGAACTTGCTGTGCCTAATGTACTGCATTTGTCATGAGTGAGAAAATATCTACCGTGGGATCAACTTTAGTCGGTTTAAGTATCAACGTACATTTGGAGTTGTTGTTGTTTTTTTACCTTCTCTTTCTCATTATTTTTATCATTCTTCTTCTTCTTTTTCTTCTTCTTCTTCTTCTTCTTCATCTTTATTCCATTATTATTATCATCATTACTATCATTATTAGCAGTATTTTCTCATTATATTCATTACTGTTGTTATTGTGTATGTTCTTTAACCACAAGTGTTTTATGATGTAGTGCAATATATTTTGCTGTTACTTAATGTCAATGTCCATTACTGTCTATTACATGTAGGACAATACATTTGGTAAATACTTTAACTAGCTGTGTACTTGAGACAGTTGGGAATGCTCATACAGCGAAATTAACATCCAGCTGTTCGCTTCTCCTCAGTAAAATACAAGTGAAAAATAGAGTCAATGACATTTCGTCCCAGTTGCGTCTTTAAACGGTCGGCACGTCGGTATCCTTAACTTCAAGGATTGTTGTGGGGAAAAACATTCCTTAGGCTTTACTTAATTTACATGACATGCACTCATACATATACACCTATTCTTTGTTACACGCACGCTTTTTGTTTGCTGTCTGGGCAAGCCTTAATCTCAACATCCCTATCAACTTCTCTTCCTTGGCCAGTTGTTCTCGGTGTGTGGCCACAGTCCACATGTGCAAAAGTGGGCTGAGAGCCGACTTCAGAGGCAACATGAAGACAACCAACCCACCGTAGATCTTCCTGGAAACAGAAACACCGTGTAGGTCCATCATGGTGACCAGTCCAAACGGAAGCCAGCAGACAGCATCCGTGAAGACCAGCTTCCCCATCAAGGGCACAGAAGAATGATAGCATCTTTTTGTCGGCTCAAGCGCCATTCTGTACGTTGGTGTTCGACTGTCGGTAATAACTTGGCCAGCCACAGTCATTACAGACAGAGTGAAATTGAGAACCACAGTCACTGTGAACCATCTGAAGTGTTGATCAGGACCATGGTGATCATGTAAAGCCAGACGACACAGACCAGACTGACCAGACAGTCCCCAGTGAGACAGACCAGGAAGAAACGGTACGACCGACAACAAAAGTCCCACACACCACGCCAGTGTGCAGGCTCCAGCTGTTACATGTTTAGTGACATTCCATAATGGTTCACGAAAACAAAGAACGATACAGTGATCCACAATAATGAACCATATTATCATTGCCGATACTTCACTGGACAGAATGGAGAGAAAACCAGCTGCCTTGCAAGTTACACTGTGGGTCCATGCCTATTCTGTTTGGATATAAACATCATGAAACCAGTTGTCCGCCGCCAAAACGACACTGAGATGGCATCCCATACAAATATGGGCAAAGTGCAGATGCGCAATGGTCATCATGAAATCACTCCCAAACTCGCCTTTGACGGCTAATGAAAGGATGGGGCAAAGCAAATTTCCTGACGTGGCAGACGTGCAAAGCAACCGAAATAAAACCCTCTACAGTTTCGATGGTATCAATGTTGCACACGAAGGAAATGCAGAATGAGGTGCTAAACATTTTGTCTGTCTGGGATTTGTAGGAAGTACATTTTGACAGCACAATCTGTAGTTTGATGAAGAGATTGTGTCTAAATCAGCTGACCTTGAAAATAAATCCACAGGAAAGCTGGTGATTGGATTTCCATGTATATCCAGTTCAGCCATTCGTCGGGCATTTTTAAAGCCTAAAGCCCCAATGGTTTCAATGGCAGAAACGGAGAAGTTTAAGAACTCCACGTAAGATAGACATACAGACAACGCACTGCTTACCGTTTTGATGCGAGTTCTAGACAGGTCTAATTCTATAAGGGCATAAGGCACGTGCTTTCGATTGATATTTACGACCTGGAAGATAGGATTGTTACTTAGTTTCAAAAATTGTAAATTATGCAGCTCCTCCAGAAAAGACATATCAATAGTTTCGATTTTATTATGGGCTATGTCTAGATAATGCAGATTGCTAAACTTTGTACGGGACAAATTGACAATAGAACAAAAAGACAATGTGAGGTGAATCAGATAGGCACTTTGATCAAAATCACTCAGCGAAACGTTTGAACCTGTGGCATCGAGATATCGAAGGTGAGGGAAAAATTCAGTAGGAAATGGGCTATGACACTGGAAGGTGTGACCGTGACATAGGCAAACTTGAGGACAGGTCAGGTCACACATCAGTTCATCGTCTCTCTGGGGACACTGGCCCCAGCCATCACAGAGATGATCTGCAAGAACACATACTGTGGAAGACCGACATTGGTAGAGTCCATCACACCTCACTTTGTCACAGTTTTGTTCATCTTCCCCGTAAGTGCAGTCAGATAATTTGTTGCACCGAGTGTAGATAGGAAGACAGTTCAACGACTCTGTTTTGCATTGATAATGACCTTCTGGACAGGGGTCGTTGGTTTGCATCATCTGCGGGGAAAAATACCCAGTGCCATCAAGATTGATGTAAAACCGTTGCTTTTCTTGTTCATGTCTGAACTGAAGGCAATAGGGACATGGATTCAGAAAGTCTTCAGGACAATGCATCTCATCAGAATCGTCCACACTGTCTGACACTTCATTGCAACGTTGGCTGAATAATACATACTGACCATTAGAGCATAGAAATCCATGTCTTTGGGGGTGTTCACAAAATGCCTCGTCACTGTTGTCCGAACAATCCTGACGAAAATCACAGACCAGCGTGTGTTGCAGTGTAACAGTGTCATCACATCTAAACATGGCATAGTTGGTGGTGGTTGGTTTCTCATGAAGAACCTTGTTGGGGTCCTGCTGGCAAGTCTGGTTGACAAAGGCACAAAACAGAGAGTATGTGAATTTCTCACGTACGTTTGAGGATCGCATGACAAGAATGCGTGCGTGCTATGATTCTGTGAGCAAATTAAGAGAAGCTGTAGCGTGTTTGTAGCAACGGGCTGGAGTGAATATGGAGGGGTAGATACAGTCTGTGAAAGAAATGAATTGTGCGTGTTTAGTTGTATTTCACACAGAACACTTTCTGACAGATACTGAAAAATCTCTCTACGAGGGCGCATTAAGTAAACTGATTCACTGAGTGTTGAATACCTGTTATACCTTGATGGAGAATATTCACTATGTATTGCCAATCTGAGATGGGGCATGAAGTAGACCACAGTGTTATCAGACCATTTACGAAACCTGCTGTACATAAATGGCTCTTCAGTCCATCCTGACATGAAACAAAATCCTACGTTAAAATAGTGAATTTTTCCAAGGATGGCAAGTGAATCTTCTTGTTCCTGTCTTGTTTTTAACGAAGCCAATGTTCCCCCAATCGCCTGACATTCAAAATTTAAAAACAGAACATGTGTCGTGGTTTCCAGCATGAGTAATTTAAGACACTTGTTGTGTGATGCCACTAATCCCCGGCATCCATGGCTGCTGAAAGGACAGTCTCCCGTCTCATCACGTCCGTCCTCACACTCGTGCTTTTGATTGCAGTACAGGTGGCTACGAAATTTAGGGTAATGAAGGACTGAGCAGTTGAACAAATTGTTAGACAGTGTCTGTGGTTGATCATTCACAGACACAATTCCAAAATACACTTTGAGGTAGGCATGAATGTATCTTATGAAACGAAACATGATTTGAACATGTGAAGCAACAAAGACAGATGCTGGAGAAAAACAGTCAATGCACACCTGTGCAACTCGTTGATGAGATGAGTTTGGGATTCTGTACAATAATTTTAATTTCATATTTTCAGAACAGTGGTGAAGCGTGTATGTCTGATGATACTAATCATAATAGCACTTCTGGAGGGAAAGTCAACGCCTCACAGATAAACATCTCTGGTAAATAGGGTACTGTGATATACCGGCTGTGTTCAGACACGTGTTGTATGACTACATTATGGCTCTTTATTACTTTGATAATAATTTGAACTTTAGGATAGTTTGTGTTTGATATTTCAAAATATCTACTATCGAAGTGAAAGAATATTTCTTCATTTGTATGAAAATTGCATTCAATAAAACTTATCTTTCCCTCTGAACATATTCTTGTGGACCATGTGCTAGAATCACACCAGTATGACAGTCGTCGTAACTGCACGCGTACAATCCACCCAGGTAGCACGTGCACTCGAAGTTTACAGACCATAATACCACTACACATTCCCAAGAACGCAAACGATTTCGCCAGTTCTGTATTTCTGTCGGGGTAACATGAAGATACATTGTAGTATAGCGTTGTGACATTTTGGTTATTTTGGCTCAATAAGTAATCTATGCCTGGACACATATCACTGATATTCACAGATGCAGGAACAGTGTTCATGATGATGGTTTTTCCCTTTGGATCGAGGATGTCTTCTGGTAGGACAAAATGTGTTAGTGAGAGTGTGAGAGAGAGGGAGAGGAGAGAGAGAGAGAGAGAGAGAGAGAGAGAGAGAGAGTGTGTGTGTGTGGTGTGTGTGTGTGCGTGCGTGCGTGCGTGCGTGCGTGCGTGCGTGCGTGCGTGCGTGCATGCGTGCGTGCGTGTGTGTGTGTGTAACTTGCTGCTTTCTTGTGGCTTCACGTGCTTGATTCACCGTACATGACAAACTCAAGTCAGGATGCTTAATTTGCTGCTTCTGTGTGGCTTCAGCTGTTTCATTCATCATGAAAAATAAACTCCTACTCAGTTATATATTAGACAAGGTGTGTATCTATATGACTAATCTTCGTTCTGTATTTAGTAAGATGTTTATCTATATCTGTTCCTCTGCTCCAAAAAATGGCATTAAATGGTCTAACGCTGAGGAAATCCAAGTTGAAACTTTTCGCGTAATATATCATTAAACATATCTCATCAATATGTAGCCGGGTGCTAACAGCTGGTTATAACAATGTAGGGGGTGGGGGGGGTTGTAGCCGGGTGCTAACGGCTAGTTATAACAATGTAGGGGGGGGGGGCGATGTGGCCTTGATGATGAATCTCATGTGTGTGTGTGTGTGTGTGTGTGTGTGTGTGTGTGTGTGTGTGTGTGTGTGTGTGTGTGTGTGTGTGTGTCACGCACGAACAGGTACAGGTCGCCTCAGTGACAATTGTGGAGTGTGGCCCGTCCATTCCCAGGTTGGCAGTGGGCATGAAGTGCGTGGTTCCTGTCAGTCCGTGGAGGGGGGAAGGAGGAGAGCGCATAAACTCGCCGGAATAGTGGGTTTTACGTGCGTTAACGAACGCTCGTGGAACTGGAGCTCTTCGATGTAATAGGGGAATTCCGTGCATGTGAGTGCTGTCTTGTGAGTTTCCGAGGTGAATTCGGAGTGTCGTCGTGTGTCTGCAAGTCAGTACGAATTGAGGCTTCATCCACGAAGGTTGGGTTGGCCTTGTGCTCAAGTTTATTTCTGCCGTTGGGGCAGGGGTTTTGGGTATGCCCTCGACCGACTTCTGACGGTTTGGCTACCTGATTTTAGACTGTCGGTGTTTCGGTGTTCAGTGACGGGTTCTGCATCTACCAGGGCGTTGGCTGTCTGGCAGTGTCCCGGTGACTGAGGGTGTCGTCCAGTGTGTGTCGTTCCTGTTTTGACCCTACCTGAGTTTTGGACTGTCGGTGTTTCGGTGTTCAGTGGCGGTTCTGCATCTACCAGGGCGTTGGCTGTCTGCAGTGTCCCGGTGACTGAGGGTGTCGTCCAGTGTGTGTCGTTCCTGTTTAGACTGTCGGTGTTTCGGTGTTCAGTGGCGGGTTCTGCATCTACCAGGGCGTTGGCTGTCTGGCAGTGTCCCGGTGACTGAGGGTGTCGTCTAGTGTGTGTCGTTCCTGTTTTGACCAAGGTTCCGGCGAGTTTCCTTACCTTCCCCTGCACAGCAAATCCGTGAGGGTCAGCCTCTCGGTGTTGGGGGGTCGTGTTACCTCCACTTCCACTGTCTTCCCTGCCCATTCCTCTGCCTGGAGTGGGGACGCACCTGGATCCGGCAGGGTGTGTTCCGGACTGGACGCCGACTCCGTCTTCTGTAGTCCCAGTGTTTACAGTTCCAACATCGGTTCTATCCTTTCTTCGGGGTGGGCAAGCACCTCGAGGGTTCACCGCGGTATATCATCTGCGTGTGACTTGTGAGTGATGTAGTTGGTGCCTAGTAGGTAGGGGACCGGACTCTTCGATTCATCACTACTTTATTCCAGCTGCTTCGTCTCCAGCGCTTCAGAGCAGGTCTTGTGTTTTTCTTTGGTACGTTGATGTGAAGGCGTGGTGAATCAGAGACAGACTTTTACGTGGTGATATTAGAAAACAGTTACTGTATTGCCGTTTTTTTTTTAGTTGTTTTTTTTTCTGTGTGCATGTGTCGAGTGTCCGCCAGGGTCTTTGAGTGAGATACTTAAAGTGCAAGATTGGGTTTCGTGTCACTTGAACAATTTAAGTGCTTTAAATGATATTTTGGGAATTGAGTTTGGGTGTAGGGATAGTCTGACACCAATAGTAAAAAATAGTATAAGGAATACAGTTCGGGAGAAGGAGGGTGTACGGTGAAGCATCGCGTGGGCATCTCGGGTTCGATGGAATATCAACCTTGTTTGATATTTCAGCCCGGGATTACCAGGTGATGTAGTTCTTCACCCGTGTTCCTTCTGGTATTGGCCTTCAGTGGGCTGAGGTGTGTGTGTGCCTCTTGAGGGAAGGGTCCCTGCATGTGAATGTGCAGCACATGCGTGTACAGGACTGCATAAGGGGCCATGTGATGATGGTCGCGCATTGGTGTTATTAGTATAGTTGGATTCTTTTTTGCTTTTTTTTTTTTTTTTTTTTTTTTTGCGTGTGAGAACTGCGTGTGTGTGTTGGATGTAAAGATCTTGGTGTTTTCATCTGCTGTTCTGTTGGTGAGACCGTGTGTGAATGCAAATAAAGCCTTCTGTTTGTGCACCATATTTCCCTTGTCTGTGTGTTTGTTGTGTGGCGTTCGTACTCTCAGGTAAAAGGGGGAGAGGTGGTTATAAAGGGGGGGGGGGGGGGTATATTCATACATATATCCCTGTCTACTGTCTTATACAGTGACAGTGTGTGTGTGTGTGTGTGTGTGTGTGTGTGTGTGTGTGTGTGTGTGTGTGTGTGTGTGTGTGTGTAAACTCTTTGAAATACAAATATCTCAGAACCTTCATAGTTTTATATACGTTACTGAAGTCACAAAAATGACTGTGTTTTATTCGTTACAATCGTACTGGGCCGAGAACCCTATATTTTCTGTAAACTGACATTTTGCACAATTAATTTTGGCGCCATTTTCAATTGTCCGTCGAACAAACCTTGAATAATTCTTGATTTCACAAACATTATGAGAGAAACAAAAGAATCCAAAAAGGCACATTTAAAGTAAAGTCCATAAGCTCTCATTTCGTATATCGCATGCCAAGGACCTTTTCCTAACAGGCTTGCGACTATACGAAATGACTGACGGCTTCGGTTCCCTTGAGCGAGTCGCCTTCTTCGTTCATTGTCAGAGTTTTGATCTAAAATGTCGTTTTACAAAATTCAGACTTCCTCATCGAGATCTTGCTAATGACTCCATTCCTATGAGAAAATACAACTGAAATTTACAGAAACCTTACTGTGACCCTGTTCTACTATCAGCAAAAGGAATGATAGCACCTTACACGTAGCCCTGTTCTACAGTCAGCAAAGAGACTGATGATACATTACGGTAGTCCTGTTCTACTGTCAGCAAAGGGAATGATGATACCTTACTGTGGCCCTGTTCTACTGTCAGCAAAGGGAATGATAATACCTTACTGTGGCCCTGTTCTACTGTCAACAAATCGAATGATAATACCTTACTGTGGCCCTGTTCTACTGTCAGCAAATGGAATGATAATACCTTACTGTGGCCCTGTTCTACTGTCAGCAAAGGGAACGAAAATACCTTACTGTGGCCCTATTGAAGTCAGCAAAGGAAATGATAATACCTTACTGTGGCCCTGTTCTACTGTCAACAAAGGGAATGATGATACCTTACTGTGGCCCTGTTCTACTGTCAACAAAGGGAATGATGATACCTTACTGTGGCCCTGTTCTACTGTCAACAAAGGGAATGATAATACCTTACTGTGGCCCTGTTCTACTGTCAGCAGAGGGAATGATAATACCTTACTGTGGCCCTGTTCTACTGTCAGCAAAGGGAATGATAATACCTTACTGTGGCCCTGTTCTACTGTCAGCAAAGGGAATGATGATACCTTACTGTGGCCCTGTTCTACTGTCAGCAAAGGGAATGATAATACCTTACTGTGGCCCTGTTCTACTGTCAGCAGAGGGAATGGTAATACCTTACAGTGACCCTGTTCTACAGTCAGCAGAGGGAATTGATAAATACCTTACTGTGGCCCTGTTCTACGTCAGCAAATGGAATGATAATACCTTACTGTGGCCCTGTTCTAACTGTCAGCAAAGGGAATGATAATACCTTACTGTGGCCCTGTTCTACTGTCAACAAAGGGAATGATAATACTTACTGTGGCCCTGTTCTACTGTCGCAAATGGAATGATGATACCTTACTGTGGCCCTGTTCTACTGTCAGCAAAGGAAATGGTGATACCTTACTGTGGCACTGTTCTACTGTCAGCAAAGGAAATGGTGATACCTTACTGTGGCCCTGTTCTACTGTCACAAAGGGAATGATAATACATTACTGTGGCCCTGTTTCTACTGTCGGCAAATGGAATGATAATACCTTACTGTGGCCCTGTTCTACTGTCAGCAAAGGAAATGGATGATACCTTACTGTGGCACTGTTCTACTGTCAGCAAAGGAATGGTGATACCTTACTGTGGCCACTGTTCTACTGTCAGCAAAGGAATGTGATACCTTACTGTGGCCCTGTTCTACTGTCAGCAAAGGAATGACAATACCTCACTGTGGCCCTGTTCTACTGTCAGCAAGGAATGATAATACCTTACTGTGGCCCTGTTCTACTGTCAGCAAAGGAATGATAATACCTTACTGTGGCCCTGTTCTACTGTCAGCAAAGGGAATGATAATACCTTACTGTGGCCCTGTTCTACTGTCAGCAAGGAATGATAATACCTTACTGTGCCCTGTTCTACTGTCAGCAAGGAATGGATATACCTTACTGTGGCCTGTTCTACTGTCAGCAAAGGAATGATATACCTTACTGTGGCCCCTGTTCTACTGTCAGCAAAGGAAATGATGATACCTTACTGTGGCCCTGTTCTACTGTCAGCAAAGGGAATGAATACTCACTGTAGCCCTTACTCTGTGCACATGGATGATAATCCTACTGGCCTTCTACTGTCACAAGGGGAATGATGATACCTTACTGTGGCCCTGTTCTACTGTCAGCAAAGGGAATGATAATACCTTACTGTGGCCCTGTTCTACTGTCAGCAGAGGGAATGATAATACCTTACAGTGGCCCTGTTCTACAGTCAGCAGAGGGAATTATGAATACCTACTGTGGCCCTGTTCTACTGGTCAGCAAATGGAATGATAATACCTTACTGTGGCCCCTAGTTCTACTGTCAGCAAAGGGAATGATATACCTTACTGTGGCCCTGTTCTACTGTCAACAAAGGGAATGATAATACATTACTGTGGCCCTGTTCTACTGTCGCAAAGGGAATGATGATACCTTACTGTGGCCCTGTTCTACTGTCAGCAAAGGAAATGGATATACCTTACTGTGGCCTGTTCTACTGTCAGCAAGGAAATGGTAATACCTTACGTGACCCTGTTCTACTAGTCACAAAGGGAATGATAATACTTACTGTGGCCCTGTTCTACTGTCGCAAATGGAATGATAATACCTTACTGTGGCCCTGTTCTACTGTCAGCAAAGGAAATGATATACCTTACTGTGGCCCTGTTCTACTGTCAGCACAAGGAAATGATAATACCTTACGTCTGTATGTCGGGGAAACTTACTGTCCTTCTACTGTCAGCAAAGGAAATGGTGATACCTTACTGTGGCCCTGTTCTACTGTCAGCAAGGGAAATGATATACCTACTGTGGCCCTGTTCTACTGTCACAGAAGGAATGATAATCTACTGTGGCCCTGTTCTACTGTCGGCAAATGGAATGATAAATACCTTACTGTGGCCCTGTTCTAACTGTCAGCAAAGGAAATGGTGATACCTTACTGTGGCACTGTTCTACTGTCAGCAAAGGAAATGGTGATACCTTACTGTGGCACTGTTCTACTGTCAGCAAAGGAAATGGTGATACCTTACTGTGGCCCTGTTCTACTGTCAGCAGAGGGAAGACAATACCTCACTGTGGCCCTGTTCTACTGTCAGCGAATGGAATGATAATTCCTCACTGTCGCCCTGTTCTACTGTCATCAAATGGAATGATAATACCTTACTGTGACCCTGTACTACTGTCAGCAAAGTGAATGGTGATACCTTACTATGGCCCTGTTCTACTGTCAGCAAAGGGAATGGTAATACCTTACTGTCGCCCTGTTCTACTGTCAGCAAAGGGAATGGTAATACCTTACTGTCGCCCTGTTCTACTGTCAGCAAAGGGAATGATGATACCTTACTGTGGCCCTGTTCTACTGTCAGCAAAGGGAATGATAATACCTTACTGTGGCCCTGTTCTACTGTCAACAAAGGGAATGATTATACCTTACTGTGGCCCTGTTCTACTGTCAGCAAAGGGAATGATGATACCTTACTGTGGCCCTGTTCTACTGTCAGCACAGGGAATGATAATACCTTACTGTGACCCTGATTCTACTGCAGCAGAGGGAATGATAATTACCTTACTGTGGCCCTGTTCTACTGTCAGCAAAGGGAATGATAATACCTTACTGTGGCCCTGTTCTACTGTCAGCAAAGGGAATGATAATACCTTACTGTGGCCCTGTTCTACTGTCAGCAAAGGGAATG
>CM065725.1:34641817-34654317 GCA_033310375.1 Conus canariensis
AGACACACGCACCAAAGCATCCGTAACAGGTGTGTGTGTGTGTGTGTGTGTGTGTGTGTGTGTGTGTGTGTGTGTGTGTGTGTGTGTGTGTTTGCGTGCGCCCGCATGCGTGTATGTGTGTGTGTGCGTGCGCACATACACACACACATACACATACACGCACAGACACACATACAATTTTTAGCTGTTGTCAGCACGTTTGTGCCTAACAGTTCTTGGGTTATTCTTAGCTGCTGTCAGCACGTAAGTGGCTAACAATGCTTATGTTATTTAAACAGTAGACCTGACCACTCTGACTGATGACACCTTTTTACCTCCCTTGTATCCTTGAATGGATCCTCAAGCACAGATTTTCCCCTGTACTTAATGCCGTTTATTGAATGGTTTTAGTTTTTCAGCAACTTAGTTCCTTTCAGCACCCCTTTCTTTTTACTTTTCTACCCTTTGCTGATTGTTCTAGGGTGGGTTGGATTCTGTTTTTGAATCCTTGGGGGTGAGAATACCACAGAATTATGGACTGTGGTATATTTCCATTTGATGTTAGGGGCAAGACTCAATCAGCCGTGTCTCCTTAAAAAAGTTCTAATCGGTGGACGAAAGGCCTTGGAGCAGGTGATATTAACTGTGTTATTTGTGCGATGGATTGCAATGATTCCAATATGCTAATAGTGAAAGCTTTTATATTTATAATCTGTTACCTTAATTTTTCGTTCCCATTTTCTTCCTTCCCCATCCTTTCCTCCCCCACCCCCTTCTCCCTTCCATCCCATCCCTGTATTTTTTCGATTTTGTATTTAGTCTTAGCCAAGTTACTGATGTAATGATGAAGGAATTGTTTTCCAGTATTCGTTTTCTCCCACTACTAAATTTTTCAACATGTTTTTGCTTGGTCTGTCAGTGGGAGATTATATCTTTCAGGAGATCCAAGTCAAGGCTGCTTTGTACAGTTCAGCTGACAACAAATAACAAAAGCACAAGTTATACCAAATAGTACAGCCGACTGCAGACGCCTTTTGGCCTCCTTTGCATCCTTGAACGGATCCTCAAGCATAGGGTCAACAATTTTCTCTTTCATTTAGTGCCGTTTACGTCATGATATGTTTTTCAGCAACTTAATTCCTGACAGCACTTCCTTTTCGTTTTATTTTATCACGCGTAGCTGGCTGCTTTGTGGTGCTGTTGGATTCTGTTTTTGAACCCTTGGTGGTGAGAACACCACAAAGAATTATAGACTGTATATATATATTTCCATTTCATACCAAACGACCACAGATAGAATCAGTTTCTCTGACAAGTTCGAATCAGCAGACCAAAACACGATTGAGCAGTTGATATGTACGGTACTGTTTTCACAATTAGCCGTGTTTTTCCAGACCAGTCTGAATCTGCAGATGAAAGGCCTTGGAACAGGTGATAATAGTTTTTGTCTTCAAGATGGATGACAATGGTCCCCATACATGCTGGTGAAGGATTTTATGTAATAATCTTTTGGCTTGATTTTTCGTGTTCCCACTTTATTTCTTCCCCTACAACCTACCCCCCCCCCCCCCCCCCCCCCCCTCTTTTTTCCATTTCTTTTTCAATCTTTGCCAAGTAATTAAATAAATGATGAAGGTATTAGCCTACATTTGTTCTCCCACACTACTAAAATTTTTCAACGTACTTTTGTACCTGGTGTTACAGATATCTGATATGTCATTTTCTGAACATTCGTTTTCACAAATAATCAAAAGCAGCACTTATGTGCGCGCAAACACACACACACACACACACACACACACACACACACACACACACACACACACACGTGTGTGTGTGTATGCCCAAATACACACTCACCGCATACACATACAATGATAATAATGGCACAGCCAGTGTTAGGCAGGTACCCAAGGTCTGACCAGCGCGTTGGGCTAATGTGTAGGTCAGACATCTGCTAAATCGTAGCCATGAGACCCTCTTCCTGAATTCTCATATCTTAGTCATTATTTTTTTTTAATCCATCAGTTTTAATGTGCAGTGTGGTCTCGAAACTTGGCAGTTGTGGTGTACCATAAATGAACTAATCCGCACACAGTGACACCTTGATGGAACTGAAACTGAAGCGTGTGTGTGTGTGTGTGTGTGTGTGTGCGTGTGTGTGTAAAAACCTATTTTGTGAGTTGAATTTGTCGAAGTGACAGCCCTGACATGGCCCTTTGCGGTCAGCTGGGCTATAAGCAAAACAGAATGAATGAATTGAAAGATAGAAATATCCAAAGATACACAGTTCAATATTGCCGGCCCTTTAATGAATAAAATTCTAAGCTTTGGCAAATTTTATACTTATGAATCGAATGAACATATCCTAGCATACTAGCCGACCTTTTTTTTCAAATTGATATTGTGGAAAAACTACTCCCAATTTAGATTGAAATAAGGCACCAAATATAGTCCTTTTCTGCTATTGTTTTGTGCTTATGTTACTGACCAAAGCTGGTGAGCCCGAGACTCATGAGGGACCGTCAATCCCGAACAAGTCAGATACTTGACTGCTTACTTGGTTGACGGGTTTTACTTTCTTAGTTGAATGAATATTGATGGTCAGTTAGCAGGATTTTGTTGATCTGCAAAAGATTGTGTAGTCACATTTGCTGCATTGTGAATTCTATCAAATGTATTTGGTTTTTGTTAACGGCGATATAATAGCCTCAAAACATCTTAGTCTGGTTATGACGTTGCCAGTCTCTGGATACTTCAGGATGAGAGGAAATCCTAACTGCTCTGATGTTTCTTATGTAGAGAAGAATGTATCAGTTCCAAACAGAACAATGGTCACGGTCAGTTTCAAAGGAAGACCGCAGTATAGTTTGATTAAACTTTTCTATCATTCCATGGACTATGATGATTCTGTTGGGGTCTACAGAGAATTAAAGTTTCGTATCAGGTTATCAGAATGACATTTTACACATGATCTTATTCTCAATGCCATAAAAATCAGTCTTATGGTAAATTGTAATTATTTAGGCAAATCAGCACCCTTTCTTTTGTTCTTTTCTTTTCTGCCCGAGAATGAAGCTCCTAAAAAGCTACCAAATGGTTTGTGGAACTGTTCTGTGAACCACTATTCCCGTTTCCATCAGCACATAGCTTGTAATTTGCAAGCAGAGACGAGACAGAGCACTGCCCCTTCAGCAGTCCTGAGTGCCAGGGCTTGGTGGCTTTATATAATAGCTGCTATAAATTCGACAAGTTTCATGGCGGGATCGCAAACAAGCAGACCCCATACCAATGCTCCATCAGTATTGTAAAAAGCTGGGAGGTCGAATGAGTTTCCCAATGTGTGTGGGTGACTGGTCTCGTGCACTTAAAAACTTAACGAACACTTACTGGCGAGATCTATGGCCTATCACTTTATATGGTTATTAATTCGAATATATGTCAGTTTCTAACATGTACAGACATAAGCTTTTGAATGAACGTTCCGTTCTTTATCACTACTCCAGTCCACATCACATTATTCACAATGGCAAAAAGAAATGCCATTTCTTTCTTCAAACCCCTAGACTAATAAGGACACGTACCTTGACACATACCTGCTCCGAAACTTATGTTGGGTTCCTAACGCCACTTTGTGAATTCAGACCAAACAAGACCCACATGCATTCTTATCACTCACAGTCCATTGCCTTAATCAGCACATACTTCTGGTCTGAAGGTCGGCATCTTGTAACGGAGTGCCTCAACGGCCATGTCACCCACACATTTCTGCCGTGTGGATCTAACACATGTACAGTGTGTAAAAACGAACTTGCATTACGCGAAATTCACCATCAACCACCGACTGCAAATAAAACTAAATCAGCTGATAATCTTGCTATTGTTTTCCCAGTATTTACATGTACAGATCAATTCACCACACTATCACACACCCTACTATGTGACTTCATGACTGATTGTGAGGATCAGAGTGACGAATCCATGTGCCTGTATCCATTTTGTGTCAATGAATTTACCTGCATTAATGGACAATGTCTGCGCTATGGCAACGTGTGTGATCACATGTTTGATTGTCAGGACAAATCAGATGAGGACTGTGATTCATTCAGATACATACTTGTTACATACATGTATTTACCATTTCCAGCTTTGATCGATTTCAATGGAATCAATAGATTTACAGCAGTTGCAATGAATTCCAGTGATCCCTATCCTGATAGTCACTATCGTTGTCCTGGCGAGTTCAATGACTGCCTGCCTGTATACACAAGATGCAATGGGATGAACGACTGTATTGAGCACCAGGACGAAGAGGGATGTGAGTGTCCGATGTGCGCAGGATTTTTTAAATGCAGAGCTTCCTCCATCTGTGTGCATGGTGACCACCTGTGTGATGGCTGGCCTCACTGCCCGTTACATGATGATGAATTAGTATGTGACATGTGTCCTGTGCACTGTGCGTGTCAAGGTCACACGTTTCTGTGTTTTCAGCCTTTTTCCAGCACACTCTTCCCTCAGCTCCGCTACTTGGATGCCACAGGTTCTGGTATGGCACTGGCTGATGTCAATAATCCATTCTCGTCTTTTTCACTTGATCCTTGCTAAATGTTCCTTAACTCTTTTGTTTAACCTGAACATGTTGAATTTAAGAATTCTAGACCTCAGTGGCAACAAATTTCAGCATGTCAGCACGACCTGTTTCCTTGGTTTAGGAAATCTTCACGCTTTGTCCCTGTCCAACAACCCTCTCACCTTACTGCACACTGATCATGCCTCTAATGTTTATCATTACAAACTGATGATTATAGATTTGTCATATACATCACTGTCAGTGTTAGAAACACAAATCTTTACATCATTTCCCAGACTACAGAAGCTGAATTTCACATCTTCACCATCCATACCATAAGCCCCAGCGGCTTCCAGTCCTCACCAAGTTTGACTGCGCTGTACATGGACGGCAGCCCTGTGAAAACGTTTCCACCAGACATATTCCAAGGTCTTTCTCACTTGAAAATTATTGCCACGCAAAATTATAAGCTCTGCTGCAGTCAGATTCTTCCCTATGACTTTGACATATCATCTTGCCATGCTCCTAGGGACGAAATTTCATCATGTGAGGATTTATTGAGTTCCAGAGTTTATCGAGGGTTTCTTTGGATTGTCGTCAGTCTGTCGTTAATTGGCAATGCTTTCTGTTGCGGTGTACGTTTGCTTCCACGGAGCGTGACCTCATCCAGCGGCTTCAGTACCTTTGTTATCAATCTTAACGCTGCTGATTTTCTTATGGGTGTGTACATTACCGTCATAGGAGTGGCTGATGAACGTTCCGTGGCAAGATATCTTCACAAGATGACACATGGAAGACCAGCTGGGTCTGCAAGATGGCTGGTTTCCTGTCTTTGGTGTCCAGTGAGGTGTCAGCGCTGATCATCTGGTTAATCACACTGGACCGTTTCCTGGTTCTTCACTTTCCATTCAGCACGTTACGATTTGACAGAACGTCATCAACAGTGGCTTGCCTGATGACTTGGTTAGTTGGCTGGTTGCTAGGCTCGATACCGTTACTTCCACTGACATCATACTGGAACTTTTATGGCCAGACAGGCATCTGTATTCCTTTGCCAGTTACGAGAAAAGAGTTTGAAGGTAAACTCTATTCTTTCAGCATTGTAGTCATTTTAAACTTTGTCTTGTTTCTATTTATATCCACAGGTCAAGCTGTCATTTATTGGTCTATACAAAACAATGCTTTAAAAGTCAATACAACAAAACAGTCACGTGACATGACCATAGCTCGACGGTTGCTCACTGTGGCAGTGACAGATTTCCTGTGTTGGTTTCCCATTGGACTGTGTGGCATATTGGTCTTAGCTGGTGTTCCCATCCCTGGAGAAGCGAACGTTGCACAGGCTGTTTTCATATTACCTTTTAATTCTGCCGTTAACCCTTTCATGTACACGTTCAACACACTCTCAGAAAGACGGAAAAAAGCCAGTGATGCAAAACTTCTGAGCTGGTTAGAACACCATTCTGACGCGGCTTTTACTTAATATACATATAAGAGAGAGAGAGAGAGAGAGAGAGAGAGAGAGAGAGAGAGAGAGAGAGAGAGAGAGAGAGAGATGTACGTATTCGCCAGTCACAAAATCGAAACAGTTGATACTCATTTAATCCTCACCCCCCCCCCCCCCCCCTTCCCCTTCACTCCCCATCCTCAAAAGAAATCAACCAAGAGGAAAGATATCCACTAGGTGTTTACAATATGATGGTTCTGCAACACGCTGAGATTTTATGTAATATGACACTCCTTCTGACTTTTGAAGCTATAACAAATTAAAACTTTAGTTTTTTCCGTAACTTCAGTTTTGGTTGTGATAAAGTCGTCACATTTTATTTCACAGAACGGCAGAGACCTGTTATATTTGATCAGTTCTATTTCACACGACTTTGAACTTTTCACATGTCACTGACCTATCATATTTTTAACTGTTCTATTTCAAAAGACGTTGAACCTTTCACATGTTATTGACCTATCATTTTCTTTTAACTGTTCTGTTTCAACAGACGTTGAACCTTTCACATGTCATTGACCTACCATTTTTTAACTGTTCTATTTCAAAAGACATTGAACCTTTCACATGTCACTGACCTATCAGTTTTTAACTGATCTATTTCACACAACGTTCAGCCTTTCGCACGGTAAGCGTATATACCTTTGATTTTTTTTAAACTATTTCACATGACGTTGAAACTTTCACATGGAACAGACTTATCATTTTTATAACTGTTCTAAATTGGATTATTGCAGCTTATGCATTTCAGGGGCTGCTGTCATGTCTGTTAAGCCCCCTTCCCGCACGAACCGGCGTAAATCGGAGTTGGGGGTTCGCTTCTCTGTCACTCTGCCGAAAGCATGTCTACACATATTCTTGGCATTTCTTTTATCATCAATGTTTCGGAAGAATTTCCTGATGACTTCTGAGTTGATTCACCAAGTTCTGGATCAAAATTACGTTCGTAATCCACCTTGATCTTGTTGATTACATGTTTGGTGGTCAGCCTGTGTTGTTGGACCACATAGACTCCAAACAAAATACGGGTGGAAAGACTGTGTATTCTTATAGAACAGGTGTACACTCTAGTGATTTGTTTTAAAACCTTAAAATCGCTTACGAGTAAGATCAGTAGGAGATCTATGCATTTGAACTTGTAGACCATTTTGGTTCAAAATTTTCGGTTTTTTACATAGACTTGCAGCAACCAGCCCTGAAAACATAATAAGATTTTTTAAACCGTTATTATACATTTACTGCAACGGGAACACCAAAACACTGTAAGCTGTGTTTGTGCCCACGAAGTTAGAATACCCCCGCACGGAACGCAAAGTGAAAACTCTGAGATGGAACTCTTGTCATGTGTTGCTTTTTACGCCATTACATGTTTAAGAGCGATATACCCATTCAACAACAACGATGAAGACGACGACGACAACCACAATCTTTAGAGTCGCAACCGAAGCTGCTGCCAACTGAAATGGGAACTTGTGGTCAGTTCTGGTTGGAGTTCAGCTTCTTTTGTCGACAGCGACGTAAATATGAAGTGTCTCAAGTGACCACAGCAAGTGAGCCCAGTAAGTACCCTAAGAACGTTGAGGGAAGAGGGCGGTAAGTATCCACAACGGTAAAGCGAAGGGACTCGATAAATTAATTAGTAGTCACTATGTGTGATGACAACAAAGCTAATGCTTTGAACACTTCCCTAACTGCAGCTTTCGGGTGGATAGCCACAGGAAAGCGATACACAGGTCAAGAGATCAAAGCCATACGGTTCCTTCACACCTGGATCTTGTCTGACCATTCATACACATCTTTACCACTGTGTAAGCAACGGTTTGACTCACCTCTGTCTCGGAAAATTTTCAAAGTCTGAATTTTTCTATCACTCAACAACTTCACACTAGTTATCCGCCTGAAATGAGCCAATGATTTTATATATGTAACCTGTTTCCTTTTCAGTTTTCTTTCGTTTTGTGCGTCTGTTTGCTTTTTCATCAGAATTGTCAGAGAACATTTTTAAACCAAGAACTTTCAAGAAGTTCCATCTCCTCGACAACAAACTCACCCCCACTCCGTTTTTCCTCTTTCCAGACTTAGATAGACAGGGAGCGTAAGGGAGACTCGTGTCTTCAGTTTCCTCACTTAAAGTGTTACATTGCTGTCAAGCTGTCTATATAGTTTCTTTCTGCCTTAAGCACTCCAACAGGTACAGCTAAATGTGACATATCCACGAACTTGTCCAGTGATGCATGGAGTTTCCTTCTTATAAGTAAATGAAGACCCAGGCATCGCTAGGAACGAGCTCATTGAACAATAATAAGATAAGATAAGATAATGTTGCTTATAGCCCAGCCGACCGCAAGGGGCCACATCAGGGCTGTCACCACGTTAAAATCAACTCACAAGTCATTTTTTTTTTTAATTAAAAAAAAATTAAAAAAACCCTTTCACACATCTCTTTAAAAGACATCTTCTAGAAACGCACCAGAAACTTCGTTAAAAATCTTTCATCCGTAAAATCTTAAATCAGATGAAAAATGTTAATCTCTCTCAAAAACTCAAAGATCACGTCAGGCGGGACATCCCTGAACAGGATTTTCATGGACTCTGCTGTAAAATGTTTGTGTCTCACATCGTGCAAGTCCCAACACTCTAAAAGAATATGTTTCATTGTGAGTGACACATGACATGGAATGCACCACGGAGCTTCTTCATTCTTTAAAAGGTATGAATGGTAAAATACGAATGGCCGGTGTGCAGCCGGCACAGAACTGTTTCTTCTTTACGACCACCAGACGTAGATGGGAGGAACTCATTAAGGTTTGGACGGATCTGAAAGAGTTTGTTATCCGTCTGTGTGTTCCAGTCCTCCTGCCAGAGGTCTCTCACATAATCATTAATTTTGGGTTTCAGATCTGAGCAAGGGATATAAATGTTGGACAGTTTCTCTCTTGTGGCATTCTTGGCTAAACGATCAACCATTTCATTCCCTCCGATGCCAACATGACCAGGAACCTAAGCCAGAATAATGTTGTAACCATCCGCTTTCAACTTGCTAAAAAGTTCAAAGAAATGTAGAAGTTCTGGATGCTGAAGGTTGCGGCCAGCTATGGCCTCCAAAGCTGACAGTGAATCTGACAGAACCAGAAAGTCCCTCTTCTCAGATTGTGAAATTATCTTCAATGCCAAAACCAGAGCAGTAAGTTCAGCAGAATAGACAGAAGCATCTAGAGGTATATGTTTTTAACAGTATCTGAGAAGGAGCACCAGGGCAATAGGCTGCACAGGCCAGTCCATCCTCAGACTTGGAACCGTCAGTGAAAATTTTCTGATAAGATGGGAATTTTGAACAGAGGTCAGCATACAATGCCTTGTATGCCAGAGAGCTGGTAGACTCTTTGCGAAAAGCTGCAAGATCAAAACGAGTCTCTGGTGTGAAAAAGGTCCATGGAGGCTGATCTGGAAACTTAGAAAAATCGGACACAACTCCTAGGTCTAGACCTGCATTCCGCACCTGAGGCTGCATACGAAGACCAAATGGCGGAATACAGTTAGGGTTGTTTTCGAATTTGCTTTGAAACTGAGGGTCAAAGATACAGTCATAGGCAGGATTCTGCGGTTCCGAGAACAGTCTGATGTAGTAATTCAAAGATAGCTTCAGCCTGCGGTTGGACAGTGAGGGTTCACCTGCCTCTGCGTACAGGCTGTACACAGGGGTGGTGCGGAATGCTCCAAGACAGAGACGAAGCCCTTGATGGTGGATAGGGTCCAAGAGTTTTAGATAAGAGGGTCTTGCAGAGCCGTACACAGCACAACCATAGTCCAGTTTGGAACGGACCAAGGCTCTGTAGAGGTGCAGCAAAGTTTTCTTATCAGCCCCCAGTCAGTGTGTGCTACGACCCGCAGAATATTCAGAGCTTTCTGGCAAGAGGTTTTGAGGTTTTTAATGTGGCTGAGAAAGTTGAGTTTTTGGTCAAAAATCACTCCTAGGAATTTGGCCTCTTTGACAGCTGGAATGGGAGATTTCCCTATTTTGATTTCAGGATCTGGAAAAAACTGACGAAAATGATGGAAGTGAATGCACTGTGTCTTTGTAGGAGAAAAAGTGAAGCCGTTTTCATCCGCCCACTGATGAATTTTATCCACACAAAGCTGGAGCCTGCGCTGGACACTCGGGTACAGGCTTCCAGTTGCGTAGACAGCAAAATCATCCACAAACAATGAGCAGTCTGAACCCTGTTGAACTGACTTGACAATGTTGTTGATCTTGATGCTAAAGAGGGCAGGAGACAGTATGCTTCCTTGTGGAACACCCAACTCCTGCTCATGAACATCAGAGAGAGTGGTGCCAACCCGGACCTGAAACTGTCGTTCTACCAAAACATTTTGAATGAAAAGTGAAGATGACCCCGAAAACCAAGATCATGGAGAACATGAAGAATCCCAGATTTCCAGGTGGTATCGTAGGCCTTCTCCAAGTCGAAGAAAATTGCCACTGCATGTTGTTTGTTAATAAAGGCGTTCCGAAGTGTAGATTCTAGACGGATCAAATGGTCCACTGTAGCGCGATGTTTGCGGAAACCACACTGTTCTTTCGCCAGAAGGCCGTCGGTTTCAAGTTTCCACATGAGTCGAGCGTTGACCATTTTTTCCATCAGTTTGCAGACACAGCTGATCAAAGCTATGGGACGGTAATTGGATGGGTTAGAAAGATCTTTTCCAGGTTTGGGTATGGGTATGATAAGGGCTTTCTGCCAGGACGGTGGAGAACACCCTGTGAACCAGATATTGTTGAAGACTTTCAGAATGGTCTGGAGACAGCTTTCTGGGAGATGTTTCAAGAGCTGATAGTGGATCTCATCCAGGCCAGGAGCAGAATCGTTGCAGGTTTGCAGAGGTGATTTCAGTTCATCGATCGAAAATGGCAGATTGTAGGCTTCAGTGTTGTCTAATGAGAAGTTACAAGGAGATTTTTCTTTCAGGAGTTTGTTTTTCAGAAAAGCAGGTGTTTTATTTGTGGAGGAAGAGTTCTTTTCAATAGTTGAGGCCAGCACATTAGCTACAGCTTGTTTATCTGTGATCAGGGCTTCTGCAAGTTTCAGGTGATGGATAGAAGGATTGGTCTTTTTTCCACTAATTTTCCTGATCACTTTCCATACTTTCTTCTTGGAGGTCTTTGAAGTCAACTTGGAGCAGAAGTCTCTCCAAGACTGACGTTTACACTTTTTGAAAATGTAGCGAGATTTGGCACGGAGATTTTGGTGGGCCCTCGCGTAAGGTATTGATGGCCTGCGACAGACAACACGTTGAGCCTTCTGGCGTTGATTGTGGATTTGTTGGCACTCAGCATTAAACCAGGGAGTTTTCGGCATCTGAGGTTTGGTGGTAGAAGCCGGAATGATGTTCTTGGCACAGCTGATGATAATATTCGTCAAGGTTTCAGCAGGGTCAGGACTTTGAAGAACCTGATCCTCCACTAATTCTTTTTGTATGGTCGTAGCAAAAAGATCCCAGTTAGCTTTTCGAAGGTTAAGACGTTCTGGTAAGATGATGTGTTCTGATGATTTATGTCTCAAGACTATTGGAAAATGGTCACTTCCACGTAGATCATCATGAACACTCCAATCAAAGTCTAAGACCAGTGAAGGATCGCATACTGATAAATCAATGCGAGACAGAGTGCCATTTGACGAATGTAGATATGTTGGAGAGCCATCATTCAGACAACACAGGTCAAGCTCAGAGAAGACATCCTCCAGAAGAAGACCTCGGGGAGAGGAGTCTGCACTGCCCCAAAGAGGAGAGTGGCCGTTCAGGTCCCCTAGAAGCAAGAAAGGTCGTGGGAGTTCTTCTATGAGGCTAACCAGCTCTTGTCGACTGACAGATGATGATGGGGGTAAATACAGGGAACAAACTGTCACTGTTTTATGTAAGGAGATTCCAGCAACTAAAGCTTGAAGAGAAGATTTAAGGTTGACAGGGCTGAACAACAAAGATTTGTGGACGAGTAATGAGACCCCACCTGAAACTCCAAGAGCTGTAGGTTGGGCTGGTTTAGACAGTACATTAAAACCTGAAACAGAAAAGGACTTTTCTTTGTGCATCTGCGTTTCTTGAAGAGCTACTACAGCTGGCTTTAAATCTTGGCAAAAAAGTTGGAGCTGCTCAAAATTGGAATGGAGACCTCGGATATTCCAGTGGAAGATGGTTGTGTCCATCATAAAAGAGATATGGTGAAGGAAAATAAATCTTGTAACTCTTCACCGGCAAGTTCCTTTCATTCCATGTCGACATCATCTAGATCCGAGAGAACAGCAAATCTGTTGGTGTTTCTCTCCGCTTTTTTCTCTCGATCTGATAAAATATTAGGTGCTTTCTTTTTAGGCGGCGATTTTGTCTTTCCTCCAGAACCGCCAGCTCCCTTGTTGACAGCTGTAGGGTGCCCTTTGGAGGATTTTGAGG
>CM065725.1:34661817-34666817 GCA_033310375.1 Conus canariensis
GGATAGATTCAACTGGAAAGACTGGGTCCGCACAATGTGGGATGGGTTCAAATGGAAAGCCTGGCGTCACACAATGTATCATGGGTTTAAATGGAAAGCCTAGTGCCACACAATGAAGTATGGGTTCTAATGGAAAGTCTGGCGCCACACAATGAAGAATGTGTTCTAACAGAAAGCCTGGCGCCACACAATGAAGTATGGGTTCTAATGGAAAGTCTGGCGCCACACAATGAAGAATGTGTTCTAACAGAAAGCCTGGCGCCACACAATGAAGTATGGGTTCTAATGGAAAGTCTGGCGCCACACAATGAAGTATGGGTTCTAATGGAAAGTCTGGCGCCACACAATGAAGTATGGGTTCTAATGGAAAGTCTGGCGCCACACAATGAAGAATGTGTTCTAACAGAAAGCCTGGCGCCACACAATGAAGTATGTGTTCTAACAGAAAGCCTGGCGCCACACAATGTAGAATGGGTTCAAATGGAAAGGCTTGCGCCACACAATGAAGAATGTGTTCTAACAGAAAGCCTGGCGCCACACAATGTAGAATGGGTTCTAATGGAAAGTCTGGCGCCACACAATGAAGAATGTGTTCTAACAGAAAGCCTGGCGCCACACAATGAAGTATGGGTTCTAATGGAAAGTCTGGCGCCACACAATGAAGAATGTGTTCTAACAGAAAGCCTGGCGCCACACAATGTAGAATGGGTTCAAATGGAAAGGCTTGCGCCACACACTGAAGAATGGGTTCAAATGGAAAGACTAAGGCCTCACCATCCAGGATCTTGTGGTATTGTTCAAGGTGGTCTGCACGGCCTTGATCAAATTTCCTAACCATGCAGCTGCGCGAATTTCTCGACCACCTTGTTGACGAACGAAAACATTTAAAACAAGAAAAAATAGGAAAGAAACCCAACAGTGAAACCGTCTAAACTCAGACTGGAAGTTTGAAAGCATCATCATAATGACCATCAAATCATGGCAGCAAGAAAAAAATCTTTCCTTTAGCCTTTCCCTCCCTCCCCCCCCCCATCCCCACCCCCTTCCCCCATCTCTTACTAACCCCCTGTCCGTCTCCCTAACTAAACCTTCTTTCCATCAGACATTTAAGCTGATGTCTTGAAGTCTTATGGTGCAACGTGTTCTCTTGGTATTTTTGAAAATTTCTCAGCATTGTCAGCGATCGAATGTACCTTGACCTTTGTAAGAGAAGAGGTGTTGTAGGGAAGGAAATGGTGATTTGGGACGGATGGCGGAGGAGTGGGGTGGTGGTGGTGGTGAGAGTCACGGAGCAAGGAGGAGGGGGGAAGGGGAAGGTGGGAAGAAAACTTTAACCTGTCCAGTCTTCTATGTAACTGCACGGACCTTTCCATTTAATACAAAGAACACTTGTGGGGGGTAGGGTGAAGGTGAAAAGAATTCACCGATGGAGGGGGTGGGGTCATGGAGTCTGATAGTCAACAACAAAGAAAACAACAAGAACAAAGAAACAAAGAAAAGAGAAAGGAAAGAAAGAAAAGAAAGAAAGAAAGAAAGAGGTCTTACTCGGTGACCCAGTTCATCAACGGCACGTGGAACCCCAATAAAAAATGTGATACGGCTCGAGCGTGTTCTCCATTCGTGACCGACTCCATCACATGGGTTGTCGTTCTTGGACCATCGCTTTGTGCCCGAGCTAATCACGCGCGCGCGTGCAGCGCTAAGTGGATTGTGGCCCTATTTGTCCCCCCTGCCGGTTTCTCTGTCTCCCCTTCTGTATCATTGATGAATGGGGAGACAGGCAACTGCAGCCCTCTACCACCCCCCCCATCTCCCCCCGCCCCCTCCCCCCCCCCCCCCCCCACATCATTGCCTCCCCTCTAACCCTACTCCTCCCCTCCCCTCTTCACGTGTATAGATCGTTGTTAGTCCTTTGGGTTCCTGGAATTTCTCGGTCTAAAATATGTCACTGTGATATGATGCGATACAAAATTATGCAACTCTTTACGGTAAAATGAAACACAGTGCAGTTGACGTTTATAATGATAGAGTATAGGTTAATCAGGTCCATACCTCAATCTGTTTTTACATCTCTCTCTCTCTCTCTCTCTCTCTCTCTCTCTCTCTCTCTCTCTCTCTCTCTCTTCCATCTTTGTTTCATGAAATTCTGTGAATTACTGTTGCCTTTTTAACTTCTTTTTTTCCTTTTGGGAGAAATCTTGCATTAAAAAAAAAAGAACAGAAAAACAACTGTTGGCCATCATATTCTCTTTCTTCTTTCATATCACACACACACACGCGTGCACACACCACACACACACCACACACACACGCGAGCGCGCGCGCGCGCGCGCACGCACGCACGCACACACACACACATGGAGCGCAGCGAGAGAGAGAGAGAGAGAGAGAGAGAGAGAGAGAGAGAGAGAATATCGACATCCATCAGATAAGGAGACAGCGGTAACCTTTGTAAATTTTTTAAAGAGCAGCGCTGGTCTGTCACCACACTGAGAAGCACACACAGAAAAAAGGAAGGATTCAATTCGTTGTGTGCCGAACCAGCACCACTATTTAAAGTACCTCTATCGCAACTCTCCTGCACCTACCTTAGAGCTTAGAAATGCAACATCACATTACTAGAAACTTCAGACAGAACCTTCTGTTCATCTTGATATGGATTGTTATGAAATCATAAAACATCTTCCAGAAATTTTTTTTGCTTTTCCGAAAGAAAAAAAAAATCAAACCTTTTTTTCAAGGCTGGGAGAATGATATTCACCCACGGTCATGGAAAGATTATATTGCTAAATCGTAAGGCTGTGTTTACGTGAATGTGTATGTGTGCGTGTGCGCACGCGTGCATGTGTGTATGTGTGTGCGTGTGCGTGTGTGTGTGTGTGTGTGTTCAACGTGCGTACGTGTGTGTTTGCGTTGGCTCGCATGCTTGTGTGTACATGTACGTGTGTGTGTGTGTGCGAGTGTATGTCTATGTCTGTGTCTATGTCCGTGTCTATGTGTGTGTGTGTGTGTGTGTGTGTGTGTGTGTGTGTGTGTGTGTGTGTGTGTGTGTGTGTTTGTGTGTGTGCGTATGTGTGTGTGTGTGTGTCTGTCTCTCTGTCTCTGTCTGTCTGTCTGTCTGTGTTCCTGTGTGCCTAGGCTTCTCTGTGTCGATCTGTGCGTGGTTATGTCATTTAGAGTTATCTCACAGCGAACAAGATTAAGGCACCGAGCGTAGCCTCAGCTTTTCCTTTGCTAACAACGCAGCTTGCTGTTCTCGTTTTGTTCGTATCACTGTAATAATCATGGCCCTCACTCAGCAGTGTACACATCCAACTGTCATACCTATCTATCCGTTATCTCTTCAAGGATGTGAACAATAATGTGCACGATTGTTTATTCACGTACCATGGCCCAAGTGCCATGTTATTTGAATTGATTTTTTTTAAGCGAGACGTCAAGGAAGTGCTGTAGGTCTGTGTTAGTGCAGATGTGTATGTGAATGGCTTGTTTGTTTGGTGGTGGTGTTGTTTGGGTTTTTTTTTTTTTTTTTTTTTTTTTTTGGTTTGTGGTTTTTTGTTTTTTTTGTTTTATTTTTTTATTTTTTTTTTTTTGCTGTTGCTGTTTTGTTGTTGTTTGTTTGGGTTTTTTTAAGGGAAGAGATCGGTGGTGAGGACGAGGGGCAAGCACAGACACGCACACACACACACACACACACACACACAACACACACACACACACACACACACACACGCACACACACACAACTGAATCACTTGTTTTTTATTTTCTCCATCTTCAGCTGCTCTGTCTACTTTCTCATCACTCTGTAATGAATAGTGAAACGGTATCCAGCACTCTAGGCCTACATCTCACAATTAATGTACAATTTGAATGATTAACTTCAGTTACTTCTGAACTTGTCTGTAATCTAAATGATTGCAAAGCTCGCAGAACGGCCTCCGAATCAACACGGGAGATAATCTAACAGTGCACAGTACCGTAAATGAGATCAGAAATATCAGTCCACAATAGCGGGCTAAGTCGTTCCGTTGTTTCCTTAACTCACGAAAGGGTGTTGGTTTGTGTGTTTGTTTGTTTGTTTGAACCGCTCTTGTGTCATACCGTAATGAAATTAGAACAGGAGACGTGGAGATTATCTTGCTGTATAAAACAAGATGGCTGCCGCGCACACGCTGTAGTCTGCGCACTTGCCACAGTGAAGTGGTGTCTGTTTGAAGCTTTCTGTCGCTGGAGTACAGAAGGGGTCCCTAAAGTTTTTTGTGGAAATTTAGTGAGTTGTACTAGCTGCACATGGTGCAAAGAGGGGTGGTAATCAATAGACGATGGTGGAAAATGTCCAAGGGAGATAATCTGTATTACAGCTCGCCTTCAGAAAGTGTCCCCGCCGTTTTCATGGGACAGATGTCGATGGTGGGCACGCCCAAAGTAATGTTGGGCCATCAATCAGCTCAACAGCTCGATCAGAGAGAGAAACTGCCAAATATGAGTGTGAAAGGGTGCGCCTATCATGCAGACGGTCGATATCCTGATCGTGATCCCGACATGCGCTTCAGTTCAACTATTTGACAATCAAGGTCTATTTGAATGACCCATAAAGTGTGAAAAGGTAACTCTTCTTGCAAATGGAAAGACGGGCGTTATCTTCCCCCTTTTCTGGAACACGTCTATTGATTTCAAATCAGGACATCACGGATGGAATTGTTCATACATACAATTTTATTCAGCAATACGAATTCTGTTCTAAATTATTTTGAAACGCAGCTAGGGTTCAAAAAATGTCAATTTTTGATTGCCTTAAAGCCCTTACACTGCATCTTATTGCTATCTGATGGTCTTTCTGTAATACCTTCATTCTGCAGTAAAACCCCCAACCCCACCAACACACAGCGTACGTGCGCAGCACGCAGACACGCACGCACGCACGCGCACGCACGCACGCACGCGCGCGCGCACACACACACACACACACACACACACACACACACACACACACACTG
>CM065725.1:34671817-34676817 GCA_033310375.1 Conus canariensis
ATTGCCTATCATCATTCATTGCCTATAGTCATTCATCGCCTATCATCATTCATTGCCGATAGTCATTCATTGCCTATCATCATTCATCGCCTATAGTCATTCATTGCCTATCATCATTCATTGCCTATAGTCATTCATCGCCTATCATCATTCATTGCCGATAGTCATTCATTGCCTATCATCATTCATTGCCTATAGTCATTCATCGCCTATCATCATTCATTGCCTATAAGTCATTCATTGCCTATAGTCATTCATTGCCTACAATCGTTCATTGTCCATAGTCGTTCATTGCCTATCATCATTCATTGCCTATAGTCATTCATTGCCTATCATCATTCATTGCCTATAGCCATTTACTGCCTATCATCATTCATTGCCTATAGTCATTCATTGCCTGTAAGTCATTCATTGCCTATTATCATTCATTGCCTATCATCATTCATTGCCTATAGTCATTCATCGCCTATCATCATTCATTGCCTATAGTCATTCATCGCCTATCATCATTCATTGCCTATAGTCATTCATCGCCTATAGTCATTCATCGCCTATCATCATTCATTGCCGATAGTCATTCATCGCCTATAGTCATTCATTGCCTATCATCATTCATTGCCTATAGTCATTCATTGCCTATCATCATTCATCGCCATAAGTCATTCATTGCCTATCATCATTCATTGCCTATAGTCATTCATTGCCTATCATCATTCATTGCCTATAGTCATTCATTGCCTATCATCATTCATTGCCTATAGTCATTCATTGCCTATCATCATTCATCGCCTATAGTCATTCATTGCCTATCATCATTCATTGCCTATAGTCATTCATCGCCTATCATCATTCATTGCCGATAGTCATTCATTGCCTATCATCATTCATCGCCTATAGTCATTCATTGCCTATCATCATTCATTGCCTATAGTCATTCATCGCCTATCATCATTCATTGCCGATAGTCATTCATTGCCTATCATCATTCATTGCCTATAGTCATTCATCGCCTATCATCATTCATTGCCTATAAGTCATTCATTGCCTATAGTCATTCATTGCCTACAATCGTTCATTGTCCATAGTCGTTCATTGCCTATATCATTCATTGCCTATAGTCATTCATTGCCTATCATCATTCATTGCCTATAGTCATTCATTGCCTATAAGTCATTCATTGCCTATAGTCATTCATTGCCTATAAGTCATTCATTGCCTATCGTCATTCATTGCCTATCGTCATTCATTGCCTGTCGTCATTCATTGCCTATCGTCATTCATTGCCTATTGTCATTCATTGCCTATTGTCTTTCATTGCCTATCATCATTCATTGCCCATCATCATTCATTGCCCATCATCATTCATTGCCTATAGTCATTCATTGCCTATCATCATTCATTGCCTATCATCAATCATTCATTGCCTAGAGTCATTCATTGCCTATCATCATTCATTGCCTATAGTCATTCATTGCCTATCATCAATCATTGCCTAGAGTCATTCATTGCCTATCATCATTCATTGCCTATCATCATTCATTGCCTATAGTCATTCATTGCCTATCATCATTCATTGCCTATAGTCATTCATTGCCTATCATCATTCATTGCCTATAGTCATTCATTGCCTATCATCATTCATTGCCTATAGTCATTCATTGCCTATCATCATTCATTGCCGATAGTCATTCATTGCCTATCATCATTCATTGCCTATAGTCATTCATTGCCTATCATCATTCATTGCCTACAATCGTTCATTGTCCACAGTCCTTCATTATCCACAGTCATTTACAGTCATTCACATCCTTCAGTCTGTCATAGTCATCAATTGTCCATAATCGTTAATTGTCAATATTCATTGTCCGTGGTCATTCATTGTTCAGTCATTCATAATTATTCATTGTATACAGTCGTTCGTTTGATGCCCACAGCCATTTAGAGACAATGATGGTCCACAGACATTCATTGTCCATAGTCATTTGTTGTCTACAGTCATTCGTTTATTGGCTACAGTTTTTCATAGACATTTATAGTCCACAGTCATTCATTGTCCACAGTCACTCGTTGTTCTGAAGCCATTCGTGCACTGTCCACAAGTCATTCATATCATTGATGATCCACAATCATTCATAGTAATCGTGTGTGGTCATTCAATGTGCGCAGCCATTCATAGTCATTCAATGTCCACAGTCATTCATAGTCATTCTATGTCACAATAATTTATAGCCATTCTATGTCCACAGTCATTCATAGTCATTCATAGTCCACAGTCATTCATAGTCCACAGTCATTATAGTCATTCAATATCCACAGTCATTATAGTCATTTAATGTCCACAATCATAGTCTTTCAATGTCCACAGTCATTATAGTCATTCAATGTCCACAGTCATTATAGTCATTCAATGTCCACAGTCGTTTATAGTCATTCAATGTCCACAGTCATTATAGTCATTTAATGTCCACAGCCATTCATAGTCTTTCAATGTCCACAGTCATTATAGTCATTCAATGTCCACAGTCATTATAGTCATTCAATGTCCACAGTCGTTTATAGTCATTCAATGTCCACAGTCATTATAGTCATTTAATGTCCACAGCCATTCACAGTCATTCAATGTCCACAGTCATTATAATCATTCAATGTCCACAGTCATTAGTCATTCAATGTCCACAGTCGTTTATAGTCATTCAATGTCCACAGTCGTTTATAGTCATTTAATGTCCACAGTCATTTTAGTCATTCAATGTCCACAGTCATTATAGTCATTCAATGTCCACAGTCATTATAGTCATTTAATGTCCACAGTCATTCACAGTCATTCAATGTCCACAGTCATTATAGTCATTCAATGTCCACAGTCATTATAGTTATTCAATGTCCACAGTCGTTTATAGTCATTCAATGTCCACAGTCATTCATAGTCATTTAATGTCCACAATCATTATAGTCATTCAATGTCCATAGTCATTATAGTCATTCAATGTCCACAGTCGTTTATAGTCATTCAATGTCCACGTTCATTCACAGTCATTGAATGTCCACAGTCATTATAGTCATTCAATGTCCACAGTCGTTTATAGTCATTCGATGTCCACAGTCGTTTATACTCATTCCACGCCCACAGTCATGTCTTGTTTGCAGTCATTGTTTGTCCAGTCTTTTATTATCTATATTTATGCATTGTTATTGCTTGTCCACAATCAGTCATTGCCCATTGCCAAGCACGACCATTTATTGACCACTGTCAGCCATGATCCGTCATTGCCCACAGTCAATACTGGTCATTCGTTGTCCATAGTCAATAAAGCTCATTCAATGTCCATAGTCATTTATCATCAATCGTTGTCCATAGTCAATAATGGTCATTCATTGTCCATAGTCATTTACGGTCAGTCGTTGTCCATAGTCAATAACAGTCATTCGTTGTCCATAGTCATTTATAGTCATTCGTTGTCCATAGTCATTTATAGTCATTAGTTGTGCATAGTCATTTATAGTCATTCGTTGTCCATAGTCATTTATAGTCATTCGTTGTCCATAGTCATTTATAGTCATTCGTTATGCATAGTCAATAATGGTCATTCATTGTCCATAGTCATTGATAGTCATTCGTTGTCCATAGTCAGTAACAGTCATTCGTTGTCCATAGTCATTTATAGTCATTCGTTGTGCATAGTCATTTATAGTCATTCGTCGTCCATAGTCAGTTATGGTCATTCGTTATGCATAGTCAATAATGGTCATTCATTGTCCATAGTCATTTATAGTTATTCGTTGTCCATAGTCAATAACAGCCATTCGTTGTCCATAGTCATTTATAGTCATTCGTTGTGCATAGTCATTTTTAGTCATTCGTTTTCCATAGTCATTTATGGTCATTCGTTATGCATAGTCAATAATGGTCATTCATTGTCCATAGTCATTTATAGTCATTCGTTGTCCATAGTCAATAAGTCATTCGTTGTCTATAGTCATTTATGGTCATTCGTTGTCCATAGTCAATAATGGTCATTCGTTGTCCATAGTCATTTATAGTCATTCGTTGTCCATAGTCAATAATGGTCATTCGTAGTCCACAGTCAATAACGGTCATTCGTTGTCCATAGTCAAATAATGATCATTCGTTGTCCATAGTCATTTATGGTCATTCGTTGTCCATAGTCATTTATAGTCATTCGTTGTCCACAGTCATTTATAGTCATTCGTTGTCCATAGTCATTTATAGTCATTCGTTATCCATAGTCATTTATGGTCATTCGTTGTCCATAGTCATTTATAGTCATTCGTTGTCCATAGTCATTTATAGTCATTCGTTGTCCATAGTCAATAATGGTCATTCGTTGTGCATAGTCATTTATAGTCATTCGTTGTCCATAGTCATTTATGGTCATTCGTTGTCCATAGTCATTTATAGTCATTCGTTGTCCATAGTCATTTATAGTCATTCGTTGTCCATAGTCAATAATGGGCATTCGTTGTCCATAGTCATTCATAGTCATTCATTGTCCATAGTCATTTATAGTCATTCGTTGTCCATAGTCAATAATGGTCATTCGTTGTCCATAGTCAATAATGGTCATTCGTTGTCCATAGTCAATAATGGTCAATCGTTTCCATAGTCAGTAACAGTCATTCATTGTCCATAGTCATTTACAGTCGTTCGTTGTCCACAGTTATTCATTGTCCACAGTCAGTTTGTTTCCCACCATTGTCCGTGGTCACTCATTGTCCGCACTCATTCCTTCATGGTCACCCATGTCAGCAGCTCACGTAAGCCAGTCATCAACAGGGCGGCGTAGTCAGGAGTGAGACGTGGGGACTGTGCCTTGACCCTTGACCCTAAATTAGCCCCTAACTCTAACCAAATCCCTGAACTAATCTAAATCCGAACCCTAACCTTATCCTAACTGTATAAAGCCTTAAAGAATTAAAATCAAGATAAAAAAAAGTATTGATAGATCATGCTTAGAGTTGGGGTTGGGTGGGATGGGGGA
>CM065725.1:34684317-34701817 GCA_033310375.1 Conus canariensis
CTATGCAAATATTCCACCGGGATTTGGAAAGGAGGGGGTTGGGAGAAAAGGAGGAAGGGGGTGGGGGAGGGCAGAGGAGGAGGAGAGACAGGTGAAAGAACAAGAGTCTTGAACAGTAAATAGAAAATCCTTCACTGACAGGAGAGGAAACCGTTGAATTCTGTTTCTTAATAATAAACAGAACCATTTGTTTATGCCCGTCTAGAATCGACTTCCGTCTCATGGGTGAGAACTTTCTGTAGACATGGCTAGATGCGGTTATAGCACTTCACCCAAGCATACAACATTTCAATTAATTAACTTTGGGGGCATGTAGTGTGTCGCCGGGAGGCCACATGTCGTTGATGCTTTGTCTTCTAAGAAGAGAGAAGAAGAAGAGAGAGAGAGAGAGAGAGAGAGAGAGAGAGAGAGAGAGAGAGAGAGAGAGGAGAGAGAGAAGAGAGAGAGAGAGAGAATAATGTTGCTTATAGCCAAACCGACCGCAAACGGCCATATCAATGCTGTAGAAGAAGAGAAGAAGAAGAAGAGAGAGAGAGAGAGAGAGAGAGAGAGAGAGAGAGAGAGAGAGAGAGAGAGAGAGAGAGAGATAATGTTGCTTATAGCCAAACCGACCGCAAACGGCCATATCAATGCTGTACAAGAAGAAAGAAGAAGAAGAAGAAGAAGAAGAGGAAGAAGAAGAAGAAGAAGAGGAAGAAGAGAAGAAGAAGAGGAAGAAGAAGAAGAGAAGAAGAAGAAGAGGAAGAAGAAGAAGAAGAGGAAGAAGAAGAAGAAGAAGAGAAGAAGAGAAGAGGAAGAAGAAGAAGAAGAAGAAGAAGAAGAGAGAAGAAGAAGAAGAAGAAGAGGAAGAAGAAGAAGAAGAAGAGGAAGAAGAAGAGGAAGAAGAAGAGAAGAAGAAGAAGAGGAAGAGGAAGAAGAAGAAAAAGAAGAAGAAGAAGACACAAGGACATGAAAAAGAACAAGGAGAAAAAGAAGGAATGGAGAGGGGAAGGAAGGAGGAAGAGAAGTATCAGAACGAATGGAAGGTGGATGAGGAGGGAAAAGAGGGAGGACAGAGAAAAGAAAAAGTCAAGGGAGATGAGGAAGAACGAAGGAGTGAAAGAATAAAATGGAAAAAAACAAAAACAGGACAAACAGGAAAGCTGGGGGAAGAGAAACAAGAGGACGGAGCAGAGGAGGAAGAGGAGAGAGAGAAAAAAACTAGAAACAAAAAATTGTTGAAGTTTAAGACGATTATGATTAGAAACGACAAGAGAGCAGTCACGACATAGAAGAGAAAGAAGGCTAAGACAGAAAAGAAGATATTTCTGTTAAGAGTAAAAGTAACCACTGGGGGTTTTGAGAGAAGAACACAAAAGAGAAAAGTCTGCAAGTCTATTAACAGCATTCTTCAGAAACAAGAATTTTGAAAGACGTTCACAATGCTCAAGTTACAGAAGTGATGATGATTCAGTTTTAGCTGCACAAGCGCCAAATGACTCATACATCGCTTTCTCTGAACGGAGCATAACTATTTAGTGTATCTTGTTTATATAGCACTAGAGGGGCTGCAAACCGTGCGCGTGTGCGCTCACACACATACACACACATGTATGTTGTGTGTGTGTGTGTGTGTGTGTGTGTGTGTATGTGTGAGTGTGCAAGTGTGTGGTTTGCCTCTCTCTCACTCTCTTTCCCTCCCCTCCCTTCCTCTCTCCCCCTCTCTCTGTGGGGGTAGCGGGTGGAGGTGGGAGAGACGTGGTGTGTGAATGTGTGTGTGTGTGTGTGTGTGTCTGTGTGTGTGTGTGTGTGTGAGTGTGTGTTAAAAAAAATTAATGTATGAACAAGATCACACACACACACACACACACACACACACACATATATATATACATATATATATATATATATATATAATATAATATAAATGTCAGCTTTCCACATTTTACTATAAACGAAAGATTTGCATACAAAAAATTACCAGAGCAAACCATACCCCCCCCCCCTCTCTCTCTCTCTCTCTTTCTCTCTCCTTCCCTCTCTAGATGTCTACAGAATCACCACTGGTAATCTTGACATAAGCAACCAATTTCATCCTACAGTTTAAGTTGCCACACTCCATCTTCCAGGATGACGTACAAACACACCACCAGTGTGAAAGCGTTTTTATCTACTTGTCATCTCTCTAAGTGGCACATGATGGGCCATTTTTGTTCTCAAGGTGGAATGGGATTCAAAGTGTGTGCAGGATTTTTTATATAAGTGTTCACGCAAGGGAACTCGATTTGAAAGTCGCGTCCTGAGGACGAAGAGAAGAGCGGAGTCGGCCCTTGAGTTCACTCAGAAGAGAAATCTCTTCAACACAAGTCGTTTTCTGTGGGGAATCAAACCCCAGATCTCAAAACACAAGTCTGACACTTCACCCAGCTGGCCAACTATCAGACCATCTAAATATCAATGTTTCATGCATTCACATCAATACCGCATTCTAATGGCCACACAACTCACTCGTTTCAGAGAGAAATCAAAATAGTCACCAGTACCTTCAGAACTAGCCATCCAACAATATTTCCGGGCTAGAAAAAATATCAACACAATTCCAAAATAAGGAAGACGTCAAGCACCTTGAGCACCATCATAACGGTCTTATAAAACACAACTGCAGAAGAAGAAAAACCAGCAGAGATAAGTCATCCAAACATAATTCCGAAACAGGAAAAACAAGTCAGCACGTTTGGCACCACCATGTGTCTTGGAATGTTTCCAAAAAAAAAAAAACAGAAATAAAGGCAACTGAACTGACAAAACAAAATTTCATACACACACTCAAAGATACAGAACAGTATTCAGTTCATCAAAAACAGTCATCTACACTCAGATCAAGACAATGACATACACTATCTCTGGCGCATTGTGAGTCTCAACTAAAAGAAAGAGAACAGTTTTCTGTTTATCGAAAACCGTCATCTATACCCAGACCAAGACAAAGACATCCAATATCCAAAAACCATCATCTATACCCAGACCAAGACAAAGACATCCAATATCCAAAAACCGTCATCTATACCCAGACCAAGACAAAGACATCCAATATCCAAAAACCGTCATCTATACCCAGATCAAGACAAAGACATCCAATATCCAAAAACCGTCATCTATACCCAGATCAAGACAAAGGCATACACTATCTAAAATCAGTCATATCTACCCAGATCAAAACAAAGGCACACACTATTCAAAAACAGTCATATATATCCAGATCAAGACAAAGACATCCACTATCCAAAAACAATCATCTATACCCAGATCAAGATAAAGACATACACTATCTTTGGCATATTACAAGTCACAAGATGATTTTTTTTTTCAATGTATTTTGAGCATTATCAGCAGTCTAAACAAAAACCTACAAGAAAGAAAGACACAGACTGAAAAGTAGCACCCCTATATCTGCATTTCTCAGCATCTGACAGACAGTTCCAGACTCAGACAGAGATCTGTACTTTGTACATATTCAGTGGCTTACCGTCTCTCTTGTATAAGACACTTTTCAGTTCAATTTCCTCAAGAAGGAATATGAGTTTGGACTAATCCAGATAAGCCACACCACCACACCCCTTAGACCATGAGGCCAAAATATGCAGAGGCTACAGATCAATAAATGAGTAATAAGTAAATAAATAAATAAAAGAGTTGGGGGAAAGGGTATAGCTAAGTAAGACTTTGTTCGTGTATCACCCGTGTTTGAGCATGACTACTGTATAAGACAGACATCACAACTGTGCAGGGTCTCCTTTATCGAGCGACCTCAGACCAATGTGGCAATGATGGTTCATGTGGACCGCTGCCACCGAGACCAAGACCTCTGGTGCTGTCAATGGGGGAGCAGATGAGTGTCAGTAATGGCACTAGCAAAGTACACAACGAAGACAGGTCAAAGAAGAACAGTTAAGAAGCAATATACACACAAAGGCCATTCACCACAGTCATCTAAATAGCTTTCTGAATGAGGAAAGACGCTGGTACTTACGACAAGGTAAGTCGTGCGAAATAAACATAAAACGAGAGGAATGCAGACTATGACCCCAGCCATCCAAGCAGGATTCCAGAATATGAAAGACCTCTTCTTTTGATCAGTCGTATTGACATGATTTTGGAACAAATGCATTCCCCCCACCCATTCCCCATTCATAAAACTATACCACGAAAAAAGACACGTGGAGTTTAAAGCACAATCCTCAATTCGTATATTATTTTGGAATGCAAGATCCCTAAGAGCATTTTGTGGACACAACAGACATTGGATATTTAGAAAAGAAAACGGATTCACTGTGAAGAACGCTCAGCTGATAAACAATCGATTTCATCTGATGAGCAAGGAAGGGGAAGCAACTTAATACTGGCCTTACAAAACACTTTCATTATTGTTCAAATTACTCCCCTTGAGCATTAAAACTGGCTTCGAAGAGTGGGTTTCTCTCACCAAATCTAAAGCCAGTTTTCATGCTAGGGGTGGTGATTCAGTATGAGGGAGCTCTGTGTATCAAGATGGCAGTGCTTGCAGTTACTAACTCACTCTGTCAGTCGGTCCACATTCTAACCGATTTAAGTGATAACTAAAACGAGTTCAACACTGATAGTCATGTTTGAGAAAACACTGCATTACTTGTCAATAATGTTTAGTGTTCAAATAATATAAAGTAAAAAGTAAACAGGCCCTTCAGTATCATCAACAGCCTGCCTTCACCATTGATTTATTACTGCCATTTCTCTTGTCAAGAAGGTGCAGAGTGTCAACAAACTGATATGGAGATTTACATATAATCCACATAAAAAAACTTCTACCAAATCCCAAGCGAGAATGTTCAACAACGCGTTAAAACAAGGATTTCACAGCTATATTCAGACAAACTATTGTGGATGCGACAACACATCTATAGCACCAGTCACTCCTGAAACTATAGTTTTAAAATGAAACCAAGTGCACAGTACATTTCAGTTATTGCTTTGGTCTGCCATAGCTCTGTATGTTCCAGTATAAAACTAGCCAAACAGAGCACTCACATTACTGCTTTGGTCTGTCACAGCTCTGTATGTTCCAGTATAAAACTAGCCAAACAGAGCACTCACATTACTGCTTTGGTCTGTCACAGCTCTGTATGTTTCAGTATAAAACTAGCCAAACAGAGCACTCACATTACTGCTTTGGTCTGTCACAGCTCTGTATGTTCCAGTATAAAACTAGCCAAACAGAGCACTCACATTACTGCTTTGGTCTGTCACAGCTCTGTATGAAACCAGACAGGAACAAAATAAAACACGCACGCACGCACACACGCACGTGCGCACGCACACACACACACACACACACACACACACACACACACATACACACACACAATTGTTTATGCAGCCTGTGAATTATCATATACATCCTTTTATCTGTTTTGTATAACTGAAAGTTCTCTGGGCAACATCTATGTCAACACAATGCACAAACAGTGACAGCCAATCAAATCAGAGACAAATACAAAGGATCATGTCACTTCTAGCGGCACAGCCTGACAGGAAGATGGGTGACAAATGAGATTCATCTAGGTAGTCACTAATGCATTGATGATTCCTACAGACCAGTGGACATGACAGTCGACTCTGAAGGATCTTTGCTAGTGTCTTTTCACTTGTTTCATTCTTGCAAGTCTTTTATAACCCCTTCAGTGCCATGTGTTATTTTGGCGAGTGTCCTGTATTTGCCAAGTTTTTGCGTGTTTTTTTTCAGTCTGTGGAACTGCAAGGTAGTCACTGAGAAAAAAAGGCTCTTGCCATGTAAATTATTACAAGAATCAGTTGGTGCTTGGTGGCTTTTCATTTTCAACAAGCTTTGCTGCACGAGACCACTTGTATCTTGGGACACTTTCTGAATTTATCATTTGTGCGCATTAACGTTGTTATGTACCTTTCTTTGGGGTAGATAACTTTCCTTACTAGAGGAGAAAAAAAAATCTCATAAGAACGTGTACATAGCCTACTTTTCTGAAAGGAAAATTTACAGACTATTCATTTCTGACTGCTGACTTCTGGAAATCACAAAGTGATGCCAACATGTCCATTATTGCAAGCAGTAAAGTATTTTGGCAAGTATTTTGGCAAATGTATAAATATATATATGGCAATTAAGAAGTTAATCATAATGAACAGATATATAAATACTGCCTAAGAAGACAATCATGAATATCATGACCATCACCAATTAGTGCCTCCAGTCCTAAGTTTGATATGAACAAAAGGCCACCAGTGGACATCAGCCGCATTTTGCAGGTAGTCAAAACATAAAATGAACATAAACATGAATTGTATAGCACCATGGTTTTTGACAGCATGTCTGCTTTCTATACAAAATGATGTAACCTCTCTGAGGCACAGGGTGAAATTGAAATCATGTTCAATTTTCATAACCCAAGATTTTCTCGACCTCTCTCTCTTTGGCATACCAGTTTACATAACAAACTAGAGCAAGAGGTACCTTTGCTTTGCTGCCTCACACATACACGCACACATGTATGCATGCACAAACACAAGACAACCCCACCTAAGCAAAGTCAAAAGCGCAGAGTACTCTCATCCCTTCCTCCAGTCCCCCTCTCCCACACCAACTCTGAATCTCTAATAGATTTTACACCATGTTGCCGACAGCTGTGACAGTCTGAGCTTGCTGTTACACACAGCCACTCTGCCTACCTTGCTGAGCTGCTCACTTCCGTCAATTTGTCAACTGCTGTTAATCTACTGTTAGATACTGAAAGCACACACCTAACATCCACCAAACTGCCATCTTTACACACGATACACACTGCTGCTATCGCTTTGTCAACTGCTGTTTAGTCAGATACTGAAAGCATGCACCTCACACCTACCAAACTGATATCTTTACACACAATACACACAACTGCTGCTATCAATTTGTCAACAGTTGTTCAGTCTGATACTGAAAGCATGCATGATACACTTTCCCCTTGTACACACACACACACACACACACACACACACAAAGATAAAACAGATTTGCTATCACTTTGGGAACTACCACAACAGTATGAGACTGAGTAGATGCATCCTGCACACACACACACACACTGCCCTCTCTATGAACACATCAATTTGTCTGCTGCTTTGATAGTCTGAGACCAAATGTGTGCTTCTTACACACACCCACTGCCCTCTCTCTACACACACACACACACACCACACACACACAACACCACGCTACTTTCACTTTGTCAATGCAGCAAATTGCCTGAGACTGAGTTCATGCATCTTGCTGCACATCCACTGCCCTCTCTACACAATACACACTGAGAATGACGGAGAACTATGGACCAGTCGACTGCTGCGACAGCCTGCGAGCCAGATCTCTGTGTTTGGTTTGTTGGTGGGTGGTCTGCACACTGACAAAGTGCTCAAGCAGCTCCTGGAACGGGATGTCTGACTCCTGGGTGCTACTGTCGCTTTTCCCTGCCCTGGAATTTCTGACAACAAAGAAAAACAGAATGCACCGCCAATGGTGAAAAAGGGCAGCTGATAATTGATGAACACTTCTGCTTCTTCCCCGTTTCTCTGCTAGCACTCCGACATTCATCTTTAGTGAGGTATTTAGTTGTGTGACAGAAAATCATTCCATTATATACTACCACGTTTAGCCTGAAGGAACTGATCAACAATGATGATTCTCATCACATCGTAACAACTTTTGCACAGCAGATCAGTATGTGTAGTTTTTATCAGTTACGTTTATTGCATCATACAGTCTGGGACCACAACCAATGAAGAACAAAGAAATAAATAGTGAAATACAACTCTGTCTAGGCTGCAGCGGGCAGCAGAAGGAAGAATGTGGTAAGATCCATAACGAATCATTACTGCTGACAGAAAAGAAAACTAAAGTCCTTCCCAAGCAGGGGACGCAGCACTAAAGAAATTGACACAGCATGTCATGTGCTCTCACAGAAAAGCGCCTACTTCATTTTCAAAATTACTTCATTCCTGTTGCCACTGATGCAGTCCCCCAACTGTTTTTTATTCCGCCAAACGTGCACTGGTCACATTTGAAGTCAGTTGTTAAAGTATTTCTCTTCCAAAAATGGGAAACTTTTCAGGAAAATTTAGAAAGAGAGGGTGTTAGTTACTGCCAATAACATTGACAAACAAAGCACATGACAAGACACGATGCATTTCAACCTCTTGGGTCTTCTTCAGACGAAAAAATAAATCACATTTAACATTTAAGACAGTACAAACAAAGAACGAAAATGACTCATCTGTTGTTGTCCATGTGGTGGGGAGAATAGCCGCTAGGCAGGTCATTTCCGCCTAGCGGCTATTCTCCCCACCACATGGACAACAACAGATGAGTCATTTTCGTTCTTTGTTTGTACTGTCTTAAATGTTAAATGTGATTTATTTTTTCGCCTGAAGAAGACCCAAGAGGTTGAAATGTATCGTGTCTTGTCATGTGCTTTGTTTGTCAATATCATTGGCGGTAACTAACACCCTCTCTTTCTAAGTTTTGCTTCATTCGCCGCCGTCAGTCACTCCATTTTGAAACTTTTCAGGAAAAGTGTATTTTGGACATTTCTATGATTACAACTGTTTCTTCCACAAAGCTCTCAGCTTCTTTAGGGAACGCTAGCATCTCTACAGGATCAAAACTTAACTGTAATGTATGACAATTCAAAGCCTCTAACTGTCAAGTCCTATTTTTGTATACTGCATCAGAGAGGTTGGGATGAAGGTTTCTAAAGTCGAAATGAGGAGCCACTGTCCCCTTCACCCTCACCCCACCTCCTTCCACCCTCCCAACTGGCCATCCCTACCTAATTTTAATTCTTAAATACCAAGAAAAAGATTTCACATTAGTATGACTACACAATACACATTCATTATCAAGATTAGTGTATTTTTGTGTAAAATGGTGTTAAAGATATGTCAAAGTGCATGGGTGTACAAAACAGGATGTTCTAACTCAGAATCACGTTTTAAATCAAAGAATCCACATATAATGGATGCATGCACACCTGTACACACATAACCCATAAAGGCGCTTGCACCTATCTTGACTGGTCTACACACTTAAAAAAAAAAATCCCAATTTTTCTTTCAATCCAGAAAAGGTCATTGTGAGCGCACTAGTTTCTCTGCACTTGCACCACACCCACTCAGCCGTTAGACTACTATAAACAGGGGTTAAAATTGTTTAAAGAAGGGCCCATGGTTGAATGGTCAAAGGGCGCAAGGCTTACAGTAAGATAAATAACTAAACAGAACAGACTGGGTGGAGGGTCTCAAGGAGGACACCCAGTAAAGACCTGACCTCTATAGTAACCTGAACTGCCGGGCAGGCTTTCCTGTTTAAGATCAGCTGGTAAAGACGTTAAGCCAAAGAACACACACACACACACACACACACACACACACACACACACACACACAAAGAACACACACACACACGCACACACACACACCACACAAACACACACACACATGCGCTCAACACACACACACTTCACATATGCCCACAGGAGTGATTTTCCCCGTTTCCTTACCTGCATTCCAAGGAAGAGCAGTAGCTGAAGCTGGGGATACACTCCAGCCGACACTTGAGGACTCTGAAAGCTTCAGACTGTGGCACCAGCATCAGCAAGCCATACAAACTCCGGATCAGGTCACTGTTCCTCTCCGCATCCAACAGATGTAGCCGCAGGTCTGAATTCCCATCACTCACTGGTTGTCAACATTACTGGCCTCCAACATCACTTCAAAACAGACTCAAGACCTGTTTACCCTAAAACTACTATAGGCATACTTTTCGACAGAACTGAGCATAATCGGAAATGAAATGAGGCAGGGAACAATAAACGATAAACAGTAAACAAGAGCATGTTTTCTGCAAAGGGTGTGTACATATATTCAAGATTTCAGTAAAAGCTGGGGGAAAGTGGGATCCATTTTCATCTTCTATCCAATACAAATTACTTTAAAACCTGATTCATCGGCATACTTCAGCACAAATTCAATCTCTCTCGCCCATTTTTTTTACATTTCAGGGTCAGGGCCCCTGCCAGCGTTTCAAAGTATCAGCACATTGTTGTCAAAGACACAGATGCAGCCAGATGCAATTTCACTCACAAGAGTTAGCGAGAGTTGTCATTCTTTGGTCACAATACACTAACACAATGTTTACACACTGCAGGTGCAGTTATCGATCTAGAACTTTGCCTTCAGATTGTATTCGTCGTCTTTTCGCCAACATGTGTACAAAATATGATAAAATTGTACTGGCAAACAGGTCTGCAGACTATAAACCAATCCCAGTTCCATCTGCAGTGCAAGAGTAAGAAGCAGAGAGACAGAGAGACCTGTCACAGAGAGAGAGAGAGAGAATAACGAAAAACATGATGGCACGCACAAACACACACACACACACACACACACACAAAAGCACATGGACTTACATGAGAACACCGGAGACTCTATCAGCTGCACCAGTTCGTCAATCTCTCTAAGTACTTGCACAGTTATCTCAATGTCCCCACTGAACCAAAGTCAAGGTTCATCACATTCACAAAGAAAAAATGGAACATAAATCATCATCCTCTTCTTTTTTTGGACTTCGTCTGATTTGCAACATTTCATATCATTCGTTGATCCAACACTGTTTCCATGTTAACAGATTCACCTTATTTAAACATATTTCTTCACCATAAAACAGGTTCACCTGATTCAAAATGATTTGTTATTATGAAAACAGATTTTCCCCGATTCAAAAGTATCTGTCCAAATAAACACAACGTTACCTATTACAAACAGTATAGTTCCAAAAGGTGAGATTGTTGTGTGATCACCCTAAGTAGTAAATGTGCTAAATGTATTCTGAATAAAAATGACATGTGAGCCCTCTGAAGCCTGTTGTGATGGTGTGAAAGGATACAAATGCTGCATTAACAGGCAGGCGTGGGAGTAGTTGTGGGTCAGATAGCACAGGGACAATGTGGCTACAGGACTGTGACACCAGCACCGGTACAGACGGCAGAACAGGGAACGGCTCTCCTGGAACACAACAGCCAAATACATAATTATTACACACACTGAGACTTTAAAACCAAATATTCCTATATGGGCCGGCTCTCCTGAAACACTACAGTCAACCATATGATCATTACACACATTGAGATATTAATATTCCCATATGGACCGGCTCTCCTGAAACACAACAGTCAACCATAAGATCATTACACACATTGAGACTTTAAAACCAAATATTCCCATATGGACCGGCTCTCCTGAAACACAACAGTCAACCGTATGATCATGACACACATTGAGACTTTAAAACCAAATATTCCCATATGGACCAGCTCTCCTGAAACACAACAGTCAACCATATGATCATTACACACAGAAAAAAGAAAGAAATATTCCCATAACCAAAAGGTCTTAAGGAAGCATCAACAGCGACATGAAAAGCAATGCTGACGCCAAGCGTTCATCATCGAATTTCAGTGTGCAGTGGCAAATGCTTAGGGATACCCATCTCTCCTCCAAGTATCTTGATGCATGCTGGGTGTGTGTGTGTGTGGTGGGGGGTGTGTGTGTGTGTGTCTGTGTGTGTGTCTGTGTGTGTGTGTCTGTGTGTGCGTGTGTGTGTGTGTGTTTTGTGTGTGTGTGTGTGTGTGTGTGTGTGTGTGTGTGTGTGTGTGTTGTGTGTTTTTTGCATTTACCCACTGAATGTTGACATGTTTTGCAAGAACTTTCAGATATCTATTTGGTCCCCTGCCTCCATACACTCACGATGGGGATTCAGTTACTAGTTGGTCTGCAGGTGTTTGTTGACCTGGAAAGTGGAAACAATCATGATCCACCCTTCATCGTGCACTCACTGACTGGGCTTGAACCCACAACCTTCAATCTGAGAAGCAAATGTTCGGACCACCGAACTATGCAGCAGTGTGGGGATCAAAGTAATGATTCAAAGAATACATTTCTCAAAATTGTTCATTAGGACTGGTCCACCTTGAGTTCTGTTAGAGACATTTTGAGATCTCCAGTTTTATTCAAGTTGCTTATTAAAAACAAAGAAAATAATGTAATCATGAAACTGTTGTAACTGTAATATGCTGATGCTCAACATGTAAGTGCAAGCATTATTCATACCTTTGATAGTAATGATAACAATAAAGAATATAAAATCATCATGGCTTTTACTGTTATGTTTCTTTTTTTTCATTATTGTTTGATACATATTTTCAGCTTCTTAACGTAAGTATTTTCATCCTCTTATCATATTTTGATTTTTACAGAGAAGACAAAGAAAAAAACGGATGAACAGAATGTTTACTGAACCTGCTACCTGATCCACAACAACTACCCACCTTAGTCTTCAAGTCTCTGAGGTGACATCGCAGCTCAAAGAGCTCAGAGGAAGTGAGCAGTATGGTGCTCAAAGCGCGAGCCACACTGGTGGCAAAGGTCATGTCCTTCTCCTGCAGGACGACCTCCGCCAGACTGCTGAACACAGCTTCTGCTCCCAGCAAGACCGACAGATGCCTGCACACATCATGACAAGACAGCATACTGTCTACACATGACACAGCACCTGCGTTCATTGTGCTGGTGAATTCACCGCCACATATCTATGATGAATATTTTCAAAACTCATTAGTTCTAGACATCACCCGCAGTTCTTTTTCTTCTTCCTTATACTGTCTGCAATGAAGTCTGAAAATTACATTGCTGACCCAGTGGGTGAAAAGTTCCCGTAAAGCAAAGGCTGGAAGGACTTGAGGTCTGATGCTGTCAGTTCACCTCAGGGCAAGGCATCCCAGTCAGTAGTAGTAGGCTTCCGTCAGTCATAGCTGACCATGGACAGAGTATATCCAACCTAAGATTTGTATCTGTCCGGGGCTGTCTGCTCGCCCCGAGCAGTGTCGCCTGTGGCTGTAGAGACTGATACGAGAGTGGCAGTATCTGTCCGGGGCTGTCTGCTCGCCCCGAGCAGTGTTGCCTGTGGCTGTAGAGACTGATACGAGAGTGGCAGTCTTTGTCACAATGGTCACATCTGTATGCTGACACTGGTTTGTTGGCTGTCATCCCCTTTCTGCGGGCTCGCTTTTCTGCTGCAGCAGCTGTCAGTTTGTCTTTGCCAATCTGCAGCCGTTTCTTGAGAGTGCTTTTCTAGCTGTTGCGGTCTGCTGCGAGGTCCTCCCAGGACTCAGTGTTGATCTCAAGTGCCTTCGTGTCTCTTTTGTAAACATCTTTGTATCTCAGCTGCGGGCGGCCAATGCTTCTCTGCCCCGCAGCAAGCTCTCCATAGAGGACGTCTTTTGGAATGCGACCAATCTCCATGTGACAAACATGGCCCAGCCAATGCAGCTGACGCTGTCTCAGCAGGGCATACATGGTAGGGAGGCCAGCGCGAGACAGGACTTCTGGGTCACCCTGTCTTGCCAGGAGATGCCGAGTATACACCGGAGGCTTCTGAGGTGGAAGGAATTGAACCTTTTCTCCTGGTAAACATGCATGGTCCATGTCTTACTACCATACAGCAAGGTGCTGAGGACTGGGCGTTATACACAGCCATCTTTGTCTGGCAGTCTTATATCAAGTGTTCCACTGACAGGGTGCGAAGTCATGTTCAGTAGTTCTGTTGCATCAACATGAGCCTGCCAAGAGAAGCATCAGTTCATAAACAGTCCTACTCATGAACCCGGGATTAATGTTTGGTTACAGAGGTGGGGAATATGACAGGATGGGCTACACTGTTACTTTGCAGGAAGTTTTACTTTAATCCACCACACCTGAGAAGTTTGGACAGCAGCATTTGCTTGCCTTCTACTGTATGCTACCATTACCCCCAGCGCCACAGCAGAAGTTTACTGCCTTTTCATCAAGGCCACACATTACTCACAGCAGAATGTCAGCAACCCGTTTAGTAAGAGCACACATCGTATACAGCAGAATTCATGCAGTTTTTTTTTTCTTTTTTTTCAAGACTAAGGCTAAACACTGCCTACAACAGAATGTCATCAGCCTGTTTATAAGGAGCACACATCATATACAGCAGAACATATGCAGTCTTTTCTTCTTTTTCCTTTTTAAGGCTGTCTAACTTTTTGTGCCTCGTCAGTGGCATTCCTCCCTCGTTCGTCCAGCAGCAAAACATTGCACCAGCAATCACAAGCAGAACACGATATCAAGTCATCAGAAGGCGATGCTAATCGATGAGGATCAGGATGACAAAGATGAAGTCACGCAGTTCCATTCTAGTCAGAGACTACAAGACAGGGATGTACTCTACACTCCCATTTATAACGTATCCTGGCATCACCGTATCCTGGCATCACCAGGCCTGAGAGATACAGACACATGCAGGGTTGGCCAGCAAATTTGAGCAACAATCCCTGAGACACATCCATTTACAGCATGAAACACAACTATGTGGTTCCAAGCTTCCTCTTTAACCCCACAGCAAAAGCAACCCAAAAAACAAAAGGCTCTGAATGGAGTCCAACTCGATGACCCCTCAGCCCCACAAACTGCAACGCTAATCACTGCATCACGGAAGTTAATATCTGCAACCTTTTTTCTTTTTTTAATATTAAGGCCACATGTTCCCTACAGCAAAACATCTACAGCCTTTTTACAAAGGCTGCATATTCCAAACAGTAAAATGTTTACAGCTTTCTATAAAGACTACATTCCCAACAACAGGATGTACACAGCCTTATTTTTTTTTCTCTACGACCTTTTTTTTCCCCCCACCACCACCGCTGCCTCTACTGTTTTTTTCTTTATTTTTGTCTTTTGTTTGTTTTTTCTTTTTTTCTTTTTTTTCTTTTGTAAAGGTGGTAAAGGCAGTCTTTTTTTTTTTTTTTACTCTACAGCCTTTTTATCAAGGACACATATTTCCCTTCAGCAAAATATGAACGGCCATTGCAGACAGTGGCTAGGAAGAGTGATGGCAAGTATCTTCTAATAAACACGGTATTCTATTGTCAGCAGCACTGTCACAATGGTAGACCCTGCCATGCACAGGTGTTAATTCCTGGTTAGTTTGGCCTAAACAGTTTGGCTCATGAACGTGATCATCAAGCTCAAGTCAAGTCATATCGTTTCCAGCCAGTCGAACACAAGAGGCCATATTTTTACAAGAATGGTGGCGAGCATGGGCTCCCAGCTTTGCATGACAAATTTTACACCTGCACATCTGCATCACACCTGTGAATTCTGGAGGGCTTTTTCCTTTTCCTTTTTTCTCTGCTTGAGAGTGATCAGTGCCTTTCATCACATATATGCACCAGAATTTGAAAGTTTTCTGTTATCCACAGATGCAAATCATGCCTGTTCATCAATCGTGTGCACCATAAAGTTGGAGGTTCATCATGGCGTCAACAACAACCATAGCAGAAGTGGCAAGAAATATTGTCGGCCAAATCTCTACACCCAAGAGTAAAAATTTGCAGTCAAAAGCTTTATACAGATGTGCGTATATATGTATGAAATGTATGTATCATGCACCACGATCAATGTATGTTACGTGTCTATGAATAAATGTACTTGGTTTGTTTGTATGAACTTATGTGCACATCTATAATGTAATGAAATGTATCGCCATCTTTTTAATTTATGTAATGTAGTTAATGGAATGCAACATGTGCTTGTACATGTGTAATATGTACTATGTGTGATGAAATGCAAGTTCACCTAACTTTTTTAATGTCTACACATCATGCCTAGTGTAAAGTGCACTGAAATGAACACTGAAATGAAAATCATATTTAAAGTGCTACCTGAAGACAGCCCTAAAACCACTTTCACCTGACAATAAAAGCACCCCTGTCCTCAAACAGCTGCGACTGTCGTCGGAACAGAGACAGCAGCTCCACCATCAGATGAGGGAAGAAGGGGTTCAGTCCCTGGCTTGTCGCTGCAATGTGCTGGACACCAGGGGGCACTGTCTGTGGCAGCTGTCCGTTCCTTCCAAAGAGGTTCACGTCCATTTCCCTCCCAATGGGACTGGAGGAGATCTCACACAGAATTTTCAGATCCAACAGCACCATCTGCAATAAGAAATTCTGAGTCAATCTTACAGTGAAGAGCATGAGCAAGACAAAAAAAGTCTTCCTGGTATCAACATACTGGTGTTTATTTTCATTACATTCACCTTCTGATAATAAATTTTGAAATCTTACGAGAATGAATGACTCCCACTCTGGACGGAGAGTGTAAAATCATCAGTAATTTTAGTCACAAGGTTGACATGGCAAAAGTCCATTGACCTCATTTCATCACTAAATACAGCTCAGTCTCCAGCCTTCTTCATATTGCCATCCTGTGGTGTAACCTGCACCTTACAGGTGTCAAACATAATGACCAAATGGTGTGTAACTAAACGGTGGCATGGTGAAGTTCAGCTTCAGTGCCCTACCACACAGTGCAACATGCTGAAGTTATAGAGCTTTGACAACACGCAGAACTTTTACTTCCACCAACAAGCGTGTTTTCATCTAAGTCCGTTGGTTTATGTCTGTCATGAGAAAAATGAATAAATAAGTAAATAAATGTTAAAAAAAAAAAAACAACACTGAACCTATGCAAACAATACTTTGATGGAAAAATGGAATGTGACCATAGGACAAATCTGTTAAAATCTGGAGTGGATTTGGATCAATCTCCAACTCCAGGAATGATAATGGAGAACAAAGGATGTATACATACTACAGAGATCGGGAATGTATAATCATAGGATCCAAGAAAGTACAAAGCAGAACGGTATTCGTAACAACTGTTTTATGTCAGTACACTGAAACCAATCCAGTTACATGGAAGACAGTGACAGATACTTCACAGACTGTGAACACTGGTTATTTCACCAGCATCTGTCAACTTCAGCAGCATCTGTCAACTTAACTCACGATCACAAAATGAAGATGGTTTGCGGAACAGCAAGATCATTCCCTAACCTATCTGTATAATGAACTGAAGCCTTAACACCTGAGAGAACAGATATACAGTTAAAATCACTCACACTTTCAAATGAATCACACAGTGTGTCCAGCAACTGGTGGAAGAAAATAGGCACACACTTGAAGGTCTGAAAAGATGCAGACACAACATCACAGAAATGGACAGGTGACGGAAGCAAGGAAGCAAATCTTACAATATTTTTCACTCATACATGCAGATACATAAAAATAATTCCTAATCAAATCTGAAGCAAGAAAGCCAACATCTTTATTTCTGAGAAACAAAATAGCACAAGACACAAACAGAACAAATCAGAAATCAAAGACATAAAAATGCAATTCTACATAATATAAAAGTTAACTCAGATGTTCTTTGTCGTTGTTGTTGTTGTTGTTTGTTTGTTTTTGTTTTGTTTTCAGTTTTTTCTTGCAAAGTGACACATTTGCTGACTGATCCACAAAATGGATAAAAAAAGGTTTCTCTCTAACTCCCTTTTCAAATG
>CM065725.1:34711817-34714317 GCA_033310375.1 Conus canariensis
TTTTTTTGGATGGCATTAACCCTTTCAAAGCAAACCAGCCACATAGACTACAAGCCAGCTTTGTGGCTCTTTGAAAAGAAATCAGTAGAATACAAAAAAGGAAATCTGTGTATGTGCTACACTCCTCCCTATTCAGCTGTAATCGTCAATCAACAAACTTTCTTTTTTGGTTTCAAAGCAAGATCACTCCAGGTGGATTTTGAAAAAAAATATTTAAAGAAAAATTACTATACTGACAGACAAAAGAACAAACAAATAACAAAACAAACAATATGCATTTTCACCTCTTTGGTCATCTTCAGACCAGACAAACAACATTCAAGATAATTAAAACCAAGTACAGACAGTCAGTCACTTATTAAGTTATATCCTGAAATTATGCACAAAATGGGCATCTGTTTTTTAAGTTCTGTGAATGAGCTCTTGCACTTCTCCTTCATCAGCCCATATAGTGTTAATGCATATGCCTTGAATGTGAACAATGTATCTAAACCTCGACTGATGAATAAATAAATACAATCAACTGATTATTGATATGTTGAGAAGGATCTTCCATCCTGACAAATCTTACTACTAGAAGCCACTCAGACATATTGCTTGTCCATTCCAAGTAAACGGCTGTTCAGATAAGGAGATCTAGTACAGCAGAGAAATGGCTAAGTCTGTGCCATTTGCTGACATGATAATTACAAATACACCTCGGATTGCAAGTTGTTGGACATTACCTTTCCAAGTCCAATAGCCACAGCTGCCAGGCCAATGAGGCCTCCTTTCCTGGAGTTAGGATTCTGGGAGTAGACCAAGTCCCCTCCCAGCATCTTGAGAATTTGAATGATGTTATTCTGCTCGTTATTTGACACAAGTTCCTTCACAATTCTGAAAGCAAGCACGCACACATTTAAATTTGAATGATGTCATTCTGCTCATCATTTGACACAAGTTCCTTCACAATTCTGAAAGCAAGCACGCACACATTTAAATTTGAATGATGTCATCCTGCTCATCATTTGACACAAGTTCCTTCACAATTCTGAAAGCAAGCACGCACACATTTAAATTTGAATGATGTCATCCTGCTCATCATTTGACACAAGTTCCTTCACAATTCTGAAAGCAAGCATGCACACATTTGAATTTGAATGATGTCATCCTGCTCGTCATTTGACACAAGATCCTTCACAATTCTGAAAGCAAGCACGCACACATTTACTTTTTGAGTACAGAGGTCAAAGGAAAGAGGAAAGAGAGAATAAAAGAAAGAACTGTATAGGATGGAGGGAGGATAGTAGGAAAGAGGGAGACAGAATGATGGGGATGAAGTGTCTGCCCCGTATCCTCCTCCCCTCCCTCGCTCACTCTCCTCAATCACTAGTCCCACAGCCTATCAAGATCACAGGTGGCTTGTAATCATGAATGTTGAACAGTTATCTCCATGCCTAATGGTTGTGGGCAAGTGTACAGACTGCCGCAAAGCTTTCAGTTTCACCCATCCATTCTGTAATGTCGTGTGACAAACTCGTTCCCTGTCCTCCCTCTACTTCCCCTGCACTGTTTCTTGGAAGATGGTCTAAGTAAGAGAGCCCACATGATGTTGTCTTGTGTATGCACCAACTCATCTTCCTTTTCCTCACTGTGGTCAACAGATCTTCATAAATCATAGTGACTTGCATGCTGCCTGATGGTTCCGAAGACTTCCGCATTTTTGTGACATGATCAGTATAAATGTCAAGGGCCCTCGGTCAAATACTCAGATGAAGAATAAATGGTGATCATCCAACCAACAGTCAGGAGCATGTCAAAAATTTTGTTGACGATGTTTCGCAAAGTAAATGAAGTGTTTGATAGCGTAGGTCAAACACAGTGGCAACAGTTAACCTGAATTCTCTTTTTTGAGCTATCATGCTCTTGTTAATCAATGTTTTGTAACATCTGAGAGCTGCATTTTATTACAATATAAAATACAGCACAATACATCAGTTGTATTTAAGTTTTCTGTTTTCAACTCCCTGGATCTCTATTTTCACAAAGTGGAGAATTTTCAATTCCATCAAACAAACACAATAAAATCCTATTGGCTTTTCAAACATATATCATCAAAAAGGTTAAAGACAATTCTGTGTCATAATATAAAAGTAAAGTATCTGTTCTACATTTTCTCAGAAAATTCTCTACTGTAACTACAGTGCTAGCAGTGCACAATGAGCGACTTAAGGATCTGTTAATGATGATCAAATATGAAAATGGTTGATGTCCACCAAATCTGTAAATGAATAAATTCACCTGATATTTCGAAAGCTGAGGAGCTCGTACACGGACTACAAGTACAACACAGTAAAAAAAAATTTTAAAAAATTCGAATGCATGAAAAGGCCATTAAATTGTTATTGGATCATGGAATCAGGTACATCAACACAGAATTTTACCCACAGTTTGATACTATCAATTAAACTAACCTTCATCCTAGTACATGATTTACATAGCTGCTGTGTCAATAATCAGA
>CM065725.1:34719317-34729317 GCA_033310375.1 Conus canariensis
TCGCGCTATGCACGCGCGCACGTGGCATTTCCTGTGCCAGTAAAAATGTCGGTCAGGCGAAGGGGTGGCAGCAATTTCTCGCTAAATGAAGCACTGGAAGTTACATTACAAAGTGGATCTGATGAGGAGGGGAGTGAGTGTGAGACAGACAACTATGAAAGAGAGGAGGAAAGTGAATTATTTGAAGATGCAGCCGAAAATAATGATTCTGATGAATCATCAACATCATTTACAGCAGACGTCGCCGCATCACACGTGGTCGCCGATGAAGCCGATTCAGATGATTCGGACACAAATGCTCAAAACGCAGCCAATGCAAACAATGGCGATGTTGCTTACTTGTTTGATTCTGATTCTGACAGCGATCAAACTGTCAATTTTGATTATGAAGCCGATCAACAGGATGACCAAGCTTACTACATGGACACTGACGTAGACGAAGAGCCACCCATCCAAGATGAAAACGAAGAGTGGCTGCGCCACGTGCCTGCCCATTTTCCAGCAATTCCTGAATTCACAGGTAAACCTTCTCTGTTTCCCCTCGCGCATGCATTTGTTCATATCTGTATGCATGCTTGCGCTCACGTGCACGCTTTGGTGTGTGTGTGTGTGTGTGTGTGTGTGTGTGTGTGTGTGTGTGTGTGTGTGTGTGTGCGTGTGTGTGTGTGTTTTATGTGTATGTTTTGTGTGTGCGTGTGTGTATGTGTGTGTGTTAGTATGATTATGTTCGCGCGCACGGACGTGCGTGCATGCATGTGTGTGTGTGTGTGTGTGTGTGTGTGTGTGTCTGTGTGTGTGTGTGCGTGTGTGTGTGTGTGTGTGTGTGTGTGTGCGCGCGCGCGCGTGCGTGTTGTGTGTGCGCGCAGTGGATATGCATGTTTGCACGTTCCCCTATATATACGTTGTGTGTGTGTGTGCGTGTGTGTATGTGCGTGTGTGTGTTGTGTGTGTGTGTGCGTGTGTGTGTGTGTGTGTGTGTGTGTGTGTGTGTGTGTGTGTGTGTGTGTGTGTGTGTGAGTGATATCTTTGATCGCTGACTGACAAGACTGCTTTATATGTGATCGCTGACTGACAAGACTGCTTTATATGTATGTTTTTAGTATCGTGTCGAGCAGTATGGTATAATGTTTTTTTTTCTGTTCCAGAACAAGTTGGAATTCAGCCTGACCTTGGAACTGACCCTCAGCCTATTGACGTGTACCGGTTGTTTATTGACAACGTTCTTATAAAAAAAAAAATCAAAAAGGAAACAAACAGATATGCCAAGTCATGTATTGAGGAGAAGCTGCAAATGGGTCCGTTGACTCCAAAAAGTGTTTATGCCTCGCGGAAGAAAGTCACAGAGGCAGACATTTGCAATTTTTTGGCTATTTGTCTGCACATGGGCACTGTCAACAAGCCCCAAATAGCAGACTACTGGTCAACTGACCCTACTGTCCACACGTCATACGCTGGCCAGATCATGACGAGAGATCGCTTCAAGGCCATCCTGGGCTTTCTCCACGTCAATGACAACGCCCAGTCCGTGCCCTTTGGCCAAGAGGATCATGATCCGATCCACAAAATTCGGCCGTTTGTCGACCACCTGCAAAGGAAATTTCAAGAGGTTTACAAGCCCAGCAAGGAGATTTGTATCGACGAGGCTATGTGCCCTTTCAAAGGACGCTCCCGCTTTAAAGTGTATATGAAGGACAAACCTACGAAGTGGGGATTCAAGTTCTATGAACTATGTGAAAGCAAATCGGGCTACGTGTATAGGTTCGAGATGTTCTGCGGCGACAAACGTCTGAGCAACAAGCCCTATGACGTGGTTACGCATCAGTCCGTTGGTGAACAGAGGACACCATCTGTATATTGACAACTACTACTGTGAGCCCAAGATATGTTCGTCGCTGGCAAGACAGGGCACCATGGTCTGCGGCACTGTACGAAGGAACGGAGTGGGCGTGCCTCCTGACCTTGGCAACCAGCCCATGGAGAGAGGCCAGATGGACTACCGTCGTCGGGGACAGGTGGTTGCTACCCGCTGGAAAGAAAAAAAGATGTCTTCACACTATCCACCCTGCACAGGCCACAGATGGAGAGAGTTCAATGCCGATTTGAGGAAAAGGTGAAACCCAAATCGGTCATTGAATACATCAAGCACATGGCTGGAGTTGACCACAGTGATCAACTGGTGGCCTACTTCCCTATGCATAGGAAGACCCTGAAATGGTGGAAAAAGCCCTTTTTCCATCTGCTTACACTGTGCACAATCCAGACTATGATTATCCTGAACAAGCACAGGAAAAGCCATGGTCGAAAGAAGATGCTCTTAGACCGAGTGGTGAGATCTCTCCTGATGGACCTTCCCACCGTCAAAGACATCGAGGTTCCCGAACATGCTGGTGATAGTCCCCGACTACCTTTGACCAGGATGTCTGGTCATCATTTTCCTGCTCTGCTGCCTCCCACTGGAAGGAATGGTGGGCCACGTAAAAACTGCGTGGTGTACTACGCCAAGCAGAGATCAAGTGGCATTCCCCGGGACCAGCTCAGGAAGAGCGTCAAGAGAACCAAATACTGGTGTCCTGATTGCGGCAAAGGACTGTGTGCAGCACCTTGCTTCTTTGAATTTCATACAAAGAAGAACTATGCGGCTGTGTGATCAGTGTGTACAACAAATGTTCAATCGTCTGTGTGTATACCATAGGTTTTGTGAATCAAATGAATGTTTACCTGGAGTTCTCCATTTGTTTTGTTGTTGTTTTTTACAAGCACAAAAAAATGCTGTGTGATCATTTTTTTATGGCCAGTGTCAATATACTGCTTTTTGTGTGTGTTACTACAAGAAAATGCTGCTGCTGTGTGATAAGTGCGACAGCCAGTGTTTGAAAGTCGGTGTGTAAAGTACAAGCGCTATATATCACTTGCGTCATGATCAGCTATTCTCAGCTTTTTCTTTTATTTTTATGGTGTATTATTGCGTTTTGATCAACGGTAGTCTTTGTACCAGGGTACTTTAGAAACTTGCACCCGTTGAATTGTACATCCAATGAAAAGAAACACTCCATCGGCCAAGTATCAACATGACTGTGAATCAGAACAGTGCAAGTAGTGTATTGATCTTTCCGGAGAAACTCATGGAAGTTGTTGTTGTTTTTCAAATGGATTACATGATGACTCCTGGATGATTTGCAAGGTAAGATTTGAATGTTTTTTCGTCCCTTTATCTTCTGATTTGGTGTTGTAAAAGAACAGAATGGAATGTAAACAAAGAATTTTTTTTACTTGTCAGACATGTTTTTCAGCGCACAGTCGTGTCTACACATTGAAAGTAAATGATTCAAAATTACTATGTTCGATTAGTTGAGTGTTTGTTCTTTCCTATGACACCTAACACAACACTGTCAGTTGTTGTCTAACTACCGTAAAAAAAAAAAAAATAAAAAGTAGCGAAATATGCGCGTTAGCAGGGACTGAGCGCCGTGCGCGAGCGTACGGCGGCAGGGAATTGTGCTGTGGTGCCGCCCTCGGCCAGATAGTTTAAGTCAACGAAAATAACCAGGACCCATGTTGCGAAGAATGAACACTGGATCCCTGTGACGAACATTATGCCAATATGCATTTGTGTATGCGTGCGTGTGTGCGTGCGTGCGTGTGTGCATGTATGCGTGCGTGCGTGTGTGTGTGTTTGTGTGCTTGCATGCGTGTGTGTGTGTGTGTGTGTGTGTGTATGTGTGTGTGTATGTGTGTGTGTGTGTGGTGTAGTGTATGTGTGTGTGCGAGAGAGAGAGAGAGAGAGAGAGAGAGAGAGAGAGAGAGAGAGAGAGAGAAGAAAGACAAGACAAGACAAGACAAGACAAGACAAGACAAGACAAGACAAGACAAAATTCTTTATTTACGAGGATATTAGGTAAGCATTGATGTGCTTTTTTTTACATCCAGTCCTCGCCTTGAGTAGGGGTCAACAATGCAAAATAAGATAAAGCAACAAAAGAAGCATGCAAATGATGAGAGAGAGAGAGAGAGAGAGAGAGAGAGAGAGAGAGAGAGAGAGAGAGAGAGAGAGAGAGAGGCACACCACAACCACACGATGGCCTGCTCTTCCATGCAGGAGGGAATGGAATGTATCATACATGCGTGCACGGTGTTTGGTGTTGTTATTGTTTTCAGTACATAACTCACGGACCTCGATACTGGGTCCCATCCAGAGGATGGAGTCTGCTCAGAAGTTCATTCAAACAGAATATCTCTGATCCAGCTGTCCCTTGCTGGCAGTGCGCCCATGACCATTAGATCAAGAGAACAACGCCGTCTCCATGAGGCCAGAGTCGCCGCCCTTACAGCTACCTAACATAAGAAGCTCTCCGTGGAATTCAGGCGGCATAGCAGGAAGCGCCAAGGAAGAGGTAAAAGATCTCTCTCGATGGACATTGATGTGAGAGGTCAGTGTCAGGCGGTGCAGTCAGCCTTCCAGACGTATGGGAAAAGGCGGGTCTAGCCTGAGTCGCCGGGGCACGGCTCCTGGAGATGTGAAGCTATCGACGATGAAGCGCTGTCTGACTACGATTAATCGAGGCCTGGTAAACCATGCTGAGAAGGGGGAGCTGGTGGGCATCTCTCTCGGGGTCAGGCTGGAAAATTGCCGTCTCGGCCGTAGCCAGCGACTTTTCTGTCGGTCTTTTCAGAGACCCGTGCAGTGCTCCAGAGACTTTCGTCCTGCTCCCTCTTTGAGGAGGCCACACGCTGCACAGGACTATCGCCACCCGAGCAAGAAGAATAAGACAGCCTGGTGGCCCTGAAGACAACCCTTTAGGGAGGAAGAGGCAAAGAAATCCGACGCCCACAGTCGGCAAACCAACGCTGCAAAGTGAAACAGTGCAAAGAGAGAGCAAAACACGACAACCCCAATCCAGAAACAAACCCAAGAGTACTGCCAACGACCAGACCAGCCACCAAACATAGAAGTCTGTGCGGATACGTTGTCCTTAAGGGAATCAGCCGATCGGACGTTAATCTCATCCTTCGACTCGGTTTCAGGCACTGGGACGGCAAAACGTTTCGGCTGTGGTTGGGTATGAGGTTAGAGGTGGAGAGACGATAATCAGCAGGCAAGCGGGAGGGGGAAAGGGAGGAAGAGTAAATAAACAGCGTATGAGGCAAGACAAACGGGTGTTCAAACAAGTCCTAAAAACCACTAGCCTCTTGGACTCAGACTTAAACAACAATTAAAACCATTCATCAAAACCGAAGACGAAGACAACAAGGGCTCATGTTGCACAAGATTATATTCGAAACGCACCCTGAATTGTTACCTCCTCTTTCGTAGGAAAACAAACAAACAAACAAACAAACTTTTATAATACTATGTTGAAAAACACAAAGTACCATCGCATGCCTCAGTAAAAAAAAAAATGAAATAAAAAGTAATATTTCATGAAAGTACATTTGATTATTTCATAGATGGTTACCACAGGGGTCCTGGGTCCGCTCTGCAGACCCACAGCCACAGTTAACGGTTCCATCCTTGGGCCACATTTTATCTTTCTAACATTTTTGGTTAAAACTGGTCAAGTAGGTTATATTCAAAAGAGTTGACGTGCAAGCCAACCAATAGACGCGGGTGAAGACATACCCACCTTGGCAGAACACTTCTACGAATGACTTCAGAAGCGTTGCACATATTTTAGGTATATGCCCATTTGTTGATGGTCGACTATATGTGATGAAGATTTTTTTTAATGCTTTAATAACACTCATAAAAACATAATGAATGAAACTTTATGGTAAAAAAAAAATCCTTTAAAAAAAATAAAAGAAACCGTATCATTCGAGTGGAACTCTTTGAGAATCACCCCTAATCATTCATTTGCAGCATTGATGCGACTTAACAGTTGCTGAAAAAAATTACTTAGTCGTGTTAACCAAACCACTACTCTAAAACATAATGTGGCAAGTCATACCAAGAGGCCGCAAGGTCTTCCTGTTGTAAATTGCTGATCCTGATCCTGATCCAGTAATTTAGCCTCTTCGTTTTCAAAGAAAAAAGTCGTCTGCATAGCAAAGGAAAAGATAACTCGTGCCTACTTCCCTTTAGGAAGTTGACGGTTGCCAAGCACCTGAGTTCGCGAGGGCTGCTGATCTCCGGGCGAGAGAGTCGAAGTGCTCCTGAAGAAGTCGGCTAGCTGCAGGTTTGCCATGGCGAAAGACTCGCAGTCTGATGAGTGTTTCCAGGCTCTCCTGGCGAGAATTCAACAGGTAACGTTGTTTCGGCTGAACTGAATGTCTCGACAAACCTAGTTTTCCATTCGTGATACGATGATGATTTGCTCTGCGCACTGTTTTGTACGTTGATGTATTATGATGTATCATTTGAGAATAGGACCAGTCACTCATTTCTGTTAATTTCATATGCAGATTGCCATTGAAATAAGTCATGGATATAATTTGAAGTACCCATTCAGGTTTTTTCGTCTGTCTGTCTGTATGTGATTGTTTGTCTGTCTGTCAGTCTCTCAGGTATCAGGTATCAGGTATCAGGTATGGGCCCTAAGCCTCGCGGCTTATTATGGGCTCCCTCACTTGCTTCCAGTCGTTGGCAAATGTGGTCTATTTTGTGCACCAATGTGTGCTTGAAAAAAAATTGTCTATTTTGCCTTTGAAATCATCCAAGCTGGTGCTCAGGACTATATCATCACTAAGCCTATTCCAGTCTTGAAAGACTCTTCTAGAGAAATGATACTTTCTACAATTTTTTATTCCATTTAATTTTTTTAACTTAAAGGTGTGTCCACGTGTTCTGTTACCTTTATTAAAGGTCACTAATTCGTTTATGTCAATGTTGTCCTTTCCCTTGATAAGTCTGTACATCTGAATCAGGTCCCCTCTCCTTCTTCGGTAGCTTAGTGAAAACAAATTCAAATGTCTCAGTCTGTCTTCATATGTTAAGTCCTTTATGTATGACACTAGTCTTGTCGCTCTTCTCTGTACTGCCTCTAGGGTTGTTATATGTTTCTTTAACCATGGTGCCCAGATTATTTGTGCATATTCCAGTATTGGTCTGACCAATGTTGCATATAATGTTCTAAACATATCCTCATCCATGTATGAAAAAGATCTTCTTATTAGTCCAATCATCATGTTTGCTTTTTGGGCAAAGTTTTGTATATGGGTATCAAACTTTAAGTCCGAATTGAATGTCACACCGATGTCCTTTTCATCATCAGTCTCTGTCACATCAACCAAGTCTCCTTTATTATCTCTCATATTATATATCACTTTTGGGTTTTTACTTCCCATATGTAATACCTTACATTTTTGTGCATTAAAACTCATTTGCCACTTTTTTGACCATTCCACAGCTTTTCCAAGATCCTCTTGTAGTTCAATACCTGGTTTACCAAATATCTTTGTATCATCGGCAAAAATTTTACAGTAACTTTTAATACTGTCCGGCAGATCATTTATAAAAATGATAAACAGCGACGGACCTAAGATACTACCTTGAGGTATGCCGCTCCTCACCTTTGCCCAGTCCGAGTATGCCCCCTCAACCCTTACCCTTTGTTGTCTATCTGCTAAGAAATCCTTAATAAAATCAAGAAGTGGGCCACTAATTCCAGCTGCTTTTATTTTCATCATTAGCCTTTTATGTGGAACTTTATCAAAAGCCTTTTGAAAGTCAAGGTATAAAATATCTGTACTCTCTCCCATATCCTCTCTACTGGATAAGATTTCTGTTACTTGTAGTAGTTACGTTACGCATGATCTACCTTTTCTAAAGCCATGCTGGCAATCATTGAAGTAATTCTTCTCCTCCAAGAAAGAGTATATATGTTCCTTAACAAAGCTTTCTGCCACTTTGCAAAGTACACATGTTAGACTGACGGGTCTATAGTTTCCCGGCTGGCTACGCTCCCCTTTCTTGAAGATACAAGTAATGTTTGCCTTCCTCCAGTCTTCTGGTACCTTTCCAGTACTAAAACATTTATTAAATAATATGCACAATGGGTGGGCTAATTCATTTGATAGCTCTTTAAGGACTCTTGGGTGTATATCATCGGGGCCTTTGGATTTATTCTGATTTAATTTTCCCAATTTTTGTTTCACAGCTTCTGGTGTAACTAGAATCTCATTTAAATATTCCCCTACAATCACTTCTTCTACGTTAGGGACATTTGTGCAGTCCTCCTGTGTAAATACTCCACAGAAGAAATCATTTAGGATCTGGGCTTTCTCTAGGTCCGTTTCTGCATAACCATCCTTGGATCTCAGTTTGCCAATTCCATCCCTAACTCCTGTTTTTGAACGGACGTATTTCCAAAAAGCCTTTGGATTTTCTTTGCTTTCCTGTGCTATACGTTTCTCAAAATTACGTTTCATCTTTCTGATTTCACTATTTGTTTTATTTCGAATTTCTGTATATCTTCTCTTATCATACTCCTTTTGTGTTTTTAAGTATTTCTTATACGCTCTATTTTTGTTCTTAATTTTTATAAGCAGTTCTGTTGTCATCCATCCTGGTTTTCTGATATCATGAATTGTTGTTCTTTTTGGTACGAACTTTTCCACCCCTTCTAATATTTTTTCTTTTATTAGGCACCATGTTTCCTCGACCCCCTGGCTTTGAGTTTGCGACCAATCTATCTTTGCAAAGTGTTTTCGCATAGCATCATAATCCCCTTTGTTGTATATCACAGAATGAAGCACATTTTCCTCCCGTTTTCTTCCATTTATTGTAAAAGTTAACACCTCATGGTCACTCTCTCCTAATGGTGGCAGGTGCGTAACATCTGATGTTAAGAATTTATCATTTACCAAGACCAGATCTGGTTGGGTGGGTCTTTGCCCATTCCTATAGCGAGTGGGCCCCTCTACCTTCTACCTTCTCCCCCCCCCCCTCTCTCTCTCTCTCTCTTTCTCAGTCTCCCTCTGTGGGGAAGAGCATTAAAGTGTTGACAGCATGCAAAAATACTCATCACCCCCACCCCCACCCCCATCCCCTTTACTCCCCTCACCTGACTACCGAGCCCCATCCACCATTCCCTCACCCACACAACATTCAGTTTTCTCCATCTCATGCTTCCCTACCCTCCCCTCTTCTCACTACTTACTTCACCTGACTAAAGTTTAACTCACTCGCTACCAATGTCTGCATATGCGGACATCGTACGACGAAGCGTTCGCTACCAATGTCCGCATATGCGGATTTGGATTTTGAAAGTTCACGCTGTTGGCGTATCGGTTACGAAACTCAAGAAGGGAGATGATTCCTTAGTTATCCCCTACCAACTTTTCATTCATTTGCACTGTGTGTGTAGCATGGCTCGCTCGCTAGCCAGCGAGAACAAAGGGTACCGTCGGCCAGCTCTGCTGCGTGATTGAAAAGATGGCGTCGCAACGAAGCGTTCGACACAGCAGGGCTGATGAATTGTTAGTTAGCGTTGAAGACGTACTGGAAATGATCTGGACTGAAGGATCAGATGTCGAAGAAGAGATCAGCGATTCTTCTCATGAGGATTTCGACCCCTACAGTGGGGAGACAGATGGGGATTCCGACACTGAAATGGGCGCTGATAGTGGCGAAGAAGCAGACGAAACTGTGCGAGCAAGTGTTTCATTCGGATACTGACGCTGAAATGGGAGAAGAAGTCGACGATTTGTGAGCTGTTTTCACTGTCGATTGGACTGATAATCTAAATTTATTTACTCTCGATCATCCATTCACAGGCACACCAGGTTTATTGAATGACTGGCCAGTCAACACTCAACCTTTACAGTTCTTTGAGTTGTCCATGCATTCCACAGAGGTGGCTAAAAAGAAATTATTACTACATAAATTGTGCTGTGTGTAAGTGTGTCATGCATATTTTACATAGTAAGTAAGTGCATATTTTTTGCAGTGATCCATTCATGTATCAGTAGACTAGGGAGAGAGAGGGGAAGGGGGAGGGGGGTGGGGCAGGGAGGAGGGGGGAGAAGGGAGGGATAAACAAAATGAGTTAGTGATTATATGTAC
>CM065725.1:34734317-34769317 GCA_033310375.1 Conus canariensis
TTTGTCGCATGAGTTGTCAAGAGGCCCGCGAGATCCTGACTGCCATCAACATTCAAAATGATCGACTGATTGTGCTTGACAGTGTCAAGAGGTACACTCAAATATCCGGCTCAGATTTCTCCTGTTGTGTGTGTGTGTGTGTGTGTGTGTGTGTGTGTGTGTGTGTGTGTGTGGTTGTTGTTTTTTTGTTTTGTGTGTGTGTGTGTGTGTGTGTGTGTGTGTGTGTGTGTGTGTGTGTGTGATTTCTGCTATTGAAAAATATTTCTTTCAATAGAATCTTTATCCTTAAGTTTTAAGAAAATGTTACTCTGCAAAGTCTGATGCATAATTCTCAATAGCTAACAGTTCTGTCCCAGCTTCTTAGCACCATGCTAAGTTTGGAAGTGAAATAAAGATGGTTCTGTTTTTGTTATTGTTTTATGGCATTTATACTTTTTTTGCCTCTTTGATAGTATATTTTACAACGTTCGCTAAAACACATCACCAGCATTTCCAGTTTAAAGAGAATATTGTTTACAGGGTCCTGACAGATTATCAGACAACTGTAGGTGAAGAGTACATCCTGAGTGCTTTCCCCTTTGAGACTGACAAGCACATGGCCCTCAACATTCTGCGAACAGTAAGTTATCTCCCACATTTTTTTTTGGCTTGGAGATATTTGGGAGGAATTGTTTTGTTAATGATACAATTTGTATGCTTCTCTCTCCTCTCTCTCTCTCTCTCTCTCTCTCTCTCTCTCTCCTCTCTCTCTTTCATGACTCAATTATGTATATGAAGAAATCATTTGTTTCTGAGTCATGAAAAACAATGACTGTCTCATTCAATTAAAAAAAGTTTAGAGAAATTTGTCAGTTTCTACCAAAGCATTGTGATTTAGCAAAAGTGAATTTCAGTCTGTGTGTTTTAAGAGATCACAGTAATCTGCCTTTCCATTATTGGCTTTGTTCATGGACAGAGTTTATGACAGACATCTACGTGTATGCGCAATTTTTAGTTTTACTTGGTAATATTCTTTGCCTTAGCCTAATCATGTGAGAATTATGGACTGATTCTACTGCAGATATCTGTTTTCATGCCACTGTCACTTTTACTGAGTAAAATTCCTTGCTTCAGCCTGAGCATGTAGGAATGATAACCACCCATGTATAAATCATGCACATTTTGTCATAGTTTTTGTGGTCATAAGGGAGGAAGAACTAAGCAGAAGGCTTTTAGAATTGCGCTGCCTTCGACAGGTGCGATCTGACGTGGTGGACAAAATTGGGGCCGGTGGTCACCAAGGATACGCTGCCATGGGTGGTCTGTACACACAGGCTCGGCCTCTTCATACTCATCTGTATGGCAGCCTGCAGGAACAGGCCCTGCAGATTCCTGTGAGTGAAGTGTTTTTGACAATACATATCGTTTACTCTGTTGTGTATATGTGCAAACAGGATAGCACATGTTTTGATGGGTTACACACTATTACACACTTTTAAAAAGATCTTTTGAAAAATACATCTGTGCAAAAGAAATAAAGCATGCAGAATGCTTTAAGATAAAAGAAAAAAAAAAATATATATATATATACAAACTGCTGCAGCTTTTTGTAAACAATACATAATGACAGAAGTGATTATGCAATAATCATGCTTGATTGCAGATGTGTGCATTCCCAGCAAGAGTTTTTGCCCTCGTTTTGTCCCGGTTTTGGGTGTTTGAGAAACTTGATTGTTGTGTCTTTCATTTAATCTTATCTGTGAATGTGAAAAAAGAAAAACAAAAGCAACACATTCACACACACGCAGGCATGCATGCACACGCACGCATACACACGCACTCATACACACACGCATGCACGCTTGCACACACACGTTTTTCTACTAGGAGAAAAACAGAAATAGATACTGATCTCTCATATAGTCAGATGGCTGCTGTGTAGAATAGGATTTTTACTGATTTTCCAGCTCTGTATATTATTTTTGAACATTTGTCAAACTGAACTGTGTGTGTGTGTGTGTGTGTGTGTGTGTGTGTGTGTGTGTGTGTGTGTGTGTGTGTGTGTGTGTGTTCTCATTCTGACCTTTAAAGAAAAAAAGTGACATTGTAATGATGACTATCGAGAAAAACAAACATAATTAGATCAATGACATGAAACCAATCAACAAACAAAAAAATTAATGAGATAAGGATGTGAAAATGCAAAGCAAAACAAAATACATGAGGACTGAAAATGAAAAGCACTTGTTAATCACTTTTGACAGTTTCAGCTGACCATTCTTCTTCTATAATTCCTTAAGATTTGTATCAGGGAATAAGGCTTTACATTTTGGCATGACTCTTGTTCCTGCCGTTACATGCCTCAGAGTGCACTCTCCAACGGCTGTGTCTCCTCAACATGAGCAGGGGTGGATCAGTTCACCTGAAAGGTTGAATCCAAGCATTTTGTTTTGGACGGGGCAGTCACCTGGCACCTTTGTAACTCCACCTTCCACCCATCCCACTCTAACCTGACAGTGAAACCTTTGTCCTGTTAAAGTATGATCACTGTTGTTTTGTTCATATGCACAGGGCCAAGGCAAGATCGAAGTGCCCCTGACGGCTCAGCCGGGCGTTGTCCCATCCATCTACACTGGCCACCCATCTTATGCCTACCCTGCTGACAAGTCCTACTCTGAGGATCGGGGCTACCCTGGAACAGTCGGTTTTCCTGCAACGGTGGACGGACCGTCCACTTACCCTGGGGGTGCTCCTCCCTTGGGAAGCCACAGCGGCGCCCCCGCCCCGACAGGATTTCCCCGTCTGGACTCTCGAGGATTTGTGTACTAAGAGCATGAGTCAAACATTTTCGTGCATTACTATTTGAAGATGATATAGACAGGAGGATCCAACAAAATGAGCATGCATGCAAATGTGCATACACACACACACACACACACACACACACACACACACACACACACATGATAAAATGTAGTGACACAACTTTGTTCTCCTGTTCTTTTCATTTCTCTCATTTTTCTAATCTAGAAACATTGAGAGGGGGGAAAAAAGAGATTAAAAGGCATCAAAATACGATTATTATGAACACTGATTCCTTTTGTTGTTATATCAATACCAGAAAGGGTGTTTTTTTCTTTTACCATAAACAGAAGTTCTGTTACTGAGAGCATTTCAACTATGATTCAGCATTGTTTTACACAATTTATTTACTTTTTATTCATTCATGTTATTTTCTATCCAGTTTACGACTGGCACCAGTTCAGCATTGTGAGTGTTTTATTTCCAAAATGTTTTCAATTACTGTCTAGTAGAATGTCACTTCATCAGTTCAGTCTTTACATTTGTTTTTTCCTAAACATGTTCCATTTCTTTCGAATAGCATGTCACTGGTTTCACTTTAGTCATATAATTCAGCATTATATACATTCCATTGTTTCATAACTTAGATCAGCTAACAACAACTTTCTCATAACGTTGGCAAATATATTCTGCTTCTCCTTTTCAGGATCTGCTGAAATTTACCTTGTGTGATACAGTTTCTTATCGTCTTTTTTTTCCTTTCAAGAAAGATTTGAATCTGTATAAAGTTTTGATTCATCATGTCTTAAGGTGTGCTACAAAACCTTTTTTTTTTTTTTTTTCGTGACAAATGAGTGATTGTCAACAAATAAAATGTGTGCAACATTTCTGAGGTCATGTGTGGCAGTGTTTGTATTTTCAGCAGATCTGTCAAGGAGGTTAAATTTTTACCTTCATCCAAATGTTTGCCTGTCTGTCAGCAGTAGTTAAAAAAAATCAGGTTACAGTTTTAATTATTTGATGGAAACTGTTGGATGTGGTGGCAGCCTCCTTTAACTTCATTTGCCATCAATACAACTAATCATTATTCGTTAGATCTAGCTGCAAAGTGAGGTGATTGCAGGTGGAAATCTAAGCAATCACTTATCTTCACCCAATTTGGTGCAAGATAGGTGTTCAACGCCCATCTTGCACTGAACTGGATGAAGGTAAGTGATTGTTCATTCATTGTCGTTGTCTGTTGGGTATCTTGCTTGAAGAAGACCTAAGAGGTCAAAACACATCGTGTTTTGTCTTGTGATTCATTTTTCTACTGATTTTTGGCAGTGCTTCATCAACAACTTTTCAAGTTAATCATTATAGTTGTAAGCAGGGGTAAAGGGAAATGGGTGGAGGAAGGAGGGAGGACGGAGGGGTGGGTCCATGGCATCATGCATATGATCAAAACGGATACAAACAGACATTACCAACCTAATGCTCATTCCTGACCACCCTCAGCCCCTCCCCCTGCCCCCTACCCCAACTTCTTCTTCTCTACCGCCTTCACCTCACATTTAATCCCATACCCAGCCACTGCCAAAGCCTGGTGCCGTCCATGTGCAAGAAGTGCATAAATATGGTGTTATTAGTATCAGGTTGTCCTGATGGGAACATGGTGGCTTTGTGGGTTAAGCATTGTCTTCCTAGTCTGATGGTCCCAAGTTCAATCCGGGCATGAGATAGCCAGAGGAGATTTTTTGTTCTAAGTCAACATCTGAGCAGATTTCAACCCTTTAGATAAACTTTAAGGTCCCTTAAGTGAATGCATGTGTTAAAAACAAAATAAAGCAGCACAAAATAAAATGAAAACCCCCTCAAAATACAAACATATAAACAAGGAAACAAAGAAAACATTGGCTAAGCAGACTTCGACCTGCTGGATAAACTTTAAGGTCCTTTTCATGAACAGAGGCATCAAAAACAACATCAAACACTACCTTGCATGTACATTAAATGCCATTCTGTTTTTTGTAGAAAAGTATGCCAATGGGATGAATCATACACACACACACACACACACACACACACACACACACACACACTCACACACACACACACACACACATACTCTCTCTCTCTTTCATAATATACATACACTTGCATGCACATGAGGTAAGGTAAGGTAATGTTGCTTTTAGCCCAGCCGACCACAAAGGGCCATATCAGGGCTGTCACCACGTTAAAATCAACTCACAAGTCATAAAAAAAAAAAAAAACTAAAAAAAAAACAACCTTTCACACATCTCTTTAAAATACATCTTCTAAAACGCACCAGAAACTTCATTAAAAATCTTTCTTCTGTAAAATCTTAAATCAGATGAAGAATGTTAATCTCTTTCTGAAACTCAAAGATCATGTCAGGTGGGACATCTCTGAACAGGGTTTTCATGGACTCTGCTGTAAAGTGTTTATGTCTCACATCGTGCAAGTCCCAACAATCTAAAAGAATATGTTTCACTGTGAGTGGAACATGACATGGAATACACCATGGAGCTTCTTCACCTTTTAAAAGATAAGAATGGGTATAAAACGAGTGGCCTGTGTGCAAGCGGCACAGGACTGTTTCTTCTTTACAGCCGCCTCTGGACCATGGCAAAAACTCGTTGAGGTTTGGTCGGATTTTATACAGTTTGTTATCCGTCTGCAAGGACCATTCCTCTTGCCGGAGGTCTTTGACATAGGCCTGTGTTTTGGGTTTCAGGTCAGTGTCAGGAACAGACAACCTGCTCAACTTTTCCCTTGTGGCATTCTTGGCTAGCTGGTCAACCCTCTCATTGCCTCGAATGCCCACATGGCTGGGAACCCAAGCAAACACTATAGTGTGTCCATTCGATTTTAGAGTCGTGTACAGTTAAAAAATTTTCAGCAGCTGAGGGTGCTTGAGATTATGGCCAGCAATGACCTCCAAAGCAGAAAGGGAGTAGGAAATCTTTATGTTTTGATTTGGAGATCATCTAAAGTGCCAGGACTAAGGCTGTCAGCACAGCTGTGTTGATGGAGCTGTCGGTGGGAATGTGTATGGCACATCTCTGAGGGGGGTCTACTGCACAAAACACAGCAGAGGCAACTCCCTCCTCAGATTTTGAACCGTCAGTGAAAATTCTTTTAAAAGATGGAAATTTGGAACACAGTTCAGCAAAAAGGAACTTGTATGCCAAGGAACTAGTGGAATCTTTCCGGTATGAGGCCAAATCAAACTGGATCTCTGGTGTGAAGAAAGTCCGTGGAAGGTCGTCAGGAAACTTGGAGAAGTCATTAACTACTCCAAGGTCTATACCTGCTCTGTTCAGATGGGGAAGAATACGAATCCCCAAGGGTGGAATGGAATGGTCATCAAAATTCTGTTTGAATTTGGGGTCGAAAACACAGTCTTATGCAGGGTTTTGAGGTTCAGACGAGAGACTCAGACAGTAATTCAAAGCAAGTTTTAGTCAGTGATTTGAGAGGGATGGTTCTCCTGCCTCAGCATACAGGCTATAAACAGGAGTGGTGCGAAATGCACCCAGACACAATCGAAGCCTTGATGGTGGACAGGGTCGAGACTTTTCAGGTAGGACGGTCTGGCAGAGCCATACACTACACATCCATAGACCAGCTTGGAGCGGATCAGAGCCCTGTAAAGATGGAGGAGAGTTTTCCTGTCAGCGCCCCAATCTGTGTGTGCCACAACTCGCAGAATGTTCAGTGCTTTCTGACATGCAGTTTTTGTGTGTTGGATATGACTTTTAAAGTTCAGTTTTTGATCAAAAATAAACCCAGAAATTTGGCTTCTTTTACAGCTGGAATGGTGAACTTGTCCAGACGAATTTCAGGATCAGCAAAAAATTGACGAAAATTGTGAAAATGGATTGACTGAGTTTTGGTACGTGAGAAGGTAAACCTGTTTTTCTCGGCCCACTGTTGGATCTTGTTGACACAAAGTTGGAGTCGACGCTGTACGCTGGCGTAAGAAGCTCCAACTGCGTACAGCACGAAGTCATCAACGAACAGAGAGGACTCAGAACCCTGGTTTACCGATTTCACGATGTCATTGATTTTGATGCTGAAAAGGGCAGGAGAAAGGATGCTCCCTTGAGGTACACCCAACTCCTGCCCATGGATGTCAGAGAGTGTGGTGCCAACACGCACCTGGAACTGTCGATCAGCCAGAAAGTTTTGGATAAACAGAGGCCGATGACCACGAAAACCAAGTTTATGCAGATCCATAAGGATTCCTGATTTCCACGTGGTGTCATACGCTTTTTCTAGGTAAAAAAAGACAGCAACCACATGCTGTTTATTGACAAAGGCGTTGCGGATGACGGTTTCCAGACGGACTAAATGGTCAACTGCCGAGTGGTACTTCCGGAACCCGCACTGTTCATTGGCCAAAAGGCCATCGGTTTCCAGCTTCCACATCTGACGAGAGTTGACCATCTTTTCCATCAGCTTACAGAGACAGCTGGTCAGAGCCATTGGGCGATAATTTGAAGGGTTGGTAAGATCCTTTCCAGGCTTAGGAATTGGAATGATCAGGGCTTTCCACCAGGAGGGCGGAAAGCACCCTGTGGTCCAGATATGGTTGTAGACTTTTAAAAGGGTCTGGAGACAGCTTTCTGGAAGATGTTTCAAAACCTGATAATGAATGTCATCCAGACCAGGGGCAGAATCATTGCAGGTTTGCAAAGCTTATTTCAATTCATCGATTGAAAAAGGTTGATTGTAGGCTTCAGAGTTGTCTGATGTGAAATTATATGAGGATTTCTCTCTGATTTGTTTGTTTCTTAAAAAGGCTGCAGATTTATTTGAAGATGAGGAGTTCTGTTGAATGGTGGAGGCCAGCAGATTGGCAACAGCTTGTTTGTCAGTTATCAGAGCATCAGCAAGTTTCAGGTGATGAATGGAGGGGTTGGTGTTCTTCCCTTTGATTTTTCTGATGATGTTCCAAACTTTTTTCTTTGAAGTTTTAGATGTCAGCCCGGAGCAAAAGTTTCTCCAAGACTGACGTTTACTGATTTTGAAAGTGTGTCTTGATTTGGCACGGAGTTTCTGATGGGCTCGAGCGTTGGGACCTGAAGGTCTTTGGTATCCCCGACGCTGAGCCCGTTTGCGTACTTTTGAGATTTGTTGGCAGTCAGAATTAAACCAAGGAGTTTTGGGCAGTTGGAGTTTGTCGGAAAACATTGGAATACAGGTTTTAGCACAGTTTATCACAGTATTGGTTAGAGATTCTGCAGGGTCTGGACTCTGAAGAATGTCAATTTCCTGGAGTTCCTTTGAAATATTGGCTGCAGAAAGATTCCAGTTTGCCTTCTCATAATTCAGATGTTGTGAGACAGAGGCGTTTTCAGTTAAGACGGGTTTTAAAAGAACAGGGAAATGATCACTTACGTGCAGATCGTCATGGACAGACCACTCATAGTCCAGGACCAGCGAGGGGTCACATATCGACAAATCTAAACACGAAAGTGAGCCTATGGAGGTAAGTTGGAGATCCATCGTTCAGACAACACAAATCAAAGTCGGAAAGGACATCTTTAAGAAGCAGACCTCTGGATGACGAATTGACACTACCCCAGAGAGGACTGTGTCCATTAAAGTCACCCAACAGCAAAAAAGGTCGAGGAAGTTCTCCGATCAGACTGACAAGATCCTGACGACAAACCGGGACAGAAGGTGGCAGATATAGTGAGCAAACTGTAATAGTTTTGTGGAGAGTGACTCTCGCAGCTACAGCCTGAAGGGAGGTAGTCAGAGCGACAGGACTAAACAGCAAAGTTTTGTTTATAAGAAGGGCAACACTGCCCGTTAGTCCCAGTGTGGATGGTTGTGCAGGTTTGGAAAGAATATTACAGCCAGAAAGAGTGAAGGTCTTCTGGCGTTGAATTTTAGTTTCCTGAAGAGCCACGACGTAAGGTTTTATTGTTCGACACAGAAGCTGCAGCTCCTCAAAGTTTGAATTTAGGACATGGATATTCCAATGAGTTATTTTACTGTCCATGGTGCAGAGGACGAATAGGAGAGAGATCAGGTCATCTCCGAGTCATCATCTGCATCCAATGCAGCGAATTTGTTAGTAAGTTGGACTGGACTGTTTTGATTTTCAGACCTGCTGGCAGACTTGCCCACAGGTGAAGAAGGTCTGGATTTTGGAGATGGTGGAGGTTTCTTTCTCATCTCCACCATCTCAACACTCGGTTGAACTCCCTTGCCCGCATGGGCACTGCTCACAGAAGTTCAAGGCGGGAGGGCTGGCTTTTTATTCTGCCCAGCAGCAGATGGAGTAGACTGCTGGGCAGTCTGAGGGGTGGCAGATTTTTTGCCTCCACCAGGGGCACCCGCTTTGGGTTGGGAGGTGGTGGATTTGCTTCCACCAGAGTTTGACATTTTACCTGGCAATGTTTTGCTGAAAATGAATTCATCAGTCTGGCAGCAGACTGAACGGGTGGAAACTTTCTTTATAGCCGAAGCATATGAAGACACTGTTGACGTCTGACTTCCAACAACCTGTTTGCGTGCTTCAAAAAACGAGATTTTCTTTTCGGTTTTAACTTTTTGGATGGTGGACTCCTGGATCCAAACAGGGCAGTTGCGTGAAGAGGAGGGGTGGTCGCCACGCAGTTTGCACAATGAGCCGGGTCTTTACACGGCCCATCATGGGTTGCCTTGCAACAAACACCACACACCACCTCCCCAGAACAGCGGTCTCTGACGTGTCCAAACTTCTGGCATTTGAAACACTGCATCGGGGATGGAACATAAAGTTGGACACGGACATTCAAGTATCCTACTTTAATGACTGGAGGTAACAAAGGGTTGCAGAATGTCAGAAAGAGGGTGTTGGTGGGCACTCTCTCTGCACCTTTACGGACTGTCACCCTATGCACCTCCGTCACACCTTGGGATGCTAGTTCTGTCTTGATCTCCGCCTCTGAGACACCTTTCAAATCCGGGCACCGAATAACACCTTTGGACGAATTCAACTGCTTATGGGGAGTCACCCGGATTTCTCTATCCACGAGCCTTGTTGCCCTCAGCAGCTGTTCTGATTGCTTCTTTGACTTGCACTGAACAAGGAACGAGCCGTTTCGTAGCCTCGTTACCGACCGAGGGTCGCCTGCTATTCCTTGGAAGCCCTTCTGAATTGCAAAAGGACTCAGAACGGAAATAGGCTTTTCCTGCTCTGTCCCTTCAATCACAAGCCAGGAAGCCCAAAAACCTGTCCTCTCTCTCGTCTCCATATCCGAGTCACTGTCTGAATCCAAATGTCTGGAGATAGGGTCCACTGCCTTCCTCTTCTTTATGGGGGGAATGATTTTAGATAAAGCCATGTTTTATGTGTATAAATTTCGTCTCTCCCTTACCCACCCACCATGGAGTCCAACAAAGGGGCCAGGGCCAAGAAGTCACTGTCTTGACCCCTTCCAGGCTTCAGGAGAGATATACGACAAACAGAGCGCCACTTACCCTATCCCCCCTGATCATGCCCAACTCCCGGGAGCAGAGAGCCGAGCACTGCAGGGCAGCTGGAGAACTGCCCGTCTTGACCCAGCCCCAAGAAGGGGGAGCCAGAGTGTACCTCCTGTCCAGGAGAGGTCCGAGCCAAAATGATGTGTTGAGGGCGCTGACCCTCTCAATCACCAGGATCTCATTCCCTTCCGTCACAGGTTGCACCGCACGGCAAACGCGGCGGATCTTAAGAAGACCACAGAGAGAAAAAGAGTGTGGAAAAGAAGACTTGAAGGGGAGACGAAGATAGAAAAGAGCCAAATAAGAAAGGCAGAACACAAGAAAAGGAGAAAGGCGGGTTACTATTAGTCAGGATCCTCACCCTTAGCCTATCTGACATGGGAGGCCCTACCAGGGGCATCAACTCCTTACCACGTTGTGCTTAGGCCAGACAGCAACTTGACTTTTCAGGCCTAGAAGCATTTAAAAAAAACTAGCCTATCTTCAAGTATTGATGCCCCCGCCAGCAAAGCCTAAGGGATCACGGGACCGCGCAAGCCCTCCGACCACGGCAAGGTTGCAACCCCTGGAGGGCACGCACATGAACACACAAGCATATGCGCACACCCCTAAAACCACTTGCATGTACATTCATTCCCATTCCAACCTTCCCAGAAAAGAAGGGCAATGTGTGCTGGTGGCATGGATCACACACACACACACACACACACACACACACACACACACACACACACACTACATAGACATGCACACTGAGGCATGCTTGCATACACACTTGCACGCACACACACATAAATGATCAATGGTGCCACATTTAGACATCATCCCCAGAAACACACTGCAGCTACCCTATTGGTGGATCACAAACAGCAACATACAACAAAATCTCATGAGTGGTGAACCTCCGAGTTCCAGCTGAGGAAAGAAGAAGAAAGAGACAGTCATGAGACCCAAAACTGAATGATAAACACCATAGGACACATGTACCATGCTGCTGTTGAGTCACTTAGGTGGTGATGAGTACGATCCGCCTGTTTTGATATATACATCTTCCAAAGATTTCACCTGGCCTTAAGCACTTTATTAGACATACAATACCGACTTCGGAGATCAGAAATAATGCCACTGAATTTGACTGCCAAATCAAACAGGGAAACTGATCATCTCTTGAAATGAAATTCATGAACACATTACCATTTGGTCATATTAGATCTCTAATGTATCCAAGCATTCTGTTTGCCATGATAATTGAAGTGGTGACATGTTTGTTTTGGGGCCAAAGATCACACCAATAATTTTTCTTCCACACAAGTTTTCAGTATGTACTAGTCGATTTCACGTGAGATTACATACTCATGGTGATGATTTATTAAAACCCAAGTGCATAGCTTTGCAAGTATTTGCATTAAACACAAATTTCATTTTTCAGACCAATCAATAAGACTGTTGACATCATTTTGTACAGTGTCTGACTTTTTTCTTTTAATATTACATAGTTCAGTGTCATCGGCAAACATTTTACATACACTTTGTATCCAGGAAATCAGTTATAAGAAGAACTAATAGCTCATTACAGATTGCTCTAACCGGGATATGAGGGGTCTAGGGAAAAAACGTTTCATGCTCAATGTTCAGGGCGTCATGCTCCCCCAAATACCAAAATATAGCCTAACCAGATTGGTCTGAACTGGCCAATCAAAACGAAGTTAAAATCCAACGTTACTGAGAACAGCCACTGAAATGCATTGTGTGTGGACTGCTTTTTCCTTCACTCTCTTACATGGGCATTGTCAACATTAGTGCAGTGCTTTTCGTTTGCTTGCTTTTTGCATAAAAAAACCACTTTAACATGTTTCAAACTAGTTTTCACCTCCTTGCTCTTGTTATGACTGATCCTGGGTGACTGTGTGTACAGAGGTCAGGATAAGTGCCTAGGGAATAATCCTGGTGAGGAGAGATAAGATAAGATAATGTTGCTTATAGCCCAGCCGACCGCAAGGGGCCACATCAGGGCTGTCACCACGTTAAAATCAACTCACAAGTCATTTAAAAATAAAAAAAAAAAAAAAAAAAACCCTTTCACACATCTCTTTAAATGACATCTTCTAGAAACACACCAGAAACTTCGTTAAAAATCTTTCATCCATAAAATCTTAAATCAGATGAAAAATGTTAATCTCTCAAAAACCCAAAGATCACGTCAGGCGGGACATCCCTGAACAGGATTTTCATGGACTCTGCTGTAAAATGTTTGTGTCTCACATCGTGCAAGTCCCAACACTCTAAAATAATATGTTTCACTGTGAGTGGCACATGACATGGAATGCACCAAGGAGCTTCTTCACTCTTTAAAAGGTACGAATGGGTAAAATACGAATGGCAAGTGTGCAGCCGGCACAGAACTGTTTCTTCTTTACGACCACCAGACGCAGATGGGAGGAACTCCTTAAGGTTTGGACGGATCTGAAAGAGTTTGTTATCCGTCTGTGTATTCCAATCCTCCTGCCAGAGGTCTCTGACATAGTCGTTAATTTTGGGTTTCAGATCTGAGCAGGGGATATATATGTTGGACAATTTCTCTCTTGTGGCATTCTTGGCTAAACGATCAACCATTTCGTTCCCTCCGATGCCAACATGACCAGGAACCCAAGCTAGAATAATGTTGTAACCATCCGCTTTCAACTTGCTAAAAAGTTCAAAGAAATGTAAAAGTTCTGGATGCTGAAGGTTGCGGCCAGCTATGGCCTCCAAATCTGACAGCGAATCCGACAGAACCAGAAAGTCCCTCTTCTTAGATTGTGAAATTATCTTCAATGCCAAAACCAGAGCAGTAAGTTCAGCAGAATAGACAGAAGCATCTGGAGGGATATGTTTTAACAGTATCTGAGAAGGAGCACCAGGGTAATAGGCTGCACAGGCCACTCCGTCCTCAGACTTGGAACCATCAGTGAAAATTTTTTTATAAGATGGGAATTTTGAACAGGGGTCAGCATACAAGGCCTTGTATGCCAGAGAGCTGGTAGACTCTTTGCGAAAAGCTGCAAGATCAAAACGAGTCTCTGGTGTTAAAAAGGTCCATGGAGGCTGATCTGGAAACTTAGAAAAATCGGACACAACTCCTAGGTCTAGACCTGCATTCCGCACGTGAGGCTGCATACGAAGACCAAACGGCGGAATACAGTTAGGGTTGTTTTCGAATTTGCTTTGAAACTGAGGGTCAAAGACACAGTCATAGGCAGGATTCTGCGGTTCCGAGAACAGTCTGATGTAGTAATTCAAAGATAGCTTCAGCCTGCGGTTGGACAGTGAGGGTTCACCTGCCTCTGCGTACAGGCTGTACACAGGGGTGGTGCGGAATGCTCCAAGACAGAGACGAAGCCCTTGATGGTGGATAGGGTCCAAGAGTTTTAGATAAGAGGGTCTTGCAGAGCCGAACACAGCACAACCATAGTCCAGTTTGGAACGGACCAAGGCTCTGTAGAGGTGCAGCAAAGTTTTCTTATCAGCGCCCCAGTCAGTGTGTGCTACGACCCGCAGAATATTCAGAGCTTTCTGGCAAGAGGTTTTGAGGTTTTTAATGTGGCTGAGAAAGTTGAGTTTTTGGTCAAAAATCACTCCTAGGAATTTGGCCTCTTTGACAGCTGGAATGGGAGATTTCCCTACTTTGATTTCAGGATCTGGAAAAAACTGACGAAAATGATGGAAGTGAATGCACTGTGTCTTTGTTGGAGAAAACGTGAAGCCGTTTTCATCCGCCCACTGATGAATTTTATCCACACAAAGCTGGAGCCTGCGCTGGACACTCGGGTACAGGCTTCCAGTTGCGTAGACAGCAAAATCATCCACAAACAATGAGCAGTCTGAACCCTGTTGAACTGACTTGACAATGTTGTTGATCTTGATGCTAAAGAGGGCAGGAGACAGTATGCTTCCTTGTGGAACACCCAACTCCTGCTCATGAACATCAGAGAGAGTGGTGCCAACCCGGACCTGAAACTGTCGTTCTGCCAAAAAAATTTGAATGAAAAGTGGAAGATGACCCCGAAAACCAAGATCATGGAGATCATGAAGAATCCCAGATTTCCAGGTGGTATCGTAGGCCTTCTCCAAGTCGAAGAAAATTGCCACTGCATGTTGTTTGTTAATAAAGGCGTTCCGAAGTGTAGAGTCTAGACGGACCAAATGGTCCACTGTAGTGCGATGTTTGCGGAAACCACACTGTTCTTTCGCCAGAAGGCCATCGGTTTCAAGTTTCCATATGAGTCGAGCGTTGACCATTTTTTCCATCAGTTTGCAGACACAGCTGATCAAAGCTATGGGACGGTAATTGGATGGGTTAGAAAGATCTTTTCCAGGTTTGGGTATGGGTATGATAAGGGCTTTCCGCCAGGACGGTGGAAAACACCCTGTGGACCAGATATTGTTGAAGACTTTCAGAATGGTCTGGAGACAGCTTTCTGGGAGATGTTTCAAGAGCTGATAGTGGATCTCATCCAGGCCAGGAGCAGAATCGTTGCAGGTTTGCAGAGGTGATTTCAGTTCATCGATCGAAAATGGCAGATTGTAGGCTTCAGTGTTGTCTGATGAGAAGTTACAAGGAGATTTTTCTTTCAGGAGTTTGTTTTTCAGAAAAGCAGGCGTTTTATTTGTGGAGGAAGAGTTCTTTTCAATAGTTGAGGCCAGCACATTAGCTACAGCTTGTTTATCTGTGATCAGGGCTTCTGCAAGTTTCAGGTGATGGATAGAAGGATTGGTCTTTTTTCCACTAATTTTCCTGATCACTTTCCATACTTTCTTCTTGGAGGTCTTTGAAGTCAACTTGGAGCAGAAGTCTCTCCAAGACTGACGTTTACACTTTTTGAAAATGTAGCGAGATTTGGCACGGAGATTTTGGTGGGCCCTCGCGTAAGGTATTGATGGCCTGCGACAGACAACACGTTGAGCCTTCTGGCGTTGATTGTGGATTTGTTGGCACTCAGCATTAAACCAGGGAGTTTTCGGCATCTGAGGTTTGGTGGTAGAAGCCGGAATGATGTTCTTGGCACAGCTGATGATAATATTCGTCAAGGTTTCAGCAGGGTCGGGACTTTGAAGAACCTGATCCTCCACTAATTCTTTTTGTATGGTCGTAGCAAAAAGATCCCAGTCAGCTTTTCGAAGGTTAAGACGTTCTGGTAAGATGATGTGTTCTGATGATTTATGTCTCAAGACTTGGAAAATGGTCACTTCCACGTAGATCATCATGAACACTCCAATCAAAGTCTAAGACCAGTGAAGGATCGCATACTGATAAATCAATGCGAGACAGAGTGCCATTTGACGAATGTAGATATGTTGGAGAGCCATCATTCAGACAACACAGGTCAAGCTCAGAGAAGACATCCTCCAGAAGAAGACCTCGGGGAGAGGAGTCTGCACTGCCCCAAAGAGGAGAGTGGCCGTTCAGGTCCCCTAGAAGCAAGAAAGGTCGTGGGAGTTCTTCTATGAGGCTAACCAGCTCTTGTCGACTGACAGATGATGATGGGGGTAAATACAGGGAACAAACTGTCACTGTTTTATGTAAGGAGATTCTAGCAGCTAAAGCTTGAAGAGAAGATTTAAGGTTGACAGGGCTGAACAACAAAGATTTGTGGATGAGTAATGAGACCAAGAGCTGTAGGTTGGGCTGGTTTAGACAGTACATTAAAACCTGAAACAGAAAAGGACTTTTCTTTGTGCATCTGCGTTTCTTGAAGAGCTACTACAGCTGGCTTTAAATCTTGGCAAAGAAGTTGGAGCTGCTCAAAATTGGAATGGAGACCTCGGATGTTCCAATGGAAGATGGTTGTGTCCATCATAAAAGAGATATGGTGAAGGAAAATAAATCTTGTAACTCTTCACCAGCAAGTTCCTTTCATTCCATGTCGACATCATCTAGATCCGAGAGAACTGCAAATCTGTTGGTGTTTCTCTCCGCTTTTTTCTCTCGATCTGATAAAATATTAGGTGCTTTCTTTTTAGGCGGCGATTTTGTCTTTCCTCCAGAACCGCCAGCTCCCTTGTTGACAGCTGTAGGGTGCCCTTTGGAGGATTTTGAGGGGGTGGTCTTGTCTTGTACTTCATCAACTTCCACTTTCTGCCGCCCTGAAGGGCCTGTAGGTCTTTTGCCCCCTGATGGTCTGGGGGCGGGAGTAGGTTTTGAAGACTGAGTCGTATCTGAAGGCGATGACTGCTGGGGTTCGTCGTGTGCAGTATTTCTGCCTGAGGCTACAGACTTGGTTCCTGGCCCTCTCTCAGCAAACGAGGATTCGACCGTCTGCACGCCAATGCTGACTGTTGTTGACTTCCTTACTGCAGCTGCAAACGAGAGCCCAGCAGTCGGCTGACTTTTCATTACAATCTTTTTCGCCTCAAAAAACGGGATTCTCTGTTCAGTCTTTATTCTCTTAATTTCCTTTTCCTTCAACCAGTTTGGGCATGTCTTTGATGATGATGGGTGCTTGCCTCCACAGTTGACACAGAGTGGTGGACTGTCACACACACCCTGGTGGACTGGCTGGCAGCAGGTACCACACACCTCTTCTTCCGTGCATCTGTCCCTCACATGGCCGAACCTCTGGCACTTGAAGCAGCGCAGAGGGGACGGGATGTAGAGCGACACTGAGACTCTCAGGTAGCCCACCGTGATCGACTCCGGTAGAGAGGTAGAGCAAAAGGTCAAGAAGAGGGTATCAGTTGGGACTCTGTCATTGCCTTTGCGCACAAGTACACGATGAACGTGGGTCACTCCTTGCGATGCCAGTTCCGACTTGATTTCTGCCTCCGACACTCCTCTCAGATCTCTGCACCGGATTACTCCCTTGGAAGAGTTCAGAGTTTTGTGCGGAGACACCCTGATCGGTCGATCAATCAACGTCGTCGATTTTAGAAGCATTTCGGAGTGCAGCTTGGAAGAGCACTCAACCAGAAGTGACCCGTTCCTTAATCTCTTGACGCTCTTTGGCTTGCCGCTGAGACCATTGATTCCTTTCGCGATCGCAAAAGGACTCAGGCCCGACAGAGGTCTATCTTCATCCGCCCCCTCAACAATCAGCCAGCTGGGCCAGAAGCCTGAAAGGTTTCTTGTCTCCTGTTCTGAATCCGTATCCGTGTCTGTTCCAGAATCTTGCCTGTGTCTCTTTTTAGTTTTTGGTGCCATGTTCTATTCATTAAAATTCGTCTCTCTTGATTCCCACCCGCCACCGAGTCCCAACAAGGGGGATGCCCATTTTATACGGAATTCCAGTATATCGGGGCACCAGGATTTCAAAAGAGATATACACAGGCCTGAAAGCGTCCCTGCCACAGAAGCTCCCAAACCCGTTTGACCCGAGCCACCGCCTTCTAGCCTGAGCTAGGGCATGCACGCGACCAGCCGCTTGATCGAAGTGGGCCACTTCGACCACCTGTCTAGAGGAAGTCCAGGCCAAAGAGGTGTGTTGACTTGATGCACCGCAGTCACATCAGCGGTCTCAACCTCCAGGATCCTATTCTCCCCCATCACAGGACGCACCGCACGGCAAACACGGTGGGCCTCAAGAAGACCACAGAGAGAAAAAGAGTGTGGAACAGAAGGCTTGAAGGGGAGACGAAGAAAGAAAAGATCCATTAAGAAAGGCAGAAGACAGAATAGGAAAAAGGTGGGTTACTATTTGTCTGGGCCCTCACTCCTAACCTTTCTGACATGGGAGACCCTACCAGGGGCATCAATTCCTACCACATAATGCTTGGCCAGTCAGCAGCTTGGCTATACAGGCCTAGAAGCGTTCACAACAACTAACCATCTAGTCGAGTATTGATGTCCCCGTCAGCAAAGCCTAAAAGATCACTGGACCACGCAAGCCCTCCGACCACGGCAAGGTTGCAACCCCTGGAGGGCTGGTGAGGAGAAACAAACAAACAAACGAAAAACACCCATCCTTCATTCAAGCTACTTTACATTTTCCGAGAACATAATGCTGTTTAGAAATCAAATGAATATTATGTAATTGATACATCTTACTTTATTCTGCACAAATCAGATTTTTTTAAAACAAGAAATCGTTGATGATTTTGGATGTTTATGCATTTGGAGGGGGAAAAAATTGTGTCCATTTAATATATGTAGTTTCAAAAGTGATACCCTATTTGACATATAGTCCAATAGGTGTGTGTGTCTGTGTGTGTGTGTGTGTGTGTGTGTGTGTGTGTGTGTGTGTGTGAGAGAGAGAGAGAGAGACAGAATGTGTGTGTGTCTGTTTTACTGACACTCTACCCCATTCTGCCTCCTGTTCATGTTCCATTGATCCTCATATGTCTGCTGACTACACGATAATATCTACATCTATCCAGAGTTCGATATCATCAAAGTAGATGAACATACAAATAAGTGAAGCATCTAACCATCCTTCACCCAAAAAAACAGTCCCACAACCAACCACTTTTGAACATTCATTCTACAAATGCTCAATATTACAGTAGAGGCCTGTGCGTTACAAATTGGATTTATTAAATATCAAAATAAGAATATCATCAAACACCAACATGTTATAAGAATGTTTAAGAAAACATCCTGATCATAAAAGACACTTTCATGAGCATCTGACAAAAGGTTTATGCATTAACTTCGTTTTCTTTTAAAACACAACGAAACAGACAGTATCTGGATGAAGTGTATATTAAATACATATATACATACACGTATGAACATGCATATGAAATTATGCCTGTTATTGGTAATAAATTCATTCATGATTGCATAAAATGTATTTGGAAACAAAATAAAGACAGTGCACAGTTTCACCTATCTAATTTTAAAAGATGATAAAGAGAAAAGCAGTTAGATACAAAAGTTGGTGCAGTCATCATTGCACAATACCTTGATTCATATCAAGCTCAAGTCAACTCATACAAGAACCATTATAGGCCTCGCAACCATGGTGTCAATCTTTCATGATTACGCATGACCTTACTCCTGTTGCTCCTTTGTCATTTCCATGTCCTTTCTTTCTATCACAGATGACGTAAACATATCTATCATTAAATTTGGTGGATTTTTTCTACTATTTTAGGGCTAGTAAAAGATGTTAAAAAAAAAAAAAAACGAAGAAAGAAAATAGGGAAATTGTTTATCTATACACATTTTCAAGTTTCTTTTCTTAAGCTTGAATCTTCAGCATATTTTTACACACATCCACAGTATACTTCTGTTAATTTCAAATAATGTTTTGTTTTCTCTGATTGTCTTTTACTGTTTTTAATTTCCTGTTTTACCATTTCATTATAATTGTAAACCCAGCCTCTCGCTAGCATTACCTCTCAACACTCATTCTCCCATCACAGATTCTTGTCCAATGATGATTTGTACATTTCTGGACGTTAACCTCTTCCACTAAACTTCGTTCTGTCCACCCAAGCCTGTGTTTGATGTTAAAACATGGATGACGGTAAACACACTAAACAAGGATAATAATGAATTATGCATATTCTACACAAGGCAATCTTAACTATCATCCCTTTTCTCTCTCTTTAGATATCCATGATTGTGACATCACTCTTTCCACTTCTGTACACAATCTTGACGTCATTCTTGACCAGACTCTTTTCTTTCAACAGGCTGTCTTTATCCTCTGCTACATTTGCTAGCTAGAACTTTGAAGAACTAGCTCTCTTCATTATCTTCTTCTAGAAGACATGACCAAACCTCTGGTTTGTTGTTCTGGTCCCTCCAAGTTTGCTTACATTTCTCCCTGGCTGTCCACCACTAATTCTTGACAGACAGCAAACAGTTCAAAATCATGCTGCCTGCATTGTTTTCAAATGGTTCAGTTAAGAAAATTTGCTTTATCTGCTCAATATGCGTCAATCAGATCTTCTCTCTTTATACTCCCTCACAACTGTCATGCTTTCCTGCTGACAAACGACTTCTCAGGATTCACTCTCTCAGAATAAAAACGTACAACAGCCCTCCTTCTGTTCAAATTCATCTGTCTGGGATGAAGCAAGCTTCTTCCTTCTCTAGGACCTTCCACTTCTATGCAGTCTTTTTTTTATTAGATGTGATCTGACAATACATTTCTTCTCATCTTATAAACCATTCCACTCATTCTCCCAGACTTTTTTCTGCTAGTTTTTTTTTGTTCTTTTTAATTTCTGTCATAATCATAATACCCCTGTTCATGCTTGTACATGTGCATGCATGCATGTGCTTGTTTATGCGTGGGGGTGGGGTGGGGTGAGGATTGTTTGCCTGCTTGTGTTCGTGAGGGTGGAGGATGTTTGCCCACTTGTGTGTGTTTGTGTGTGTGTGTGTGTGTGTGTGTGTGTGTGTGTGTGTGTGTGTGTGAGTGAGTGTGTGTGTGCGTGTGTGTGTGTGTGTGTGTGTGTGTGTGTGTGTGTGTGTGTGTGTGTGTGTGTGTGTGTGTGTGTGCTTAGCCAGGGGGAAGGGGGAGGCTGGGCAGAAGGAAAAGAGGTGGGGATGGGGAGAGGGACACACAACATCTATGTGTGTGTAAACACTCGATCTCCTTTGGTTCCTGTTGATGCCATGTCTGGATTGCATGTGTTCCTTCTGTTGACTTAGTTGGAGCAAACATGCTGTCACTGCATTTAATTCTCCTTCAAGATTTCTCCTGATATTGTATTATTACAAAATCCCTCCTTTGCCCTTTTGCTATTTGTAAGTGCTTAGGGCTTTCCTTGATTTAACATGGATAAATGTACATAACGATTTGGATTTCTGAGATTCAATCCTCACTAATCTACATTTTTTCTGCACAACAATATCATGTATTCATTCACATATTAAGTATTATTAACAACATTAAATTGAAAGATCAACACCCACTCTCATCATCAAAACATAGATTTGTCTTCTCCTTCCTTCCCTTATTACAATTTGTTAGTAGGCTGTGTTTAACAAGCATGTTTTTTTCTGACATTTCATGACACAGATTGTAATTTGTTTTGATTTGTTAAAGTATAAAATCAAAAGGTGAGGACGTTTGGATTTCATGAAAGACTAACAAAAAAGCCTGAGCATTTCACAGAAAAAAGAATACATGCCCATCATCCCCTCCTCCCCCCAAAAAAAAACATTAAAACAATAAGACAGGAACAACATCAAACAACATCTAGAACTTAAGATGACAGCATTTTTATGTGATTTATATGACAATTACCACAGTAATAACAACTAAGTAAAGAATGTCACTGTCCACTTTTTTGTGTGACTTACATGATGATAACAAAAACAATAACAAAAATCAAGAATATTAGTGTCAACATTTTTATGCGATTCTTAGACAATATTTACAATTTAAAAAAAAAAAAAAAGAAAAACAGGTAAATCAGTTTCAGAATGCTTGTGAAAAAAAAAATGGCACGCTAAACTTACAACAACAACAAAAACCAGACCTAGTTTGCACAAACTATAGTGAACAGGAGTCTGTCTAATATGACCCAGCCTTATATCTCTTATATGACCAAAAAGACCGAAAGAAAAAAATACAGTATCACAGCAACATTAGACAAAACACTAACTGCAAAATCTACTGCATGGATGTATTCAGCAGACGGGAATAAAGAATGCATGACACAGCACACCAGTAATCCATTTAGAACACAGTTCAATGAATGAAGCAAGACACATATACAAATCAGGTACAAATCTGCAACAAAACTGACATTCTCATACACACTGACAACACAAAAAGTAAAATAAACAGAATGCACTGAAAAAAGAAGAAGAAGAAGAAGAAGAAGATCCTTCGCAGATCTCAACAGTGATCCTGTCATTCTTGGGCTTATCTGCACAGACTGGGTCCTTAGTCATTTCTTCATTGTCATTCTGTACAACATAAATTTTTCATTCTGTACACAAGCGCACCTGTATAAATATCTTAGTGTTCTTTTTCATAGATTCAGTCTAAGGGCAACATATAATGATGCTGGGCAAGCATACCAGCAAATGATAGTACTTTTCTGTGTAAAGATAACTTAAAGACAAGAACCATTGTAGTTCGTATTTGGTGCGGTGTTTGTTTGAGAAAGGCAGTTTTGCTCAAAGTATGTGCTGATCTTCTTTTCTTCATTAGCTTCTGTTCTGAATTGTCTTTGTTGTACTGAGTGGTACTTACAGGAACACCTGCAGCAATTTTGTGTGAGTACTGATAGTGAAAAGTATGGTTACCCCTCTTTGTAGTCATAGACAGTATAGGATTATCAACACAGCTTCTTAGCAAGTAACTAAAAGAGATCAGAGAAAAGAATCAACTGTGAATTACTGTCATTAAAAAATCAACACCTTTCATATACAAATGCTTAAAATTTCCATCAGCCCTTGTTACCCTCAGTGTAAAAATAAAATAGTTTTATATGAAAAGTAGCAGTTAAAAACAGATATGTGATTGTGTCTGTGAGAGAGAGAGAGAGAGAGAGAGAGAGAGAGAGAGAGAGAGAGAGAGAAGAGAGAAGTGTGTGTGTGTGTGCGTGTGCGTGTGCATGTGTGTGTGTGTGTGTGTGTGTGCGTGTGTGTGTGTGTGTGCATGCACGAGGGTGTGTGTGTGAGTATGTGCATGTGCACCTAGACAGAACTTCACACTATTTTGAGGTATCAATGGTCAAATGACAAACAGCCAATGAAAATGAGAGGTCTGTTTTTAAAAGATGGGCCACGTCTGAATGATCTCAAGCACAGGTATATTTGAGAATTCAGTTTGAATCATTTCGTTTTCTTCTTCAAAGGCATGTCTAAATGATTTAACAGTATTCATTAATGAGTTAAATCAAAGATGATTGGCTACTATGCTTACAATCACAATCGTCTAACAGGTGACAGTGACTCCTCGTTATAATGATCTGACATTAGCTGCGGATATACATCCAACTAGCTCGTCCTTTAAAAGTGCCATGCATCATTTAATGTCTTCACTAATGGTGCAGGCACATCTACAATCTGAACCTCTGTGTGGATTAATGCTTTGAATAAATGCATGGATGAACTTGTTCATATGACATTATGAAGTTGTACACCTGTAAGGGAGGGGTGGGGAGATAATAAAGGAATGAACTAACTAAAGCCAGTTTAGGTTATAATGTTTTCACTAAAAATCATGACAACAAGAAGAAATTATAATGTTTTCACTAAAAAAATCATGACAAGAAGAAGAAATTATGTTTTCACTCAAAAATCATGACAACAACAACATCTGATTGCAAAATGATGTCATATCAGCCATGGTTGACAGCACTTTTTGTACATCATTTCATAAAGTTGAAGTAATTCCAGTATAAAGACTCTTCAATGGATATCCTGTCAGCAAATTTTACTCAATGCTGAAATGATTACAACTTTCTCTATGAGTTGCTTCAAAAGACTGCTTGAACAAAACAGTTCATTTATACTGACCTAAATTTCATAACCTTGTTCTGGAGTATTATGTGCGTTCTGAATATGTATTCATATATACATCTCTATCTCTCTCACTACATATATGTGTGTATGCACACACACAGGCACACACACACACATATATATATATATATACACTGATTCTGTAAATCAATGAAAATGTGCATAAGAACATCAAGCATGTTCCAACAGATCTACACCTGATTATTTTGGAATGGTGAATACATTTATCGCAAGAAAGGACAAGAAAAAAACAACAACATATAAACATACTCCCAGTAGTAAAAGACATGGGAGACAATTTCCAGTTAGTGGAAGGAAAAAAACTCGACAGTGTGGTGGTTATTTCCCTTATTGGACTTTTTTTTTTTAATTATCATTTATAGCAGTTAGTAACGGCTATTCTGGTAAAATAAAACATCAGGCATCATCCATGACCCATAATGAACAAACCTACAAATTTTCAGAAAGAACGGCCCAGAAGTTTTGTCTGGAGCGAGTGAAACACATTTTGACCACGGACGGACACACAGACAGACAGACAGCATTTCTTCGTTCTCAATGTAAAGTACTCCCTGTTCTATAAGAACTGGGAGTACAAAAAGATAACATAAACAGCAAGGATGCCAAAGATCTGACCAATTTATTAGATTTCATCACAAAGATAACATAAACAGCAAGGATGCCAAAGATCTGACCAATTTATCAGATTTCATCACCATCTCACATGGTCCATCACCTTGTCACTTCTGCAGCCATAAAAGGTGTCGAGTGTTGGTCAGACTGAATCACCAAATGGTGCGTGATTTCTGGCCATGCAAATGACTTACACACAGTCAGCAATTTGCATTCTGAGAAAGAAATAAAAACCAAGGATCTCAACATAACTTGGGGGAAAAAAATGAATGAAAAGCGAACCCAAATTATGGCCAAAAATTAAACCCGGAAGCTGGAAAACTCTCAAAACCCAAGGGTTCTTCCTTGCTCACAAAAAAGCATAATCTCTACCATCACAAACACAATGTGCAAATATGTACCGGATCCTTAACGCCAGATTCAGAAGCACCCCTAGCATCATTTTCCCAAGCAAACTGCCAAAGCTTTTATACCACTGCCTGAATTCAGGTTTCAGGCTCTCCACAAGTACCTACATACATGTGCATATGACCTTGCAGGCAATCATGAAGGTAATGATTCCATCACCAGTAATATTTCTTCAACAAAACATGTGAATGTGAAAGCTATCCAAAAGATGGCTGAAATACCTATTTGAAGTCAATTCCTATACATGTAATATAATTAATAATAACAACAACAATAATAATAATAATAGTGACAATAATAATGATAATGATAACAATAACGATGGGGAAACTTTGAGCATTCTACTCAGATGGGTTCAGTATGTACTGTAGCAACTGAGCAAATAGAAAATAGTTAAACACAATTAAAAACAGTGTTTTAAACACAAAAAACAACAACAAAAACCCAAAAAGAAGAAGGAAAAGAAGCTCATACACTAATTAGTAAATATACTTCCTTGAACCACCAAACAACTACACTGGCACACCAGAGCACACACACACCAGAGCACACACACACACACACACACACACACACACACACACACACACACACGCACACACACACACACACACACACACACGCACACACACACACACACTCAAAGAGGCACAAACATACAAACACACACCTAACATAAAAATTAAACAGATTTTGATGGCCAATATATCAGCCAATGGCAAATTCAAAACATCTATTATATCAAAGTATAATGCAGTCTCTTCAAGCTGAGATGTTTGCTTATTCCTTTGAGTATAACAAACCTCTATTAAATGGATTAAAAAATGCAGGCATTGAAGATCTCTCTCTCTCTCTCTCTCTCTCTCTCTCTCTCTCTCTCTCTCTCTGTTTTGTTTGTTATATTTTCCCTTACTAACAAGGTCATAGATATTTTTGCTGGTACAAAACAAATCACCTGAACCTGTAACTGAAAAAATGAAGTTTGAATAAATGAAACATGCATACACGTATTAGAACAGATGGTGCAATGTTACAAACTAGCTGAATATGCTGAAAATACTTCACCGTCAACTTAATTTTTAGTAGTAATCAGATTTCACAAAACTGAACATTTGAAATAATTAAAATCATCTATAAATGATGAAATGACTGCACACACAAAAAGATGGACAGAGAATGTAGGAGAGAGAAAAAAAGAGAGAGAGGGGGGATGGGAGAGGATTTCAGCTCCTCTGCCCTGCAGCCACTTAGGACCCTTTCACCAAATGAAAAAGGTATGTTACTCCTGTCTGGGAAAACAGGAACATACATACACGTATATAACAATTTGTTACAGTAATTCAACCACTGACATTTTTAACCCTTTAGCACATGCATAATGTTACTGAGAAATTCTTTGGGGCGTACTAAAATTTTCATACTCTTTTTACAGAAAATATGGTTCCTCAAACGCATACAACACCATACAGTTACTATGACTAGTACAGCATTCATATTTTTGACTGAAGAATTCACCATTATAATTCATTCTGTACTCTGACGTGTGTCTGCTTACATTGTCGCACAGCTGTACCCTCTATTTATCTAAATAAAGACAAAACTGAAGCCTCTAGCGTGTGCAGTATACATCTGTGAGTCAGAAATAATAAGCACAATCCTACCTGAATATGTTCTCCCATTGCATCCATCAGCATGGCAATCCAAACATTCACACATGCCACAAAATTAATATCACCAGTCTATATTTTCTGAGTGAAAAGTAACTCAAATATACTGATCATAATAATGACCATGGTGCACAAGAAACCTATTTTTCAAATACACATAAATCTCGCTACTTAAAACAACACTAGTTAACTTGTTCACCGGTAGCCAACAGGACGGCTGTCAAAATACTGGTGTCTAAACCCAATATTTTGGCACTTTTGCACTTTGTCATGTTGTTTGCAACTTTGCCAGCGAAAAGTTACCTTCAGGATCATTTCCTGCCTCACCATCTTCTTGTAATTCATCTACTTCTTCGCCTACATCTATTTCCATGTCAGATTCCCTGTTCTCTTTCAAACCCTTACATTGGATGAAAAATAGTTTGAATTTCGTCTGCAGTGTAATCCTCCCAAATTTCATCAGGTTACCAGCGGCCATTTTTGGCTGTGAGAAAGCATGTGAATGACAAGGCCAGATGCTGATCAGTGTCTTGGTACCCTCCTCACTAGATCTGAGTCACCAGCTGCGATCTGTGGTGGGTCATATGAGTATGGACTGTAAAGCGCTTAGAGCTTGGTCTCTAGCCAAAAATAGGCGCTATATAAGTATTCATTATGATATGATGATATATGAATGCCAGGGGTCACATCAGTGGAGAGGAAGCTCTATGGTGCCTTTGGGGACCTACAGCGCATGGCAGCATTTGTCAGGGGAGCTGGCGTTCCCATCTAGAAGATGCGTTCGAGAAGAAGAAGAAGAAGAATGCCAGGGGGTTCCAGTTGATGGAGTGCAGTGGGATAAGAAGGGAGACGGTTCAACTGGATAAAACCAGGCAGTGCTGAATGCACTAGCCATTCTGTAAGGTTCTTTCACTCAGCTGACAAAATTTCTATTTTCTAAAAAAAAAAAAACATTCCTAAACAGTTCACATGAAATATATGTACAAAAAGGCCATACTGATAAATAACACAGGACAGTGGACAACCAAAGCCCATTTATGAATACCTGGTTGCCAGATTAAAACATAAAAACTGACACGTTAAGAATAGTTGTCAGAGAAAATGAGGTAAAAGATTTCAAAGAACAAAGACTGGCGTAAGAGCCAGAAAGAAAATCATTCGGTGACAGTAAAAGAAAATAACCACAGTAATAAAATAACAATAAAAGGCAGATTCAAAAAGAGTGAAAGGATGGAGGACGGATGGGGTGAGAGGTAAGGAGGGAGGGGAGGAAGTAAAGGAAAAAAAGGTAAATGGAAAGAGAAGAAAGGAAGCAGAGTAAGTGCACTTGCAATTATATGTATTTCTGTTCTAATGAGCTCACTCAAGTGCTTACAATCACCGGATCGTTATTCAACATGATGACTTTGATTCCAGCATCTGTTGAAACTAAGGACACATGTTTCGATTGGACATTCAACATTGATAAGACAGTAGGCCTGTAAGCATGACTGTGTCAATAATTAAACTGACAAAAATAACTGGTTGCAAAATATTAACACATACAGTCAAGGGTTTTGTTAACGCCAGACTTGATATCAGTTTATGATAAAACATCATAATCTCATGCAAAATATCGCACAATAATACTCAGTTGTGTCATAAAAAACAAAACCATTGAAAATAACAAATCCAGAGATTATCATATTGAAATAAAAAGCATGAGTGACTGTTTTCAAGCATACAACAATTGATATGCTTTATATTATCCATCACAGTTTATGCAAATAGTTAACAATGAGAAGAATATGAAAGTTAATGATGTACAATATTATCACACTTCAGAGAAAAAATGTAAAGAACAGCTGTGTGTTTATTTTGAAATTCTATCATTAGTGGAACTATCAGGAGTATATGACTCTACTATGAATATAAAGCCATTTTCTAACTGATTAGTTCACAAAGTGAATCGTGAGAAAACTACTTCTATCTGTACATCTAATTTACATAGGATGATGAGTCAATGTGATTACACAATAAACTGCAAATATCTCTTGAATAAACTTGCTTCGTTTAATAAGAAAAGGGAATGGAAACATAAGGCAAATATCACACAGCCTAATGAATCAACATCATTCCATTCTAAATCAAACATTTTGTTAAGTGCTTCAGATGTCTGTTTCTTTTTAGTGATGCAGGATGAAAGAGAGAATGGAGACGGTGGAGGGGGGAAGGGGACGGGAAGGTGGGAGGAAAGGGGAGGGATGAAAGATGAAAGGTGGAACGCTGAACAAGAGGGAGAGACCCAAAGACACGAGAATCTGAAACGGAGTAAGATCAGTGAGTGCAAAAGCCATACAAGTTTTTGGCACCAAATAAATGACTGAGATGGCAAAAAAAAAAAGGATTTAAGGGGAAGTGTGCCAATATAATAACATTTTAATGTTGGTTGTGGAGGGGGGTTTTCGGTTATCTTTCCTGAGAATGTGAAAGAAATGGATGTCATTGCATTTTGCTTGCCATTTCATAGAAAAAAGTTTAGAACAGTCCCATTCAAGTACACTTGTTCACACACAGGCAGCTATGTCTGAAAGTACAGTATACAACCATGATTACAGAGATTACATGAACTTTTTTGCCAGCCCCTCTTCCTTCAACACAATTCATCTAGCCAAGCACCTACACACAAAACACATTCACATACACACACAGATGCACACGCACATGCCAATCTCATTCATAAACTACTCACAGGATGCTTTTTTCCAAGACAATACGAACGCATGTTTGTGACCCTTATATACATAATACATGCACAAGACACACTGACTGCTGCAATCAGACCATGCCTGCATTATACACATGTTGTCTTTCCGTAAATAACTTCTACAGCACACACACACACACACACACACACACACACACACACATACACACCCAAACACACACACACACACACACACACACACAAATACACACACACACACACACACACACACACACACACACACACACACACACACACACACCATGCACTTTGATTCTCTTTTCACATTGATCAAGTCTTCTACGTCTCACACAGCAGCAACAGCACACAGTCCTGATCCATGTCCCCTGGCAGGTCCACAGGCCATGCTCATCCCAGCCCTACACCTGTACTGGAGACGACAGCACAGGGTGAGACAGAGCCTCCTCGTAGGCTGGCGGGGCCAGCATTCTGGAGTCTGGGTTGATCATGACAGGTGCATCCACATGTTCCTCAGGAGGTGCGCTCGGCTGCCGAGTTCCTCGTTCAGGTTCTTGGAAGGATTCTGTGCGGGTGTTTTGAGACTCAGCCACAGTTAGTTTGGGGCTGCTGTAAGTATTTTGACGGTGCTGTTTCGTCTTGTATCGCCGATAGACAACGACAGCAACGACGATGATGATGACCAGTGCAATGACGGATATGATGATAGCCGCCAGTCTGCCTACAGGTGTCTCGGGCTTTGCTGGAAAATAAAGATGACGTGAGTGGAATGCACTGCTGATGAGAATCAACAGAATGCATGGTGGGTAATTTATCTACTGACCTTTGACTGAATGTACCAAATCCTCCCCCCTTTTCAATCCTTGGACAGCTAAATGCCATGTTCACGGATCAGTGTGTGTGCGGACTTTTAAGAGTCATTAATTCACCTGAGTACACTTACGATGTCTCTGGCAAAACAAGACACAAGATGGAACTGGTAACAATTTTTTTTCCTCCTCTTCCCATCACAAAGGCATGACAGTCTCTGTGTGACAAGAGAACTCTTCATTTGTAGTTAAGATCTAAGACATGGCCAGCCAACCATTTTTCAAAAACTTTAACCCTCATCGCCCCTCTCTTCCCTTCATAACAAATCAGATCAGAGAAAAACTCCACCAGCAGAAACAAAAACAAAAACCTACATTTCACACATAATAACTTTGAAATATTCAGACTACTCAAATAAATCAGTCATGCATGTTATTATAACACTTGAACAGCATATTTCTATAAACACACACACACACACACACACACACACACACACACACAACAAAAACCTACATTTTACACATAATAACTTTGAAATATTCAGACTACTCAAATAAACCAGTCATGCATGTTATTATAACACTTGAACAGCATATTTCTATAAACACACACACACACACACACTCTCTCTCTCTCTCTCTCTCTCTCTCTCTCTCTCTCCCCCTCTCTCTCTCTCTCTCTTTCTCAAATTCTCATTCATATCCATGCAAACACACAAGCACAAACACCCACACAGACATACATGCCCATACTCAAAAACTACACATGCATTCACACATACATTACATACAAAAAAATAGTAAATCCATTTGGAGCTATCCAAAAGTCTGTCTGAAAAGGTGGTTTTCAAATTCAGTTGGGACGTGGAAAAAGCAAAACAATTGCAGGTAGAAAAGGGCAGTGGATTGCAGAACTGGTTAGCTAAGGCACAAGGAGTGCATCTACCATGTTCCTTTTTTAAAATTTTATTTTGTTCTGTTTCAACCGTATTTTGACTTCCTTAAAGTATTTTTGAAGTGATTTGACTAGTTCTTTATAATGCTCAGATGATTCAGAGTGACAGACCTGTGCATCATCTGCAAACATTTTGTGATGAACTGGAAAGTTTCCCAATAAGACAAGTGGGAGGAGTTGTGCACACAATAAATTGCTCAGGACCAGGCGCAGAACCCGATACACACTGAACTAAAAAGATTTTTAAAAAACAAATAAATGAATACAACAACAGTCAACACACAAACAAGTTGGAGAAGGAGGGAAAGGGGTAGGGGGAGGGGGAAATGTTGAGAAACATACTTTCATCTGCTCTTCGTTGGGGTATGGGAAAGATGGGTGTCTTTGATCCTGCACATGAAAAATATGAGTGTAAATAGTAGGACATCTGATTACTAAGAAAAATAATAATAATACTAATCAGGAAAAGAGCAACTGATCCCCTCCATCACCTGTTGCCGGCCCCCCACCCTCCCACCAGAAAAAAAAAAAATGGTGTAGACGTTTAACTACTTGTTTGAAAGCTGATTGCAAAGTGAGGCGACTGCAGGCGGAAATCTAAACAAATCTTAAAAAGTTTTTAAGTACTGTATCCGTCAAACATGAACAAATGAATCACAATACAAAACATGACATGCTTCAGCCTCATAGATCTTCTTCAGGCATGATAAACAACACTCAGGACAACGAAAATGAAGAACAAGCAATCAGTTATTTTATCAAATTAGATGAATTCGATGTGATAAATGATTGCTCGTTCTTCATTCAGGTTATGTATCATCATCTAAAACTCCTGACTTTCCAAGTTGAAAGAAATGTTGTTACGTGTTAGTCCCAAACCTAACCACATGTATGCTATGCATGCATCATCTAAAACACCTGACTATTTTGCTAGTTGAAAGAAATGTTGTCTGCCAGTATCACACCTCACCACTTGCATACCATTAGTACATCACCAAAATTCCTGTTTTTACCGTTTCAAAGAAATGTTGTCTGTCAGTGTATCAACTAACCACTTGTATACTGTGCATGCATCATTCAAATTGCTGTCCTTACCACTTGAAAGAAAGGCTGACTGCCACTGTCACACCTAACCACTCTGCTTATACACATTTCTTTCTGCCTCTGTCAAGTTGTTTCCCTTCTTCTCTAATTCTGCTGAAGCGTCTCTTCTTCGCTTGCTTTGGGTCATTCTCTCTTCCCTCACCTCTGGCTGCTTCCAGGTCCGAGTTAGGCAAATGACAGTGTAAGCTGGCTTCCTAAGGCAGTGACCTGTCCAGCTCCACTTCCTCCACAGGATCTATATGGCAACTGGCTCCTGTCCCACCTTTCACCACAACTTCTCACTGCAGACTTTATCCAGCTACTTGATGTCAAAGACATGAAACAGAAAGGAATTTCTGTATCTTCTGGTCCATCGCTTTGGTTTTCCTCAGTGTCTCAGATCCACATAGTAAAAAAAACAATTACACGTTAGAGCTGAAGAGTTTTTGAGGCTGTGCTGATTTCTCTTGAGGCTCAGACATTCTCCAGCGTGACAAAGGCTTTTCATGCCTTGCCTGTCCTGGCAGTGATGTGTGGGTCAGGGTCTTCAATCTATCAACTCAACGCCCGGGTATACAAAACACTCAACCTCTTTGACTGGCTCTCTATCCATTGTGACCGGAACACTGCCAGTGGCGATGAGCTTCACGATTTCTCTTTTCCTCTTGATGATCCTGAGTTCTGTCCCTGGCAATATTATGATTAGGTGGGTGATTATGTTCTGCATCTAGCTGCAGACGAGCGCCAGATCTCCACAGTTGAGACATTCCACCTATGTCCAGATTGTTCACTGTATTCCACTCTTCCTGCCTGATGTAATGGCCTTCATGAACCACTTAATGACCAGAAGAAGCAGAAAGGTGATAGTAGACACCCCTGATGAATTGTGAACAACCTTGCATGACCACCCTGAGCAGGTACACAGAATTTGGGAGACAATTTTCTCAGATACTCCATAAGACCTCAACTCACCCAAGGCATCGTTCTGTCCATGTTGTCTAGCAGTCTTGGAAGTCATTATGGAGATGGGAGTTCCTCTCGGATAATAAACCATGCAAAATCATCAAAATCACTCTCTTTTGCTGTTGAAAGAAATGTCAGCTGCCCATGTCATGCCTAACCTTTTGTATATGATCAATACCATTTTAAAAAATTACTGTCTTGCCTAGCTGAAAAAAAAACCCACACAGTCTGTCAGATGCATACCTAACCAACTGTATATCAAGAATGTCTTTAGAAAAAAAAATTGGTGTCTTTCCCAGTTGCATTCTGTCAGTATCAAACTTAACTACTGGTATACTGAATATGTTTCTTAAACTCTTTCCCAGACAGGCGAGAAAGCTTTGTAATCTTAAAACATTAAAAAGTAGAAGAAGGCAGAAAGATGTTGGAATATGCAGGGGAAAATATGATTAAGTGGAAAAAAAAAATGAAGAGAAAGGCGATGAAAAAAAAAAAAAAATGCAGTTTGCTGATTGGAGGCAACCTCAATCTCTGCTGCTGACTCACCCCGGTTGGATTTGCAGAGAGGCTTTGACTTGTCTTTCTCACAGTCCTTCAGCTGCCAGGCATCTGGCTTCAAGCCCATCTCCACACAGCGGTAATATTGATTCGGTGCATGGTTCGGTCCAAATCTGAAGGTGATGCATACGGACAGTGCTGAGCCATGCACATGAATTGGACTTTGATTTTGAAATCAAAGCAGCTAAGTTCTAAATACAGCTGAACTGAAGTTTTGTTTTCAGTATGACATAAATGAGTTTTGAAAGTATCTGAATTCAGCTTGTTTTCCAGTCTGCATTTATACGCCGACATTTGTGATACAAATATAAAACAAAAAGCAAACTGTTCATACTGTTTAAGTCATCTCCAAATATCACCATGCCTTTGGTGTCACTGATCTTGGATGTGTACTAAAAAAAACAAAACTGGATTTTCTTCTATGTTGGTAACAACAGCAGACACTTCAAGCTCAGCTGTCGTCCTCATCTCTCAAGGAGAACCAGGTTTTTCCATCCATACCAGGTTCATTATACATCAAACCTACTGATCAACATGTCAACATCTTCCCGATTTATATTCCCTCGCTGTAAAGACTTCTTTTACTGGAAAATTATTGTCTTAGTTCACACAATATTTACCTGCCAACAATGTCTCACTTCCATCTTCTTTTTTTCAGGATTTCTGAAGACTTTTCTCAAGAGGCTCCACATTATCCTGCGATCACTCATTGTTTCCCTGCATTTCTAGCCATAGCTACACCATACACTGCCGTGCACTGACATCACTATCTTTTCTTTTTTCTTTCAAAGGCAAAACATTTCACCCAATCATTTTGAGAAATGTTCTTTTGTAAATTGGTGTTCACTACTGTTAAAAAGACTGACCTGTTGAAGTCATACTGGCTGCCATCAATCCACTTATAGTCCCCTTTGTAAACAATGTCATTCAGACCAATCCAGGCTGTAGAAGTCGATAATCCAAAACCTGCAAAGACAATATGAGTGCTCATTTTTCAAAATGAAAAGAAATAGTCTAAGTAACTGATGAAATGTTACACAGAGATCATCTCCCCGACTGTGTACACACTTTAACATCACATACAGTCATTCCCACAATCTTTGACATACCATGCACTGCCATTAACTTGACCATGTTTAGTGTCTGCAGACTTGAACTAGTTACAATGCTCTGACCACCACAGCAGCCCTGGTAATTCAGAGGTTGGCTGACTTGATCAGTGGACTGACCACAGCAGCCCTGGTAATTCTGAGGTTGGCTGACTTGATCAGTGGATTGACCACAGCAGCCCTGGAAATTCAGAGGCTGGCTGACTTGATCAGTAGATTGACCACAGCAGCCCTGGAAATTCAGAGGTTGGCTGACTTGATCAGTGAATTTCTTACATGTCCTCTATTCATAGCCTACAGTTTCAAACCTGGCCACCTAACCACTGCTTAAACCAATCCCTTCCTGCCCTTTCATCTCCCCCCCCACCCCCCCACCCCACCCCCCACCCCTCTTTTCCCCCCTCCCT
>CM065725.1:34774317-34881817 GCA_033310375.1 Conus canariensis
TCATTCTATCCCCTCCCCCCCCCCCCACCCCCCCCCCCCCCAAAAAAAAAAAAAAAATCACTGAGGTAAATAATAAGGACATGAAAGACAAGAGACTTCTCCTCTAAAGAATGTTCTTTTTACAACAGAAAAAAAAAACATCCATCACTTTACCATGAGAGAACCTCACTAAAATCAGGTCACTGTGATAGAAAATGAGGAAAACCATGCCTGACCAGGTCTGTCTTCAGTTTAAAGATGTTACTGTTCCTGCTGAATACATAAATGATACACAATAATACAGTGCAATGAAAAAGTTGTGACAAAGACTGAACTAGTGATCAGTTGAAGGGTTGACTTGTTTGCACCATCAGTTGTAATTAACTATATACGATCCTTCACTAACCAGTGCTTCAGCAGATTTATCAAATCCAGTTGTGAGAAACTTCTTGAAATGTAAAGCTTCTGAGAAGGTTCCGTAACTGTACTAAATAACTTGTTCATAAAAAGAACAAAAAATACATCCAAATTATTCATTACCGCATGCCACGCATAATTCACATGTGCATTGTTAATTCTTGCAAAAACAAAAAAAAGAGAAAGTGTAAAGCATGGTCAAGACAATCACCATAATTTTTAACACTGTTATCTGTATATATCGTACAGAAAAGTGATGAACCGGGGCAGGAATGAGGATGGAGAGTTACACCTCTCCAGTGCTATGCTGACGACAAACATCTGCACGAACTGTTTCTTCACAACAGGTGCATCTCAACAAAGACAAACAACCACTGTATAAGCTGCCAACAATCATACTGAGTCATTGTTACCTGCGCTTGCTGAGGTGGTCAGGACTGAAAACACACATACATTATAAATTCATTCAAGTGGGGGTCACTACTAGAAGGAAATTATCATGAAAAAAAAAACCCATGAAACTCATGATTGTGTGTAATGACTTGAGTGCTCTTGGAGATGAGGAATAAGCCTTCAAGGTAACTACTTGAAAGAGTGTGGAAAATGATCAGAAATAATTATTTTAACATGGGAATCTAGCTAGTGATGAATGAATTTTTAAAGTGCATGGTTGTCGGAACCCAGCAAGCCACATGCAATTTCTGTTTTTCCTCACTTCAGTGTAATTTTCATTATCACATTTGTGTCAAAATATCCTATTTCAGCATATCACACTCATTTGATGGCCTAACAGTCACATATTTGAATTCTAAAACCTTTCATTTCCAGGGTGAGTAGAAAATGTGAAATAAAAATCCAGTTTTCCAAAGCAAGACACAATCTTGTTTTCAGTAGATTCTTCAAAAAGAACGACAACAGGAATCAACTTACCATCTTTGATGGCAACATGATCGTGTCCTGGACATATCACAGAAGGGTGAGCCCACTGCAGATCGGACGACACAACAGTGATCTCCACACGATTGCCAGCACCAGCATCAATCATCCAAACACAGTTCTGGTTGTTCTTATAGTGAGCATCGCCTGGGTACAGCGTGTAGATGCCACCCTCTGCCTCTCCCCTGATTTCCACGATGGGATTTGCAGAGTCTGTGCTGCAGTAGTGGTCGGTTCCCTGACCAAACACTCCTGTGTCAGACAGCCATAACACAGTCAATCAATTTGTACATAAAACATACAGTGATTATGTTTGCTATTTCTAAAACCAGTGCAGCAAACCTGGCTAAGGCAAATGGGTAAACACACGCACGCACGCACGCATGAAACCAGCACAACACACACACACATACACACACACACATCACGCACACACAACACACACACACACACATGCACACACACACACACACACACACACACACACGCACACAGTAGCCATGTCATAACACTGTAAAAGTTATGTGCCAAGAACACCACTGTCCATTTCCTTTCAACCAAGTCAAAAGAAAAATTAAACCCGTATGTTATTCTGGTGGCATTTTCTTGTTTTGTATATGTATATTGTCATCGAAATTTGTAAAATACAAATAATTACTAGTGTCCATGAACCCTATGCATCTTTTTTCTTCACTGGTAAACTGTTGTATGAAAGGATTACATTAGTTTCAGTTTCCCAAAGGAAGCCTGAATAAATGCAGGCACTCCATATGCAATGCACATTATCTACTGACCCATAAGGTCACAGTATATAAAAGAAAATATAATATGTAGACCAAAAAAAAGTAATTCAAAACTGCTTTTAACAGCAATGGTGCAAAGTGTGGCCAAGTTTTCACTTTATAACTGGTTTACCTGACTGAATGATATACATGTGTAATTCAATGCAAAGAGTTGCTCCAGAGACTGAAGTGGTGTGTCCTGTAGGAAGGAGGAGGAAAAGTAAATTTAAAGAGCTGACCTATGCACCCCTTGCATCACAGAGAACATTTAAGGGGTTAATCTGCAGCATCAATTTCACACTTTTGAGATGCCAATCAAATGAAATGACTCTGCATTTGAATACTCACCTCCTCCAAAATTCACAACACTGTGAATCATCAAACTGACGACAGCCATCACCAAGGCAGATGGTGGGTTCTTCATTTCCAACGGCATGTCTCTAAAACAACAGTACCTGAAACAAACAACAAGACTGTAAATCTATCCTTCATTCCTGTGCACATAGTCTGAATGTAGGTGTTATTTTTTTTTTTTTAATTCATTCCATGTCCAGTTTCTTGAATGTGGTATGAACTGGTTTGTTTTATCTTGTCAATGGGCTATCAAACAGAAAAACATATTGTCAGTGCTTGAATGTGGTATGAACTGGTTTGTTTTATCTTGTCAATGAGCTATCAAACAGAAAAACATATTGTCAGTTGTCTTGAGAATGAACAGCAGTTTGTGTGCTTTTCTTCTGTCCCTATATCCGACAATCTATTTCCAGGTCAGTAGCAACCACTTCAGGCTCAAATCAACCAGTCCTCTGCAACTGTTGTCTTCAGACCAAAGTTGTATGACCAGCATAAGAATGATCACCGACTTATGTTTGTGATGATTCTAACTTTGTAAACACTACCAACACAGTATCATAGACCCGATTCATATTTAAAAAAAAAAAAAAAAAAAAAAAACAGACGCTATGTACAATCAAAAGTCTTCAGTGCACGTTGCCTGCCTTCACATCACTGTTCTGTCCAAGGAAAAGGAAATGACGCTCTGGTATCACTGTCAGTGACTCACTGGGGACAAGCAGCATGTCCCAGATAGTCAGTGAAGCAGGATGCACTTGGCCCCACGTTGTTGACATTGTAGAGCAATCTCTGGTTATAGTCAATGACACTTCTGTCGGTATCTGTTGTGTGATTGAGTGCTACAAAGTAAAGCGGCGATTTTTGTGTGTGATAGACGCTTATCGTCATAGTAGTTTGCCAGTGGTTGAAAGAATGATGAGATCAGCTGATTAACTTATCTTGGAAACTCCAGTTCTATCTTGTAAGAAAATCCTGACTTCTACACACACACACACACACACACACACACACACACATACACACACACATACGCAAAATTACTCCCAGTCCCATGCCCTCATCAATTACTTCCACTTTCGGAGGACAGCTGCTATCAATAATGAAACAGTTTTACTACTATTTTGATTTTGTGACATAGTGAAGGTCTAAACTTAAGTAATCATGCCAGTCAACACAGTCACAGAGATGATTCCAGTCCCTGGCCACATGTGGGAAGAATATCATGCTATCATTTAAAGTCATTTTCATTAGACCTTATAATGCTTCTTCCTCTAGATAAGGTTATGCTTAGGGTTAGAGTTCATGCACTACAGCCTGATGCAAGATGGCCATAGGGGCGGTGAACTGTCAGAGGTTCAGTGTCCGGGGGCATGGCATGATGGAAGGGAGAGAACATCTCTATCCTTCCTCCACTCTTAGTCTCCCTTGAACTGACTCCAATACTCATGTACTACAAAGTGGACAGAGAGAGTTTTCAAGTAGGAAAAAAAAAAAAGAAAAAGCAACAACCCCAGCCCCACCAGCGGTTTGAACTCCCAAGCACCAGCTCTGCAGACAAAAGCTCTAACCCTTTGACTGCATGCCTTCTTAGACAACATTTGTAATTAATGTTAATGTTCGCTGTTATGCTGTCCTTCTAAAAAGCTGAGACTCTTTGTTACTGCAGGAATTCATGCCTTGATGAATTATGAGAAAACTTTCAAATACCTAATTTCACAGGTTTGTCTAATATTTTAAAAATAAAGCCAGGTCTAGACAGGTTTTATATCTAGGAATTCATGCTTTGATAAATGACAAAAAGTCTTTCAAATACATAATTTCATAAGGTTTGTCTAACATTCAAGGGAATGAAGCCAGGTCTACGGTTAGAATGTGTTTACAATGCTTCTCCTTCTTTATCTGCTTTGGTTCTAAGTAGCAACATCAACTATACAGCGATTCTGGTGGATTAATTCTCTCCTCTTTCTCTTTAATCCAGTAGCAAATCCTCATTATAGATCCAGGTGATCTTTTCCCCTTATTTTGTATTCGGTATCATTTGTTGAATTAATGCAGCTAAATCATGCCTATAGTACTTGTCATCATCACCATATCAATTTTTTTTTTTTTTTTTTTTTTTTTTTTTTTTTTTTTTTTTGCTGTCCCACCTCTGCGCCACCTCAGAGGCAGTGCACCCACGCCGCTCATTCCGACACCCCGTCCACAGCCACAGCCCGGTCGGCCCCGCCGCAGCCCCAGCACCGGCAATCCACAGGGAGCAGCCAATGTCAAGACATCAAGAGGCAACCCACTGGAGGAGACACTGCACTGCTGCCGAGTCACTTCGGTGGTGTTCAGTGGCGCCTGTTCTGATCTAACATACGCAGGACACCACCTACTAAGCCCCCTACTGACGACAATAATTGCTTAGTCGCGGAGCCGGCGTGAGTGAGCTCTCCCTCCGGAGGGCGCCACCACGTCCGTCCAACGACAGCCCCCATGGACTCGCCGATACTGGTGACCCCGACGGAACCAAACCAAGGCCACAGACGTGGAGAGGACATCGAAACTGAGGTCACCATGAGAGCAGGGCATGAAGGGCCACAGAATTTGAGACAATTTTTTTTTTTTATGCTGATCGATGAGAATGAGGATGATTAAGATGATGCTACGGATTTCCATTTCGGTCTGAGACTACATGACAGGGCTGTTCTCTACGCTTCCTTTCATAATATATCCCGGCGTCAACCAGGCCCGAGAGATACAGGCACCTGCAGTGTTGGTCAGGAAATTTGAGCAACACTCTCAGAAACGCATCCATTAAGTGGATGAAACTCGACTGTGTGGTCCCAGTCTCCCCAACTGAGTCCGCAGCAAACTCAACTCTGGGTAGGAGCCGGTCGGGGCAGAAAAACCCACATGACTCCGATGGGATTCAAACCCACGACCTCCCAGCCGGGAGTCCGCGATGCTAACCACTTCGCCACGGCGGCTGGTCACCATATCAATTTTACATAGAGTGTCTTTTGCCTGCTGCATAAGTTCCGAGTCCATATATTTTGTTGATACATGTTATGTTCAAGTTTTGTTCTTGTAATATATTTTTCACAGCTGAGTTATGTTCTCTAGTGGTTTTTCAATTAACCCTCAATGTCCTGGGAGATCACTGGAACTGAATTACAAATTTCATGTTTCCACCATGCATACAAAGTATAAATTTTTATGGAAAAATGTTTCCTATCGTGTATTACATTATGTAAGAATTATATATTGTCATGCTTCCACCATTCACATTTTTCTGGACTGAATCAGAAATCAAAATCTCTTTACTGCTCCCAGTCTCTATTCCTCCCCCTCTCCTCCTGACCCCTAGCCCCCCCCCCCCCCCCCCCCCTTCTCTCCCTCTCTCTTTCCACACACATATTCCAATAATGATAAATGTTCATGTATACGCATTTGAAAACATATCTCTTTGTTCCACACCTTCAAAGCACAATATATTTTTTTTTCTGAAATGTTTGTTGCTATTTTGATTGGAGTTCCATTCTGAGCAAAACCAGGGAGGGAGGAGGGGTGGAGGTCTGGATGTAAAATGGGGAGGAAACGTGTGGCAAGTCTTCATCTCACCTGACTGCTCTGTCACCTTTTCCCTGTTATGGTCAAAATTGTCTGCCCAATGGACACATAAAGAGAGCATTTCCACTTGTCTGCCTGGAGGTGTAGCTGTCCTGGACAATCAGAGTGGTGGGTATTCCATGCCCTGACATGCGAACAAGTGTGTGTTTAAATGTAAATTGTAAAAGAGAAGTTGTGAGAGTATGCAGGCATGTCGACAAGAGTGTGTTTATCATTACGTTTGTAAAAGAGATATTGTGATACTATGTATGCATGTTAATTTCCATTTCCCTGGGGTTAAATGTGCAATAAAAGCATTGTTGTTCTGTGGATGATTCGATGTCCTGGTACTAGTGGTAACTTATCAATAATATTACAGTGTACACATTCCCGTGTGATCGCTTACCGTTTGTCAGTCTGCGTTGCCTCGAGCACGCGCACAGGGAATTGCGCGTTCCTGGAACACACTGGCTTGACAAACTGTGTCGCATAAATATGCATGCATGTAATACTGACTAAGTATCTATTTGTATGCCTAACTCAAGTTTCGCAATGTTACCGAGGTTCCTTGTGCTAAATGTTCAGAGTGCCTTCCCTTGATTCCAGAGCGGATTATGTGTACGTGCGTGCGCGCGCGCGCACGCACGTACACACACACACACACACACACACACACACACACACACACACACACATGCGCGCGCGCACACACACACACACACACACACACACACACACACACACACACACACTGTAATAGTGTATTAATCTTGGAAACAAACAAACCAAAAAAAAAAAAATGCCTTGGAGCAGGCAATATGAAAAGATCTTGCTTTGAGAGGGATTGCAATGGTTCCTATATGCTGCCAGTGAAGAGTTTAGTATTTATTAAATATATTCCTATCTGATGTTCTCATTTTCTTCTCCCCCCCCCCCCCCCCCCTTTTTTTTTTTTTTTTTTTTTTCCTTTCAAATCTTTGCCAAGTCGTTTATATAATGACAGAAAAATTGTTAGCCCGCACTTGTTTCCCCCTACTTCTAATTTGTTCAACAAAAAAAAAAAAAATGTCCGAAACAGCGGTGGTCAGAAAGACTGGAATTGCCTTAAGGGAAAAAAAAAAAGACATACTAGGCCACAGACTAAACGAACACCATGGAATGTCTTTAGCTTTGACGCTTTCTTGACTTAACCCTCTAGTACCCAACCATAGAAATCCTTGTGATAAAATTTTTATTTTGCAGAATGAAGTCATTAGGGGTTGAGAAACACATTGCATGTTGTACTTTCTGGATATCTGGTTTAACATTATGGGATGGCCTATTTATCATATATGATATGTCGGGCATTTGGGACACACAAATCCTGATTATCATATATTATAAACAGTGTGTTCATATATTTGCACTGAAACTATCGTGTTAACATTTCATTCACTGCTTTTCTACTGTTTTCAAGTCTCAGACACAGGCATACTGACATGTTCTGTTGTTCTCAGCAGACATAGTGTCTCAGCAGGAACACATGAAACAGATTGTAGCAGTTCCAGTCCTTGCTCAGGCACAGGTGCACCTTGCATTTGCTGCAGTAGACAAAGAAAGGTCAGGCTCTTGCAGTCCCTGTTCTTGCAGCTCTCTCCTGTTGCTGTCCACTCAGGCAGGTGCCCACAGCCATCTTGACGAACATCTGGAACTGGAATAGGAGTTGTTCTTACAATCTGTCAGTGTGCTCCTGCGCAGGTTTCCCAGGGCATTATCATCATCATCAGAATCGCTTGAATCAACTGCAGATACTGATGGAGTTGGATCAGCACGACGCCGTGATCCCGTCATCAACTGCTTTGACCTTGCGAGATCCCGCTTCCTCGTCGTCATCATCAGTACTCTCGTCCCGCGCTAATCATTCGTCACCGGAACTGTTTTGACACTTCAAAATCGCTGTCACCTGCGTTGACAAAGCGGCAGACATTTGCGACAGGAACCTGGCGTGTAATCATGCTGAAAAAACAACAAAAAAAACAAACATAAGACAACTCGTCCAGCATAATGAGACACACTTACACTCAAAGGTGTGCATACGCTTACATCTTTACCTTCTATCTCCCAAAATTCACACACACACACACACACACACACACACACACACACACACACACACACACCATGCACATACGCGCGCACACACGCATGTGCGTGCGCCGTCACACGCGTATAAACATGCACACTCTCTCTCTCTCTCTGTCTCTCTCTCTTCTCCCACCCCCACCCCTCTCTCTCTCCTCATCACACACACACACACACACACACACACACCACACATTGTCACCATAAACTGAAGCACAAATGCATTTTATAATTTCTATTACTGAAAAATTGCACACAAACGTTAGACGTGCTCCGAGACAAACTGCCTGGTGATGGCAGCAGTGCCCATCATATCATATATGATAAATAGGGTACGAGTTAGCTCCCTTCCTAAGTCCATCTCTGCCCACCATATCATATGTGATAAACACATTTTAACTAGCTACTAAATGAAAACTATCGTAAGACAGATGAAACAACTGCATGTACCTGTTTACCTTATTCATATGTACTGATTCAAACACAATACAGTTGAACTGGTACTTACGTGAATAAGAATGAAGACTTGAAATTGAGACCCAAACAATGGCCTGCTGCTGTTGCTACCCACGTGTTGAAGTGGGAGGTGAAACTGGTACCGTTAACTGTGGAAAGGAAGCGGTCAGGCGTTGTCTCTACAGCGAGTACATACATTATAAAGGCAGATCCCATTAGTGGGAGGTTCTCACCAAGATACCACAGGCGCATGAAGTCTGTTTATCATATATGTAGCCGTGGGTACCAGAGGGTTAAACAAGACTTTGAAGTTTACTCATCATAACCCCCCCCCCCCCCCCCCCCTTTTTTTTTTTTTCTTTTTTTTTAATTATGCTTTCAGTCAGGTGTTGGCATTGGAAACGTTTTTTCTTATTCTGCGAACGTCGTATAGAACATATCGGCTTCTTGAACGAAGTCCCGTTTACTACTTCCACCGACAACATGCCCGAGCAAATGAAAGCAAATTTATTCCGAATTTGGTAGGTAGGACAGAAGCCTAAGTACATGTTTGCATGAGTATCTCCGTGTGTGCGTGTATGTGTACGTGTGTGTGTGTGTGTGTGTGTGTGTGTGTGTGTGTGTGTGTGTAAGATAGAAAGCGAGAGATATGGGGAAACTACAGAAACATGTAAGAATACCATCCGCCGTAGAGAAGTGGTAAGCGTCGCGGACTCCCGGGTGAGAGGTCGAAGGTTCGATTCCGATCAGAGTCATTTATTTCTTGGATTTTTCTGCCCCGGCCGGCTCCTAACCAGAGTTGAATTTCCTATGGGTTTAACTGGGATGACCGGGATCACACAGTCGAGATTCATCCATTAAATGGACGCATCTCTATAACCGCCCGAATTTCCTGACCAACACTGCAGGTTTCTGTGCCTCTCAGGCCTGGCTGACACTAGGATACATTATGAAAGTCAGCGTAAAGGACAGCTCTGTTATGCAGTCTCAGACCAGAACGGAAATCCGTAGCATGATGTCCATCATCCTCATCCTCATCGGTCAGCATTTAGAGGGGGGGGGGGATATCTAATTCTGTGACCCTATATACTGTGCTCGAATGGTGACCTCACTTTGTGTTACCTCTCCATTTCTTTGGTCTCGGTTTGAGTCTGTCGGGGTCACCGGTTTCGGTAAATTCATGGGGAATGTCGTTGGAATGACGTGGTGGCACCCTCCGGTGGAAGAGCTCATTCATGCCAGATTCGCATCTAAGCAATTATTGTCGTCAGTAGGGGCTTAGGGGGTGGTTTCCCGCATATATTGGATCAGAACACTGAACACCACAGCGGTGCAGTATCTCCTCTGGTGGGTTGCCTCGTGGCGATTTGATATGACTGCTTCCTGTGGATTGCCGGTGCTGGTGTTGTATGGCGGGTCGAGGGATGGGAATGAGCGGCATGGGTGCCACGCCACCGAGCTGGCACAGAAGATGGGACAGCAAAAATGAAAAAAAAAAAAAAAAAAAAAAGAAAAGAAAAAAAGAAATAGAAAAGAATAGAAAAAAAGAGAGAAGTTACATGAGTTGGCAATCCATCGTCTTTTCCTTTAACGTTGTGAATAAAATGTGCTGTGAGCACAGAATATGCCTCGTGAGCATTTGGAATGTTGGAGTTCTTCTGCTGTTTATCCTGACGTCTGCCGACATGGCCATTTATCTTCCATACTCATTCTGCCTGCCTTCAGCGTCAGAACTGCCAGTGTGAGGTGGCCATTACATCACCGACTGCATGACCCCTGCATATGACTGCTGGGACACACAGAGTGGGTTTCCGCCGGGTGAACTTTTGCCCCCACTCCCCCCCCTTCCCCCCCCCCCCCCCCCCCCCCCCCCCCCGTCCTCCCGAAACACACAACAACAACAACACACACACACACACACACACACACACACACACACACACACAAAGGAGGGAGTGTTGGGGGTGGTATTTTTTGACATGGGAGAAAATTCGGTGGTCACCGAGATTCTTCTGTTCTCTATTCTCGTAAGAATTTTTACTCACCCATCACCCTTCCCCCTCCCCTCCTCCCATCTCTCTCTTCTCTCTCTCTCTCTCTCTCTCTCTCTCTCTGAAAATAGAGAGAGAGACAAAAACAAAAACAAAGCAATGATACAGAAAAGTAATCCCTGTGTGTGTGTGTGTGTGTGTGTGTGTGTGTGTGTGTGTGTGTGTGTGGCGTGCGTGCGTGCGTACATGCGTGCGTGTGTGTGTTCATCGTCACAGGGCAATTTTCGGACAAAGGATAAAAAAGGCTTACGTATGGGCACGCTCCATTTGTCTGTCTAGCCAGCCCTTGTGACATCTGTCAATGAACGCTAGGGGTTGACTGGAGGGACTGCCCAAGGGCAATGGGAAAGAAAGCAGAGGTGACAGTCAATAAAGTGATGAGGGGAGGAGTGGGGTGGGGAGGGGATGGGGGTGGGGAGGAGCGGCGGAGTGATTATTGCATATGTCTGTGTGTGTGCGTATGGAGAGACTGAGGAGGGGACTGACGGGGTCGGGTCGGGTCGGGGAGGTAAGTGTTAGTAACAATCGGGCTGGTAGTTTTTGTGTGCGATGAACGACGAGCCGTCTCTTCGGCTCAGCTGAGTGAACGTCATGTTAACGAGGCCTTTGCGAACAATCACAGTCCCCGTCCGACACTTTCCTTGGGAGGTGAGACAAGGAAGGAGGGGAAGGGCACGAGTGGGGTGCCGTGTCCAAAAGAAGACCAAAGCTACCCTTTGGCAAAATCAAAAGAAAACTTATTCTACCGCCAGACGAAAGAACAAACAAAATGACAAAACACTACGCGTTTCGACCTCTTTGGTCTTCTTCAGGCAAGATGAACAACGTTCAGGACAAGGAAAACGAAGCACCATTCCACATCAATGTTGCACCCAGTTAGATAAGGTAAATGACCAAACAAACACTACGCGTTTCGACCTCTTTGGTCTTCTTCAGGTAAGACGAACAACATTCAAGACAAGAAAAACGAAGCACCATTCCACATCAATGTTGCACCCAGTTAGATAAGATGAATATCTGTTCATGGTTTGGTTAGTTATTGTAGTAATAGTATTTGTTAGTTATTGTAGTAATAGTATTTGTAGTTGGGTGTAAGGTGTATTATTGTATATGAGAAGGGTGAATGTAGTATGACTTTGTAAAGCGCTTAGAGAAATTCGTTTGATTAAGCGCTATATAAGAAATCATTATTATTATTATTATCTGTTCATGGTTCGTTTTCATTGTCTTGAAGACAGTTGTTTGTCTTGCCCGAAGAAGACCAAAGAGGTCAAAATAAATCATTCCACATCCATCTTCCGCCCAGGTTGACGAGTTAAGTGACTGACTATTCGTGCTTCGTTTTTCATTGTCTTGAATGTTGTTTGTCTCACCTGAAGAAGCCCAAAGAGGTCAAAACGCGTAGTATTTGTGTCGAAATTCGTTTGTCTGGCGGTACACTAATTTTTCTTTTAATTTTGTTTCAATTTCTGCCTGCAGTCACCTCCCTTTCAAACCTGCTCTTCGGCAACTTTAAGAGCTTCATCTGAGAACAAACTGAGAAATTTATGCTTTCAGCTGTGCTTGTGTTAATGAACCCCCAACCCTTATACTGACAGTCCTTTGCTTCTCCAGCCAGTAAGGCGCCACTAGGTCTCTGGCTCGATCGTTTGCCGCCCCTGTGATCATCACCAATAGCGTCATCACCATTACGTCATTATTACGCAGGACTCGGTTGAAAATGGTTTGATTCTTCGCTCACATCTTATCGCACGCTTGAATCGGTTTACAATGGACTAGTCCTCAGTTTACTTTTTTTTTTTTTTCCTCACCGTAACGAATAACGGTAATGATAATGATAAAAATAACAACAGCAAAACAACAACAATGATAATAATGATGATGATAATGATAATGATGATGATGGTGGCGGTGGCGGATATTTATGACGCTTAAACTATAATTAGCCCTAAGCTCTTTGAAATTTCTTAGCATCCGTGCACACACACGCACAAAAATGCAACCACACGCACAAAACTGGGACTACTGTAGCTCCTCCTTCCACACACACGCGCGCGCGCGCGCCCGCGCGCACATACACAAGTCCTCCTGCACACACACACACACACACACACACACACACACACACATTCATAAAGAAAGCCTGTGAGTGAGTGCAAGTTGTGGTCCACATCCAATTCTCCAGCCCACCCACCTCTCTCTCTCCACACACACACACACACACACACACACACACACACACACATATTCATAAAGAAAGCCTATGAGTGAGTGCAAGTTGTGGTCCACATCCAATTCTCCAGCCCACCCACCTCACACACACACACACACACACACACACACACACACACACACACACCAAACACACACACACGCTCGCACACACACACACACACACACACACACACACACACACACACACACACACACACACACACATCCAGCAAATGCGCACGTTCGCACACATACATACGCCCGTGCACGCGCACACACACACACACACACACACACACACACACACACACACACACACACACGCACGTACGCACACACACACACACACACACACACACACACACACACACACGCACACACGCACATACACACACACACATACGTGGGCATGCGCGCGCGCGCGCGCACACACACACACACACACACACACACACACACAGATCCCCACTCCATCCTCTGTCAATGTTCAAATTTCTATGATAATTGTTCAAGTCGTTCATATCAAAAATAATTATCGCCGAAGCCCTGACGAACACTCCACCCTCTCCCTTCCTCTCTCTCTAATCCATCTCTTTCCTTTTTCTTTCTTTCTTTATTTTTTCTTTACTTCCTTTTTGTGGGGAGGGGGAGGTCAGTGGGTCTCGTAAGTTTACTGTACGCCCCCCTCCCTCCACCATCCCCACTCATCCACCCTCCTCTTCCTCCCTACGCCTCCCCCTCCCTCCCCACAATGGAATTAAGTCCTCTTGGCATTCTCTAAGTCAGTTTCGAAAAGGCAGAAGAGGTGTTTTACCACTTCTCGTGTTCCTCCACTACTTGGTTATTCAACCCAAGTAAGTGAGAGAATCATTTTCAGGATACCGTCTTCCTGCCTGAACAACGGTTTGTTAACAACGCGTTCTTCAACGAGGAGACGACACACCGGAAGGCGCCAGTGGCACTCAGAGAAGTACTGTTCTCAACCGCCAAGCCTCGGGGTGTTTCTTTTTCTGCCTCCAACCACCAAACCAATCAGCTAGGAGCAATCCTGCACCACCCTTGGAAGCCTGTGCTGCGTTCACATTGTCCGTCTCAGCTACAACACCTCCAGGTGTGTGTCTTTCTTCACGTACTCTAATGACGGCAGGTGAATGTTGAGAGTGGACATTGCATTCGCCCTGGAGAACGAGGTTAAAGAGTGAACAAAGCCTGTCCGACACAGATGTCACTTTGTCACACACACACCACACACACACACGCGCGCGCCGCGCAACACACACACACACACACACACACACACACACACACACACACACACACGTACACACACACCGAAGAGCTTTTTTCTACTGCCGCATTTATCAAGATTAATAAGGAAGCCAGTGTTATTGTTATCTCTGTATATTATCCAAAAGGCCAAATTGCTGATAGTTCAGATTGGATAAAACATCTTTCCTTGACTAACAAAAAAAGTTATTGTCCTAGGAGACTTCAACGCGCATGATCCGTTTTGGGAACCTGGTTGTTCTCAAACAACTTGTAATAGTCTAGCTGAAAATATAGTGGATTCTGGCTTAGTCCTGTTAAATGATGGCAGCTTTCCCAGAGTACCAGATGTGTCTATCAAAGACCCACTGCTATTGATTTGACTTTGGCATCACCTGATTTAGCAGTTAATGCATACTGGCTAACAGGTGAAGATACCCTGGGTAGTGATCATTTTCCTATTATTTTACAATTGAATGAAAAGGTTATTGGTGAAGATAAGGATATTGACGAATAATTCCAAAATTTTCTTACAACAAAGCTGATTGGGTTGCCTATCAGTCCTCGTTGTTAATAATGGATCACAACAGTATAGAGCATGATGATATTGATATGTTTTACGACAATCTGAGCCACGCTATTTTATTAGCAGCTGAAAAATGGATTCCTAAGTGTAGTAATAATGTAAAAGAAAATAAATCATCTGGTAATGGATGGTGGAATGAAGAATGTGCAGAAGCAGTGTCTCTGAAGAAAACAGCTTATAAAATGTGGCTAAGGGACCGAGGAGATGAAAATTTCATAGAAATGAAACGTGCTAAAAATAACTCCAACAGGGTGATTGCCAAAGCCAAACGGGTCTATTTTTCCGGGTTTTGTCTATCTGAAATGTTCGGATTCAAAAGATATACATAAGGTGTGGAAAAAAGTCAAAGAAATGAAGAATAGATTTAATCTGCCATCATTTCCCATTAAACTAGAAAACAATGTTGTACCAACATCCATGGACAAAGCAGAGGCGTTTGTAAAGGTATTCTCGGAAAATAATTTGTTGTCTAATCTAAGTTCAGACATTCAGTCTTACAGAGAAAAATAAGAGAAACAATCCATATATGAAGAGCCTGTTCCAGACCAACAACACTATTTAAATTCTCCTATCTCTTATGAAGAATTCTGTGAAGCTCTGGAATCCTTCTCTTCCAACAAAACGGCCGTTGGTTTTGATGGTATCTCATACCAGTTGTTAACCCACTTGCCCGAGACCTGGAAGGTGTTACTTCACTTATTTTACCAAAAAAGCTGGCAAAATGAAACTCTGCCAAGCATCTGGAAGGGGACAGTTGTGATACCTACACCTAAAAAAGGTAAACCTAGGTCTTCGGTTGCAAGTTATAGACCAATAGCTCTAACCTCGCATGCTGGGAAATTGTTAGAAAAAAAATTATTGAAAAGCGTCTTGTGTATTACTGCGAAAAACGGAACATAATCCGAAATAACCAAGCAGGTTTTCGAAAAGGTCGGTGCACGATAGATCATCTTGTAAAGATTACAACACACATTAAAAAACAATTTGCGCGACGAAAAAGCACGTTAGCTACTTTTTTCGACATACAAAAAGCGTATGACAGTGTTTGGCATGCACGTCTGCTTTACAAGTTAAAGAATATTGGAATAAGTGGATTATTATATCAGTATATAAAAATGTTTCTTAAGTGGAAGATCTATTTGCACAAAAATAGGCCAAGTCTATTCTTCTTTTAAAGACATTAACATAGGAATTCCACAAGGTTCCGTCATAGCACCTGTCTTGTTCAATATACTTATTCATGACCTTCCCAAGATCATATCCAATAACATACATTTAGTGCAATATGCTGATGATCTAGCCATTTGGTTGAATACCAGAATTAGAAAGCACACAAAAAAGAGAGCAATAAATTATGCTGAAAAAATATATCAGCTGGAAATAGATAAAATCAACAAATATATGACTGAAAACGGGCTTTCATTGTCTGGAGAAAAAACACAATTAGTTCTTTTCAATAACGGGGAAAATCCTAAGCATTTGCCTCAGCTAGTGTTAAATGACAAAATATTAGAATATTCACGAAATGTAAAATTTCTGGGTTTGACCTTAACTTGTAAATTAAACTGGCGGTTGTACATTGAAAAATTGGTAAATGACGCAACACAAAGGCTAAATCTACTAAAAAAAAAAAAATCAGTGCACAGCCATGAGGTCAGGATACCAAAACTCTGTTACACTTAGCTACTAGCTTAGTTCGATCAAAGCTTATTTACGGGCAAGAGATTTATTTCAATGCCCCAGAAACCCTGTTGAAGAAATTACAGTCAATTGACAGTAAAACTGTTAAGGCAGCACTTGGTGTCCCCGTACACACGAATTCGTTAAATACTTATAAAGAAGCGAACTTATTACCACTGTCAGATCAACGAAAACTGGCAACGGCTAAATATGTTACCAGAAGCCTACATGTTTCAAATTCTGTCAAACATGATGTTAGTAAATTCTGAAAAAGGACTATCCTAAAAGAGCTCAACACCTTACCTCTCTCCAACCTGTTAGGCATTATACAAATGAAATATTTGAAAAGTGTAACACTGATATTGAAAGTATTTCAGATATGCCAATAGTTTCAAGCATACCTCATTGGGGGCATATCCAAGCTAAATTCGATATAGATTACACTGACATGAAGAAAGTTGATAACATTAATATTCTGTCATGTGAAGCAAAAGAACACCTTGAAACCGTTTATCCATATCATTTGAAGATTTTTACAGATGGCTCGATTTTAGACTCATATGCAGGGTCTGGTTTTGTGATTCCATTGCTGAAGTTTCGTAGATCCTTTTCTCTTGGGAAAGGGTTCTCCATATTTACGGCAGAACTGTATGCTATTCTTATGGCGTTGATTTTTATGTGTGACGATAACACTGCTGTCTATAATATACTTTTTTGCGTTGATTCCAAGTCAGTTCATAATATCTTGCAAACTTGGGAATCAAAAATAAGAAAAGATTTACTTTTTGAAATAAGACATTACATACATGTTATTATGTTGAAAGGAATTGGGGTATCTTTTTGCTGGATTCCATCACACTGTGGGATACCCGGTAATGAAACAGCAGATAAATTAGCTAGAGATGGTGCGTTAAGAAAAACACCCGAGAGTAATTTAAAGCTTGACGTTCAAGAAATTAATTCGCTATTAGAAAAATGCGTGAACTGTGAACACCTTCCAGAAAGTATGAAATCTTATCATGTCCACGATATTTGTCATCTTTAATATACAAGCTTCGTCTCAATTCGTGGAAAACCAAGTTTTCCCAAAGTGTAGCATGTGGTTGTTCAAATCTTCTATCTGTGGACCATATTCTTTTTCATTGTTCAATATTAACTTCATTGTATAAAGAATCGAACGTGGATGTGGCTATACACGATTCTATCAAAACAATAACCCACAAACCAGAAATCGTGCAAATAGCAAAAGTGCTTTCCATGCATCAAATTAATAGATTTTTATAAACGCTTCCCTTCCCCTTGCTTTTTTTTTTTTTTTTTTTTTTTTCACCGCTGCGGTGAGAACGACTTACACCAGGGTTTTGTCCTGCAGTCTGTTTGTCTGTATTGTCTTGGGAACTAATGCCCTTTCTTTTTAAAATGTCCTTTACGATGTAGCCAAAGCCTACGTGTCCTGTACACACATTCTTCCATACACACGCTCACGCTAAAATTGTAAGGCTTAAACATTCCAGTGTACACAAATAAAACTTTCCAGCAATCAAAAATGAACCGACAAATATAGACCAGGCACCAAAATATGACTTGCGCAGTTGTGGTTGATTTGGTTCGGGGAGAGACTTCTGGTCAGTCCAAAGTTATTAGAGCAAAAAGAACACACACACACACAACACACACACACACACACAGAGCACACACACACACATACACACGCGCGCAAACACGCACACACACGCGCGCGTGCACACATACACACGCGAGCGCGCGCGCGGCACACACACACACAACACACACACACACAACTATAGTACACACACACACACACACACACGCACGCACGCACGCACGCACGCACACACACCACACACACACACACACACACACATGTAAACACACACGTACATAAACACACCTTCTCGACCTGTCCATCCTCAGATCAGTCTTGCGATGTTCCAGTGCTCGTAGAGTTCTGAACATGAGATTAAAAAAAAGAAAAAAAAATCACCTTCACTTAAGTCTACCCCCTTCTCTCTCTCTCTTTCACTTGCCTACCCCCCCCCTCTCTCTCTCTCTGTGTGTGTGTGTGTGTGTGTGTGTGTGTGTGTGTGTGTGTGTGTGTGTGTGTGTGTGTTTTTGATAGGCCCTAGTCGCATGCAATCCGTGGAACACCCTGTATTCTTGTCAAAAAGTATTCTTGTCTTGAAAAAGGAGATCATTCAGCGCTCATACAAGCACTAGACTATCACAACATAAAACTGATCTGAGGATGGACAGATCGAGAATGTGTGTGTGTGTGTGTGTGTGTGTGTGTGTGTGTGTGTGTGTGTGTGTGTGTTTCTTGTCGCTCTTTTAACTATGGACCGATTCCTGACTAGCGTTAACATGTCTGTCTGGGGTTATGGATTTTTAGTTTGACCATGTGTCTATGTTTGTGTTTGCCTGTGCTTACATCTGTCTGTTTTTGTTTGATTGATTTCCCCTACTTTCTGAATCCGCTTATGAATGAACCGACTGAAACTAACAACGGTAAAAGAGAGAAGCTTTGATGCTCGCGGTAAAGTGTATTCGTGCATGGGCGTGTGTGTGTGCGTGTGTGTGCGTGTGTGTGTGTGTGTGTGTGTGTGTGTGTGTGTGTGTGAGGAGAGAGAGAGAGAGAGAGAGAGAGAGAGAGAGAGAGAGAGAGAGAGAGAGGTCACTGCCAAGTCATTACTATAATGCTGGAAGAATTGTTAACGTGCACTTGTTTTCCCCCACTACTTACTTGTTCAACATTATATTGTTTGGTCAATCAGTGGGCTATTGCATCTCTTAGGAGATCAAAGTAATGGTTGTTCTGCACAATTCTTAGCTGCTGACAATGCTTGGGTTATTGAACAGCAGAGCTGACCACTCAGACTGTTCCATATCTTTTGACCTCGCTTGCATTCTTAAATGGATCCTCAAGCATAGGCTCAAAGATTGTCCCCCTACATTTCATAATGTTTGCATAATGTTATTAGTTTTTCAGCAACTTTTTTCCACTACACACTTTCGTCTTGTTTTGTTTACTACCTTTCGCCGGCTGCTTTGGGGTGCTGTTGGATTCTTTTTTGAACCCTTGGTGGTGAAAAACACCACGGAATTACGGACTGTGGTGTGTCTCTATTTGACGCCAAGAGCACAGACACAATTATCCGTTTCTCCCTGATGAGTCCGATCCAGCGGACGAAAGACTTACAAGCAAGCAATACAAATAGATTCGTCTTTGAGAGGGAATGCGATGATTGCCTCATGCAGTTAGCGAAGGGCTTTCTTGCTTATAATATAGACTTTCCCCATTTTCTTCATCTTCAGTTTTTTTTTTATAATTTCAAATCTTTGCAAAGACATTATTACAACGATGGAAAAATTCTTAACCTGCACTTGTTTTCCCCACTACTTGATTGTTCAGCACTCACCGATATTTTGATACTATTCTCAACGTCATGGTGGACATCAAACAAACACGAGAGAGAGAGAGAGAGAGAGAGAGAGAGAGAGAGAGCACGGTAATATATATGCAGAGACAGACAACGAGAAAGCACGGTGATATCTAGAGAGAGGAGGGGAGGGGAGATAGAGAAAACCCGATCAAAACAAAAGAACAAATAATACAGTTCAAAAACATTTGTCCACACATCAGGAGCCGTTCCCCGGCGACACACGCTAGACCCGCCGTCACCCATATGGCTGGAAGGATCGCTACGCCGCCTAACACTGACCACTCACATCAGTGTCCTTCAAAGGACAATTGCCACCTCTCCTTCGGCGTCTGCTGCTAAGAGCTACACTCGCAGTGAACTCCTACGCCCCTTCCTCTGGGCCTTCAGAAACCTGCAGACGCGGCGTCGATATCTCTCTTTGGAGAGGAACGTTTTGCGCCCGCTAAGGTTGCCACAGCTCCCTGACGAGCACGTGCAAGGCTGTCCCAAGGTCGGATTGAACCTCATGCATGTAATGCCCTGCAGTGCGCACCGGCAGGTGTCCGGGTCGCACTGCCCCTGGTCACAGTCACACCCGATCTGCCAGCGGGCCAGGGCGATAGCGTCCAGCTCCTCCTGCAAGCGCCTCGTCTCTCTGGGGCCTGCCTCCTCCTCCTCCTCCATGGGGCTGCAGTCACGGAGGAGTTTTTGGCGGTCTCCACCTTGTAGCGTGGACCACAGCGTCTCTTCCCCCGGCCCTCCGTTTGTGTTGGTCCGACGTTCTCGTTGTTGCGGGGTTTCCGGTCCAGGGGATGGCGCAGTTCGACAAAGTGCTCAGTGGCCATGCCTGCAGCAGCAAACAGTCAGCAGTTGACATGCTGGGGGTTGGGAAAGGAAACTGGCAGTTGGGGGGGGGGGGGGGCTGCATGGGATTTCTTCTCCTCACCTCAAGTGCAAAAAACAAACAAACAAACAAACGGACAACGATTTGTGGTGTTTGTGGCAGGTCTGATCCACTTCAGTCACCGTCTCCCCTCTCCCCCCCTGAAAGACTGGCACACAAAGACCAGAAAAGAAAGAAGAAGACAAACAAAGAGTACAAGCATAAAGTGGGCACTGTACGAAACTGCAAAGGAACAGACAAACCAAACATTAAAGTAGAAACAACACAAAGAAGACAGACAGGACAAAACAAAGAGCACAAACATAAAGCGGGCGCTGTACTGAAGACTGCAAAAGGAAGACAGACAACACCAAACATTAAAGTAGAAACAACACCAAGAGACAGACAGGACAAAACAAAGACACAAACATAAAGCGTGCGCTGTACTGAAGACTGCAAAAGGGAAGACAGACAACACCAAACATTAAAGTACAAACAACACCAAGAAGATAGAAAGGACAAAACAAAGAGTACAAACATAAAGTGGGCACACTGAAAAACTATAAAAGGAGGAAGATAGAACAAAACAAAGAGTACAAACATAATAAAGTGGGCACACTGAAAGACTGTATAAGAAGGAAGGTAGACCAAAGCAAAGAGTACAAACATAAAATGGGCACACGGAAATATGTATAAGAAGGAAGATAGAACAAAACTGTCCAGGATGGGGGAAATCGTGACAGTATTGCTTAAGTGAACCAAGTTGATGTACCAGTCAGGCTTAGCACACCAAGGTTATCTCGGCACTCATGCACGCATATTGCGCACTCATGCACCCACCAACCATTCACCTCTCGCTGGGAATGGGATGTCACGCATTCGTTTCTCTCTTTACACGGCTGAGAACAAGAAATACAGTTTCTACGCTACTTATACTTACACATGAAAAATTCAATTACACAAAGAGGAATAATCAAAACACGAGAGATCAGCACTTCGTAATCACGGGTTACAATAAAATGGCTTGTTATCGGGCCAGGTTTCCACACACACACACACACACTTGCACACCACACCACAGTTCTCGAACAAGTCACTTCAAGTTTTCTTCTTCTTTGTCTCTTTCATCCACCTCTGGGTTTCGAACTCGGTCTTTCTTTTGTCAGCCTGTCTTTTACACCTAACACCTTGCCGTCACTCCTGTCGCCCAGACCACGTTTCTTTTGACCCCTACTCTGTCCTGCTCATTCCTCTCTCTCTCTCTCTCTCTCTCTCTCTCTCTCTCTCTCTCCTGTGGTGTTATTCTCCCTCTCCTTATCTTGGGATGGACACAAAGGCTTTCCCTTTGGGCCATGCCTTTGTCCATGTTGATATTCTACCACCTTGTTCACAAGTACACTGAATTTCCCTCTCGCTACATTCTTCCACACATCAGCATTTACACACATCCCTACCAAACTGCTTTAGCAAACAACCACATGGCACCAAATGGACATCGAAAAAATTCCCACCGACTCCGGAAGCCACTTTCACACAGTAATTATCCTATTGAAGCTACGACAATGACGTCCACAGTCATTCGTCCAGCCTGACAAAGCATCAACACGGTGCCCCACAGCAATACTATCTGTTATTCAAGGTCTGTTACCTTTACAAAGCAACTTCAGCTGACTGGGTTTTTAGCGCCCACTCGGTGCTCTGGGGTCCTAGTGGATAAATTTTCTGCCCTTCCGCAATCGAGAAGGTTCGAACTCGGGAGGGGCCTTAACTACCTTAGGTGCCATCTATCATTTGACCACTTCAGCCTCCTTGACACAGTATGCGCTAGGCGAGGGCGTACTGCTAATCGGTCCATTACCTAGTTCTCCACTCCGCGCCGCATTCTTGTAGTCTAAAGCGCTTAAGGACCTTTGTGAGAGGTTTCGCTCCCTTGACAAAAACAATAGAGGACAAACATAAAGTGGGCACACTGAAAGGCTATACAAGAAGGAAGATGGACAGGACAAAGCAAAGAGTATAAACATGAACTGGACACTGTATTGGAAGACTGCACGAGGGAAGACAGACAACGCCAAACATTAAAGAGGGAAGACAGACAACGCCAAACATTAAAGAGGGAAGACAGACAACACCAAACATTAAAGAGGGAAGACAGACAAACATTAAGAGGGAAGACAGACAACCCAAACATTAAAGAGGGAAGACAGACAACGCCAAACATTAAAGAGGGAAGACAGACAACACCAAACATTAAAGAGGGAAGACAGACAACGCCAAACATTAAAGAGGGAAGACAGACAACGCCAAACATTAAAGAGGGAAGACAGACAACACCAAACATAAAGAGGGAAGACAGACAACACCAAACATTAAAGAGGGAAGACAGACAACGCCAAACATTAAAGAGGGAAGACAGACAACGCCAAACATTAAAGAGGGAAGACAGACAACACCAAACATTAAAGAGGGAAGACAGACAACGCCAAACATTAAACTACACACAACACTAAGAGTACAAACATAAAATAGGCACTGCACTATAAGACTGCAGAGGAACACAGACAACACACAAGAATGGACACGGGTATTATGTCGGTACTATTCTGGAAGAGGGGCTGAAAGGGAAGAGACGGCACCAAGCACAGAATAAGACTCACCGAGAGCGTAGCCTTGTCCGTCTTTAGGAAAACGGTCAAACACCATGCGATGATGAAAATAAAATGTTTTGACCGTTTTCTTCAAAGACACTGCTTTTTTCCCCTTGGGTGCTTCTCGAACCTTGTTTTTCTGCAAAAAAAAGAAACGAAGGTGATAAACAGTGCTCGCGGGTATTCGCTGAATATTCTTACTTTATCTTTTTTTTTTTTTTTTCTTAAACTGCAAAGCAGCACGAAAGGTGCCTCTCTGATGACGTGCGCGCGCCGTGTGTGTGTGTGTGTGTGTATGGTAATAAGTGTGTCTATATGACGCTGTATGCGGCATGCGTGGGTCCCTGAACGGTTTGGTGTGTTTTTATGTGATTTTCATAATTTACGATGTGTATGATAAGGTTTATGGTGTGGTGTTTCTCATTTTGAGCCCGTGATCGCACAACTGCATTTTCATGTTTCGGATTGATAAAGTGGTGTCGTGATATACGGCAACGAGATGCTGACAAGAGCGGCATGCCTTATAGTGTTTGTTTTTTGAATGAAACGGGAGGTGTCTTAAATGTAAAAGTGAAGGCTACGACTGGCCTGTTACGTTCAACAATCCTCCAGTTGAAATGGGGTGAAAACACAGGAAAAGAGAGGGGGAGGGGGGGGGATGAATTAATATTCTTTAGAAACAGATTCTTTCAAACAATTTTTTAAAGTGATATTTATTTGTTCTTTTCAACAACGTTTTCCCCTAAGACAGTAGGGACGAGTAATCTTTTTCTTTCTTGCTTTTTTTTTGTTGTTGGTTGTTTTGTTTTGTTTTTGAGAGGGACACAAGCACAGTGTGTGCGTGCTGGTGTGCGTGTGTGCGTGCGTGTGTGTGGTGTGTGTGTGTGTGTGTGTGTGTTGTGTGTGTGTGTGTGTGTGTGCAAGTCGTCCAGAGAGAGTGGTGACTGAAAAGATTGTGTGGCAGACGGAGGTCGAAAATGGAAAAGAAACTGTAGCAGGACTGTGACGACCAGGGACTTTGTAAAACTTTGTTTTGTGAAGCACTGCTGATGCCAAACTTGGACAGAAAAGCTGGGGGGGTTTTTAAGCCCACGAGAACATGTGAATGTGCTTAAATTTGAAATGTATTGGGTAAATGGTGACTTGCCTTTTTTAAAAGTTTGCAAGTATTTAAATGACTCCTGCCGAACAACGTAGACAAACGAACCACAAGACAAAACACGACGCGTTTCGACCTCTTAGGTCCAACTCATTCACTTTACACTTGGTAATTCGGTGATTTGAAGCTTACTTCCCTGTGGTGCTTTTTTTTTTTTTTTTTTTTTTTTTTTTTTTTTTTTGCCACTGCTTTCTTGAACTTCCCCCAAATTTCGCCGGACACAACGGAAATAAAATTTTCTCAAATCAAACGACGAAGTTTTCATTGCTGCAGCCAATGATCGTACGGCTTCAGTTATTGGAAACGTGAATCTAATTGGGTTGAGAATCCATTCTAGCCTATTCGCCGAGTTTTGCATGGTTTTGTGTAGACTCTATGTATTTTTCATTTAGTCATCTATTTATTCATTTGTTCACCTATTTATTTTTATTTATTTATTTTTATTTCATATATGTTAAGGGAATAGGAAGAGGGGAGGAGACAGGGAGGTGGAGAAAGGGATTAGGGGTCTTCTCAATGATTCATTTGTCTGGTGTTTGTGGTCGATCTCTCTCTCGCAGACATGTAGCAGAACTCTTGGAACTGCAAAAATCCATCTTTCGCTTTTCTTTTTTTATCTTTCCGTTTCCCCCTCTCTTTTCTTTCTTTCTTTCTCCCAACCATTCATTCTGTGTACAATGTAGCATCGGGGTTCACACGAAAGGCTCGGGATAATTCAGAAGCAATGAAAGGGTCTACTTTCTTTTTCTTCGGTCCATCTTCAGAATGTAAACGTAAAGTATACTTCACGCGTATTGTGTAGGACTCAGAAATCTACAATTTGTAATAATAATAATAAAAATATAAGAATGAGAGACAAGAAGAGAGAGAGAGAGAGAGAGAGAGAGAGAGAGAGATTTAAAAAAACAAACTTTTTTTCTTCGGTCCAGTTTTAAAATGTACTGAAACTCTTGGAATGCAAAAAACACATCTCTTGTTTCCGAGTTCAGGATAACGCGGAAGAAATAAAAGGGCCAATCTTTTTTTTTTCTTCGGTCCATTTTCAAAATGTAAACGTTAAGTGGGTTGCTCGTAACGGTTTTAGCACTTCACAGGAAAGAATATGTCTGTAGGTTCCGAAAGCATCTACTTCGACACAAGCAACAGGTAATAATCTTGACATGTTAATCAAACGCTCAGTTTACGGGTCCCTAACAGTAAAGAAAAGCAGGCCTTGTGCACTAACAGACATCTAGGCTAAAGGCTTTCAAGATAACCAAATGACTGAATGGAAGTTCCAACTCCCCCCCCCCCCCACTCCCCACCCTCCATCCCAACTTTATGAAAACAAATGATGAATGATAATAAACACCCTTGCCGAATATCCACAATCGTTGTAAGCAATAACAAAGAGAGAGAAGAGTAGGAAGGATATCAGATGGAAGCTAGAGAAGAACGAGAGAGAGAGAGAGAGAGACACAACACACACACACACACCACACACACACACACACACAGATAGTCAGACAGACTGAACAAAAAGTGAGACAGGTGGAAGGAAGAAAGGCATGTAAAAAGTCGCAGCCGACCAAATGGTGCGCGCGCGCGCGCGGCGCGTGCGTGCGTGTGTGTGTGTGTGTGCGCGCGCGCGCGCGCGCGCGTGCTGCGGTGTGTGTGTGCGTGTGTACGTGCGTGCGTATGTGTGTGTGTTGTGTTTAAGCATCAGATAGTTTGTGAACTAAATGAATGAAATTTGTACTCACCGCTCCTCCCATCGTAGCAGAGCACGGTAGTCTGGAAGCTCAGTGAATATTTGGAAGCTGAGTGTGGTCTGATCAACACGCCGGCTGGTCAGTCTCTGAAAAGCCACTAGTAAGCCAGCTCTTCACCAAAGGTACGACAACAAACACTTGGCTTTGCTCGTCCTTTGCAGGAAAACTGAATGGACCAACGTCCGAACCCGATCAGCTGGAAGATGAACCAACGCACGGCCTCGGAGCAGGCAATACAAATATATCTGCCTTCAAAAGGGATTGCGATGGTTCCCTTATGCAGCTAGTGAAGAGTTTTCATGTCTGTAACATATTTTCTTAATTTCATGTTCCCAGTTTCTCCATCTTCAAATTCCGCCCCACCCCACCCCCCCCCCCCCCCCTCCCCCCTTCCTTAAGTCCAAATCTTTGCCAAGTCATTACTATGAAGATAGTTCAGTTGTTGGCCTGCGCTTGTTTTTTCCCCCGCTATTAGATTGTTCGTCTATGTATTTGTCTGACTTTATTCAAGTTTAAAAGGCTGTGCCAGTCTTGAATAAAAGTTACTCTGTGTTAGGTTTTCTTATGGGAGCAAAAAATACCCAACTTGTTTACTGTTCAACGCACGGCTGTTAATAGAGCCCAGGTAAACGGAAGGGGAGGAAGTCACTGTCACTTCAAGCCAGTGTCGCTATGGGGGCGTGTCAAAGCCAACAGCTTCGTGTCGTGATTGGCTGCGAGCAGTGAGGACCAGCACCCTGCAAGTCGTGGGCAGAGCGAGACAAAGTGTCGCGTGGCCTCCTTGGCTCATCACCCGTCAACACAGAGCTGAAAGTGATTATCAGCGCCGTAACTTGTAGCCAAACAATTGACATGCTACAGCTGGTCTGTTGTGGTGAAATGAACACAGATAGCCCTGCAAGTGGGGACTCGCGTGTCCGTGTAGACGTCGCCATTTTTTTTTTTTTTTTTTTTTTTTGTCCCTAGTCTCTAACTGAACCCAGGACAATTTCGTCGCAGGTTATTTTTGTCTGTCATTAGTTTCCCGTTTGTGCTTTTAAATAATAATAGCCTCAGCAACGATGATGAACAGTCTCCCCTCCTTTGTTTTTTTTTCTTAAACATCGAGCAAAATAACTATCATGGGTCAGAGATGTAGCTGATGTAGCCTACAGTTGATGCATGTTTACCAACACATTTACATCTGACCAGAGACATACATTTGCAGTGTAACAGTACTGCCAAAGAAAAGTCTTCAGAAAAAAAATGTCACCCCTCCTGTCCAACTCCTGGACTCTCCCTTTCCCCCCTCCCCCTTCCTCCTCCCCGTTTGATAGGTTTACCTCAACATATATATATATATATATATATATATATATATATATATATATACACAAGCGTATGTAGGCTTGACCTCATCAACACCACCGCAGCTGCCTCCAGAATTTGTATGTAAATTTTAACTCCCCGGGAGTGGTGGTGATAATGGCGGTGGACGGGTAGCGAAACTAACCTCATTTAGTAAATCAGAGGACAATCCACACTTGGTCAATTTCCTGATGTCGTATTTACGACAAAATACTTCGCTCTGGTTCTACCCAGAATGCGCTCTTTCTGTAAGGAAGGCATTTTGTCGTTATGTTTTAACGATAACGATAACGATGATGATGGTGGTGGTGGTGGTGTTTTTTTTTTTTTTTTAACCATCGTTCTGGCTACCTAACCGGGTTTGAGGTAGCCATCCCATAATGGCTGGTGACATAATGTGTGACTGACAACCAACAAGGTGACGGGTTACTGCACCCTTTTTATGAATGGCCGCTTTTAATGTGACATGCTGCTCCTCGATGCTGATCGTCTACGTAATATTTTGCCAACACCACGTCTGCTTAACGGTGACATGTTACACGATGCAGACTAGCCACTTTAGTATCCAACACCACGGCTACTTAAACCAAGCACAGTGTCTTAAGGGTATTGGTAGTTGGACATTGCTGTAAGCACAGCGGTGCGGGTTTTTTTTGTTTGTTTGTTTGTTTGTTTGTTTTTTGTTTTGGTTTGTTTGGTTTGGTTTTGGGGGGGGGGGGGGGGGGGGGTTTGTTGTTTTTTTGTTTTGTTTTTTTTAATCAAAAACATAAACCATTTCATTTAATTGCGTGATCCTTGTGCTTTTTCAAAGAAACCTGCTTTCCTTTAAGAGAGTCTTTATACACACTGCTTGTCAGTGGTCTCAACATTTCGATTGTGACAGCAAGGAGAAAGATTGGATGGATACAATTTTTTTTTAATTGGATGGAAACGAAAACGAATGAAAGGAATGAAGTAAATGGGCTGGACCTCAATGGCAGGTTAACACTAATGGAAGGAAGGCGTGGACAGAATAGTAGATGATGATGTCTTAAAAATATGACGAGATGCTTCTTAAAGTTAGGTACTCAAAATGGCATGCTTGTTCACCTATATATTCTGTGACAAAACCACTTAACGTTCCTTCTGAAGTTTTCCTGCCCGTTTCAGTATTTCTGTTCTATTTCGCCCACATTTTTTTTCGAACCTTGGAGGATTTCTCTGCTGTTATCTTTAGTTAGTTGCTAGTCACTCAGTCCCTGGGCGGGACAAGGATCATCATCATCATCATCATCGTCATTATCCTCCTTAACCTTCTCTCTCTCTCTCTCTCTCTCTCTCTCTCTCTCTCTCTCTCTGTTATTCTACTGAAAACGGGGCTTTAGAAGCGAACCAGGGTAAGCTTATTTGGCCAGCTAGCTGACGGCAGACCGTGTATGGCGTCTCGTGGTCGGCCGGGCTACAAACAACTTGAACAGAATTGTACGTGATTCGCCAAATTCCGTAGACTTCCTCGCAACGAGCATTTATCGTGGACTCTACCTACTTTCCTGCTGTAGACCATTATGAAATAACTTACAGTGAAGACGAAAATGCACATCAGCAAAATTGATATCCTACTGATAACATATCATAGGTTTTATTGATGCGGGAAAGTCGACAACTGGCTGTTAAATATAGATGGGAAAAATCTAAAAAACTGTTTAAGAAAGAGGGGAGGGACGGGAAGGAAACAAACGAGTAGTCCGTATTTAACCGATGGAAAAATAAATTAACACGCTTCAGTGGCTAGACTTCATTATCCGAACCCGTACGCCGACAATGGCACTTCACACCCACCCCCACCCCCCACCCCTCCTCCTTTCCCATCCTTATTCCCCCCTGCCTTTTCCCATTTCCTTCCTCCTACATGTGTCATCTCCTTGTCACCTCCATCGTCACCCACCCACCACCTCTCCTTCCCCCCTCCTCCATCTCCTCGTCCTCTCTCTCTCTCTCTCTCTCTCTCTCTCTCTCACCTACCCACCACCCCTCCTTCACCACTCTCCATCTCCTCATCCTCCTCGTCTCTCTCTCTCTCTCCTCTCTCTCTCTCTCTCTCTCTCTCTCTTACCACCCCTCCTTCACCACTCTCTCCATCTCCTCGTCCTCCTCTCTCTCTCTCTCTCTCTCTCTCTCTCTCTCTCTCTCTCTCACCCACCCACCACCCCTCCTTCACCACTCTCCATCTCCTCGTCCTCCTCGACGCTCTCTCTCTCTCTCTCTCTCTCTCTCTCTCTCTCTCTCTCTCCCCCCACCCACCACCCCTCCTTCACCACTCTCCATCTCCTCGTCCTCCTCGACTCTCTCTCTCTCTCCTCTCTCTCTCTCTCTCTCTCTCTCTCACCCACTTACCACCCCTCCTTCACCACTCTCCATCTCCTCGTCCTCCTCGACGCTCTCTCTCTCTCTCTCTCTCTCTCTCCTCTCTCTCTCTCTCTCTCTCACTCTCTCTCACCCACTTACCACCCCTCCTTCACCACTTCTCCATCACCTCGTCCTCCTCGTCTGTCTCTCTCTCTCTCTCTCTCTCTCTCTCTCTCTCTCTCTCTCTCTCTCTCTCTCACCCACTTACCACCCCTCCTTCACCACTCTCCATCTCCTCGTCCCCCCCCCTCTCTCTCTCTCTCTCTCTCTCTCTCTCTCTTCTCCTACCCAATCAACACCCCTCCTTCACCCTGTCTCTTAAGTCAACGTTCTCGTGGAGTATTGTGACAATGACATCGAGCACAGAGAAGAGAGAGAGAGAGAGAGAGGGGGGGGGGTCGTCACAGCCCCCTGTAAGATAAGGCACCTGAGGCCAGTCGCCTGATGGCATGTGTTTGTCAATAAATCGTCGAGTTTCGGGGTTCGTGTCATTACTGACATGTTCCCACGCTGCAATTCTCCGTCTCCCCCCACCCCCACCCCCAGTCACCCTTCCTCCTCCCCTTTCTCCCCTCTCTCTCCCTCTTTATTCCTGCCCTTTCTCCCCCCTCCCCACCCCAGTCACCCTCCCTCCTCCCCTTTCTCCCCCATCTCCCCCTCTCTCTCCCTCTTTATTCCTGCCCTTTCTCCCCCCTCCCCACCCCCAGTCCCCTCCCTCCTCCCCTTTCTCCCCCATCTCCCCCTCTCTCTCTCCCTCTTTATTCCTGCCCTTTCTCCCCCCTCCCCACCCCCAGTCACCATCCCTCCTCCCCTTTCTCCCCCATCTCCCCCTCTCTCTCTCTCTTTATTCCTGCCCTTTCTCCCCCTCCCCACCCCCAGTCGCCCTCCCTCCTCCCCCTTCTCCCCCTCTCTCTCCCTCTTTATTCCTGTCCTTTCTCCCCCCTCCCCACCCCCAGTCGCCCTCCCTCCTCCCCTTTCTCCCCCATCTCCCCCTCTCTCTCCCTCTTTATTCCTGCCTTTCTCCCCCCTCCCCACCCCCAGTCCCCTCCCTCCTCCCCTTTCTCCCCCATCTCCCCCCCTCTCTCCCTCTTTATTCCTGTCCTTTCTCCCCCTACCCACCCCCAGTCACCCTCCCTCCTCCCCTTTCTCCCCCATCTCCCCCCCTCTCTCTCTCTTTATTCCTGCCCTTTCTCCCCCCTACCCACCCCCAGTCACCCTCCCTCCTCCCCTTTCTCCCCCATCTCCCCCTCTCTCTCTCTCCCTCTTTATTCCTGCCCTTTCTCCCCCCATCCCCACCCCCAGTCACCCTCCCTCCTCCCCTTTCTCCCCCATCTCCCCCTCTCTCTCCATCTTTATTCCTGCCCTTTCTCCCCCCTACCCACCCCCAGTCACCCTCCCTCCTCCCCTTTCTCCCCCATCTCCCCCTCTCTCTCTCTCCCTCTTTATTCCTGCCCTTTCTCCCCCCCATCCCCACCCCCAGTCACCCTCCCTCCTCCCCTTTCTCCCCCATCTCCCCCTCTCTCTCCATCTTTATTCCTGCCCTTTCTCCCCCCTACCCACCCCCAGTCACCCTCCCTCCTCCCCTTTCTCCTCCATCTCCCCCTCTCTCTCCCTCTTTATTCCTGCCCTTTCTCCCCCACCCCCACCCCAGTCACCCTCCCTCCTCCCCTTTCTCCCCCATCTCCCCCTCTCTCTCCCTCTTTATTCCTGCCCTTTCTCCCCCCTCCCCACTCCCAGTCACCCTCCCTCCTCCCCTTTCTCCCCCATCTCCCCCTCTCTCTCCCTCTTTATTCCTGCCCTTTCTCCCCCCCTACCCACCCCCAGTCGCCCTCCTTTCCCCCCTTTCTCCCCACCCCCCTTCTCTCTCCCTCTTTATTCCTGCCCTCCCCCCCCCCCCTCCTCACCTCTTTGTGTTTCTCTCTGCCTCTGCACTTTAAAAAAAAAAAATATATATATATATAATCCTTTTTTATTGAGGGCTCAATGAAACACACACACGCACACACACACACACACACACACACACACACACACACACACACACATGCACACACACACACACACACACGCACGCACGCACGCACACGCTTGCTTAGCTGTCTTGCTGTTTCGACGTCGGGGGAAATAAAGAGATCGAATGGTGGCGCCCGCAACCCACGGTGACTAATTCCTCCTGTTTTATTAGACTAACTTCTTCTGGGGGTCTGCTGCAGCTGAAGTACTCTCTCCACTGGCGGGTCCTATCAGGCAGCTATCTCACACGCGACTGATGTTGACTCACCTAAAGGCGCACTCAATGTGAATCGGCCTAATCACAGCCAAGGCAGACAGTTTAAGAGTCCCATCAGTGTGTGAACACAAATGGCTGTCAACAACTGGCCGGTTTAGTGTGAACACAGCCTAAGGCCCTCCTGTGTCGGTGGTTTCACGGTTTCCGCGTGTGAAAGCCTCTTCACCGCGTCATAGGAAGCCCGTGAACTAACTCATCAGCATGGTGGTTGGTGTGATGGGCTAGCAAGGGGTTTGATCTCATGTGCCGTAATCGCTAATCCAGGTCACTTAGGATGGTTTTGTTTGTTCGTTTGTTTGTTTGTTTTTAATGGTTGGTTGTTTTTCCATGTAATTTGTTTTTCTTGTGTAAACTTGATCATTTTCAATAAATGTGACTATTGAAATGATGAAATTGATTTTATACAGCTTTGAATTGCCCAATTGTGAACTAGTTTTGGAAAGACACAGCAACGTTTTCACTGCATAATATTGGAAAGCAAGTAAAACGGTCAATAGTGGATGTCGTATTTGCAGTGTTCAGGAAAGAGCTTTTACAAAATGACGCCATTTGGGTTAATCACATCATCCTTTCAGGTATAAAGAGTATAAGTATAGGCCTGAAAACAAAGGCACTGCCCTTGCTCCAAATTATTTTCAACCAGCAAATAAATCTTAGGGAAAAAATATATACTCCGCAGCTGTTCACAGGACATCTGACTTTTCAGTCTACCTTTAATACATTGTTTCATGGGAAAGAGCAGAAATTAATTTGCAAGATAATTTTCAACCAGCAAATAAATCTTAGGAAAAAAATATATACTCCGCAGCTGTTCATGGGGCATCTGACTTTTCAGTCTACCTAAAAAAAAATATAAAAAAAAATAGTCTACCTTTAATACATTGTTTCATGGGAAAGAGCAGAAATTAATTTGCAAGATTTGTGTATATCACATTCTGACATCTTCATGCGCATTCAAATGCACACATATGTGCCCGTACGCTCTCTCTCTCTCTCTCTCTCTCTCTCTCTCTCTCTCTCTCTCTCTCTCTCTCACACACACACACACACACACACACATGTACATGCATGCACGCGCACACACACACACACACACGCGCGCGCACACACACACACACACAGTTAGAATAATGGAGGTTGGAGAAACAAAAACAAAAAAGCAACAACAACAACGAAAACTTGATGATTTTATCAACCCCCGACCTAAGTGTGGGTATCACTGCGTAGCTTCATGACATCACCGTGCTTTCTGTGCACCGGGCTGTTTCCCACGTGTGTCGGAACACTGTTGTAGCGGGGTGGACGGTGGGGGAGGGGGTAGGTGGGGTGGGAGTGGAGGTGATGAGTGGTAGATGTGGAAGTAGTCTGGCTAAGAGCGAGTCTGTGTTCTTGATGGATAAGCCTCAGAAAGCCATCACCACCTCAATGTCTAATCTGGACTTTAGAAGGATAATCCCTAGATAGCCTTACCTCAATGTCTAATCGGAGGATTTGGGCAATCAGTTTGATACCCTTTGAAACAAATGTAACTCCCCGAATGGTTTAACTCCCAGGGAGTTAAACTGTTCATTTGTAAATTTTAACTCCCTGGGAGTTAAACTAGAATATAAAAAACTAACTCCCTCTGTGTTTCAGCTGGACTCCAGGGCAGTTATTCTGACATACCACCAGAATGACTCCCACCCACCACCCACTCCCCGCACCTCGCTACCACCCGTGCATCTTGTATATATATTTTCGAAATGTGCGTGTGTGTGTGTGTGTGTGTGTGTGTGTGTGTGTTGTGTGTTTACACTAACTTGCCAGATCAAGACTTGTCAGGTAGAATTGTTTCCTTCAATATTATTGGTTTCTGTGAATTAGTCACGTGTCCTGAATTTTATTGAAAAAGTGTGTTTTTCTGATTGGCTGGCCGACTTTCGTTTTCAGTTTGGCACACGCACACCACCACATCTGTGACGAGTCACTTGACGACTTCATCAGATCGGTCCCAAGCAGCTACCCTCTTGTACAAATTGTACAAAAACAGGCACCATCCCCCCCCCCCCCCCCCCCGCCCCCCTTCTCTATCCCCTGTGTCTCACACACAAATTCCTAATCTATGCCAACCCTTTTTCTCCTTCCTTCTCTCCCAGATGTAGCGAGTCAATACAAACAATTTTACGTCACGTCGCGACTACTCGTCATTCTCTCCCCACCTTACTTACCCTCTCAACCCCCCCCCCCCCCCCCCACACACACACACACACTCCCTAATTTCGCGGCATGACACAATGAAAATTGAAAATTTTTCATTTCTACACCATTTGAGTGTAATGGCCTACACTAATGGGTGACTGTTTGATAGTCGCATAGATTCCATGAGAGAGAGAGAGAGAGAGAGAGAGAGAGAGAGAGAGAGAGAGAGAGAGAGAGAGAGAGAGAGAGAATGCCAAAGACTGAAGGAATACAGTATTTCTACCAAAGGCATCAAACCATTAATTCATGTATATACAGACTTTACATACAGATTATATACAAAAAGGCATAGTAAAATGTCAAGGACATGCATAGATGGGCATATGAATACGTACACGGACATTTCCTTTCCCTATCAGTATGATGATGATCATCATGAACATTAAATCCCCTTCTCCATTCTCTTACAGAAAGACATCTGGGAATAGGTGGGTTGGGAGTCATCTTAGTCATGATCAGATTAACTCCCCTTCTGTTACAAAGTAACTCCCTGGGAGTCAGAAAACACGTGTACACATTAACTCCCAGGGGAGTTATTCTAAACTGTGAAAAACTGACCCGCCTTAGTGGGCAGGGAGTTAAACTTTTACACGCCTGGATTAACTCCCGGGAGTTAATCTGGTTATAGTACAGACCAACTCCCAGGGGGGGGGGGGGGGGGTCATTCTGTTACAGGGTGGGAGTTAAGTCTGATATATGTACAAAATGACTCCCCCCTTAATTAAATAAAGGAAAAGGTGGCAAAAAGAGTACCTGGAGAGGGGATGGCCGACGTTTCGTGTCGTAGACACTTCAACAGGGAATGCATTCCCTGTTGAAGTGTCTACGACACGAAACGTCGGCCATCCCCTCTCCAGGTACTCTTTTTGCCACCTTTTCCCTTTATTTATTTGAGACGAGTACAGCAGTCACTACTTTATTTTCCCCCCTTAATGTTTCAAGAATTTGTTGAGACTTGTACAAAAAAGATTTTAGAACATTTTGAAGTTTTACTGAGTGGAGTTATTTTGGCACAGGGTGGGAGTCATTCTAGTTTAACTCCCGGGGAGTTAAAATGTACAAATGAGCAGTTTAACTCCCTGGGAGTTAAACCATTCGGGGAGTTAAAACTTTCCGTTACACCGGCTTTCTGTTGGATAGCCATATTCTTCATTAAGATTAAGGCCCGTCTGACTTCAAATCGGGCGAGCCCGACTTCCAGTCGCATGACCCAGAGAAATTCATCACCGTAGTCCCAAGATGATCTTTCTTTTTTCCATAAAGGCTCAAAATAATCTCCCTTAAAATCGTTTGAGTCTTTGTGGCCATCAGTTACGTAACTAACAGCAAGCTGTCAGCTTAGCAGCGTTAGAGCTGAGGATAGTCTGGCTTCAAGTGGTGGAGAACTCTTTGGCATTACCTCAGCATCATTTTAGTGAGGGGGTGTGGAAGATTTGGGGGGGGGGGGTGGGGGGGGGGGGGGGGGGGGGGGAGAGATTGAATGGTCTTTTTGAAGGTGGTGGATGTATTGTCGACGGAGATCGGGGAAAGCACCATTAATCCGCAATATAGGCTCAGTTGTGTGCAATACCTTAGACTCTCCTCTCTCTCTCTCTCTCTCTCTCTCTCCTCTCTCTCTCTCTCTCTGTATGTCTCTGTATGTCTCTGTCTCCCTCCCTCCCTCCCTCTCACCTCTGTGTGTGTGTGTGTGTGTGTGTGTGTGTGTGTGTGTGTGTGTGTGTGTGTGTGTGTAAAGTCATCTGTTTGCCTCGTCCGGAATCTCTCTCTCTCTCTCTCTCTCTCTCTGTGTGTGTGTGTGTGTGTGTGTGTGTGTGTGTGTGTGTGTGTGTAAAGCCATCTGTTTGCCTCGGCCGAAATCTGTGTGTGTGTGTGTGTGTGTGTGTGTGTGTGTGTGTGTGTGTGTGTGTGTGTAAAGTCATCTGTTTGCATGCGCTAGAATATGAACCGAATATCATACACACACACACACACACACACACACACACACACACACACACACGAGCGCGCGCGCGCGTGCGCACGTGTGAGCATGAAGCCGTGCATACACACACACACATACGCGCGCGGGCGCGCGAACGCGCACTGATTTATTCAGTGGTTTCCCATCAAGCCCTGCTTTGTATGGCTAAACTTCTGTATCCCCTAATGCCTAGACCACTTTCTTTTCTTATATATTTCTTGAAGAATTTCTCAGCTTGTTGCCAAGGTTATTATGTTCAAACATGTTGGGGAAGGATTCAGTTCAGTTCATGCCATTTATAGCCCAGCCGACCACGAGCGACCATATCGGGACTGTGCTGTCATCTTGTCAAAGTCATTTGCCTCAGATTCAAATACAACAACAGTATAATAATAATAATGATAACAACAACAACAACAACAGCAACAGCAACAACAATAATAATGATGATAATAGTAATGACAATAAAGATTGAAACACACACACACACACACACACACACACACACACACACACACACACACACAACTCATTAAAACAGACAACACGCAAAAATTGCTTGAAAGTCTTTGTTCAAAAAAAAAAAAAAAAAAAAACCTAGATCAGATGAAAAAATTGTATCTCTTCAGGAACTGAGAGGTCAACAATCAAATATTAATGAATGAGAATGCAATAATCAATCAACAGATTAATTCATTTGAGCATTAGTTGCTCGTCAAATATGTTAATCTTGTTTTTATACAGGATGAAGTGGATTTTAAACGGGAAGAAAATATGTTAGTGGTAAAAGCCTTTGTTTTCCCGCATCTGCCAATCAATTAGTTAATCAATCAATCAATCAATCGATCGATCCATCGATAGATAGATCGATCTTTTGTTTGTTTATACTAATGTGTGTTTCCGTACGTGGTGATTTGTTTGTTTATACTAATGTGTGTTTCCGTACGTGGCTCACCTTTTGAGTTCCTGAATGGGTCAGGTATTTTCTATCTGATCTACACCTTTACGAGGAAAAGATTTTACAGCAATTTTTGCGCTTTTTTTCCCCCCTTTCTTTTTTTCTTTTCTTTCTTTTTAAAGAAAACTTGTTTAAGTGAGTTTTTTTTTTTTTTTTTTTTTTTTTTTTTTCTGTGTGGGGAATTTATTACTAGGCTCAATTCCTTCCACCTCAGAAGCCTTAGATGTACACTCGGCATCTCTCGGCGCGACAGGGTGACCAACACAGAAGTCCTGTCTCGCGCTGGCCTCCCTTCCATGTATACCCTGCTGAGACAGCGTCAGTTGTGCTGGCAGTGCCATGTAATCATTTTTATTATTATTTTTTTTATTATCACTATTACTATTGTTACTGTTTCTTTTTGCTTATTATTATTGTTATGATGATGATGATGATGACGACGATGATTTTTTTGTTTTGTTTTGTTTTGTTGTGGTTGTACTTGTTACCATTATTATGTTTATTATTATCGTCATGTTTACTATCATTATGTTTATCATTACTGTTATGTTTATCATGATTATCATCATCATTATTATGTTTATTGTGCTTATTATCAGGCTCAATTCTTCTATCTCAGAAGCCTCCGGCATACACTCGGCATCTCCCGTCGAGACAGGGTGACCAGCACAGAAGTCGTGTCTCGCGCTGGACTCTTTTCCATGTATACCCTGCTGAGACAGCGTCGCTTGTGTTGGCTGGGCCATGTAATTATTTATCATTATTATTATTATTACTATTATCATTATTGTTGTTATGTATAATGTCTATTTTGTTATGTTTGTTGTTATTGTCATTACTATTATTATTATTATTATTATTATTATTGTTGCTGTTGTTGTTGTTGTTGTTAATCTTATTATTATAATCATCATGTTTATCATCTTGTTTTCATTTTTTTATAATGCAATAAAACAAACCCGCCTGCACAATTTTCCCCCCGTTTTCCCCTTATTATGTTTATTGTTTATTATCTTAATGCTTATTATGTTTATTATTATTGTGTTTATTATGTTTATTGTTTATTATTATGTGTATTGCAATTACGTTTACTGCGTTTGCTACTATTATAAAACTTATTATTTTTATTATCATTATTATTATTGCTATTATTGTTGTTGTTTTTTTAAATATTTTTTCAGTCCCTCTTCTGTCTTTTGATTTTTGCCTCTTTTCCCTTCTTTTTTGTTTAAAGATGGTCTTTATTATTGTTATTATCATTATCATCATAATCATCATCATTACGATGATGATGATGATGATTACTATTATCATTATCACTATGATTATCGTTGTTATTATTATTGTCATTATTATTTTCATTATCATCCTTATTGTGTTTATGCTTATGTTCGTGTTTATTATCTTTCTTATTATCATTATCATCATTGTGCTTGTTATGTTTATCATCATCATGCTTATTATTAATATGTTTATTGTTATTATGTTTATTATTATTCTGTTTATTTTTATTGTTAATATTTTTATTATTACTATTATATTTATTATTATTATCTTTATTATTATTATTATCTCTATTATCATTATTATTTCTATTATGTTTGTTATGTGTATCATCTTAATATTTATCATGTTTATTACTGCTGTGTTTGTTATTATGTTGATCATGATTATATTACGTTTGTTATTATGTTCATTATCATTATCTTTATTGTTCTTATGTTTATCATTACTATCATGTTTATTATTCCTATCTTTATTATCATTATACTTATTATTATTATCATCATCACCATCATCATCATCATTATTATTATTATTATTATCATTTCTATTATGTTTATTTTGTGTATCATCTTAATGCTTATCATGTTTATCATTGCTGTGTTTATTATTATGTTGATAATTATTATTACGTTTATTGTTATTACGCGTTTTGTAATTATGTTTATTATGATGATTACGTTGTTATCATTTTTTTAGGCCCTCCACCACCCTGCCTTTGATTTTTTTTTTTTGTTTTTTTTTTTTTTGCCTTTTGTCACCCTTCTTTTTTGTTTTAAAGTGGTCTTTATTATTATTATTTATTATTATTATTATTATTATAGTGTTATTACTGTTTGTTTATATTTTTGTTTATTATATGTTCATTATTATTATGTTTGTTATTATTATGTTTATCAGTATTATATTTTTTATGTTTGTTATCATCATTGGATAAGATAAGATAATGTTGCTTATAGCCCAGCCGACCGCAAAGGGCCACATCAGGGCTGTCACCACGTTAAAATCAACTCATTTAAAAAAAAAAAAATTTTTAAAGCCCTTTCATACATCTCTTTAAACGACATCTTTTAAAACGCACCAGAAACTTCGTTAAAAATCTTTCATCCGTAAAATCTTAAATCAGATGAAAAATGTTAATCTCTCTCAAAAACTCAAAGATGACGTCAGGCGGGACATCCCTGAACAGGATTTTCATGGACTCTGCTGTAAAATGTTTGTGTCTCACATCGTGCAAGTCCCAACACTCTAAAAGAATATGTTTCATTGTGAGTGGCACATGACATGGAATGCACCACGGAGCTTCCTCATTCTTTAAAAGGTACGAATGGGTAAAATACGAATGGCCGGTGTGCAGCCGGCACAGAACTGTTTCTTCTTTACGACCACCAGATGTAGATGGGAGGAACTCCTTAAGGTATGGACGGATCTGAAAGAGTTTGTTATCCGTCTGCGTATTCCAATCCTCCTGCCAGATGTCTCTCACATAATCATTAATTTTGGGTTTCAGATCTGAGCAAGGGATATATATGTTGGACAGTTTCTCTCTTGTGGCATTCTTGGCTAAACGATCAACCATTTCGTTCCCTCCGATGCCAACATGACCAGGAACCCAAGCTAGAATAATGTTGTAACCATCCGCTTTCAACTTGCTAAAAAGTTCAAAGAAATGTAGAAGTTCTGGATGCTGAAGGTTGCGGCCAGCTATTGCCTCCAAAGCTGATAGCGAATCCGACAGAACCAGAAAGTCCCTCTTTGTAGATTGTGAGATTATCCTAAGCGCCAGAACCAGAGCAGTAAGTTCAGCTGGTAGACTCTTTACGAAAAGCTGCAAGATCAAAACGAATCTCTGGTGAGAAAAAGGTCCACGGAGGCTGATCTGGAAACTTGGAAAAATCCGACACAACTCCTAGGTCTAGACCTGCATTCCGCACGTGAGGCTGCATACGAACACCAAACGGCGGAATACAGTTAGGATTGGTTTCGAATTTGCTTTGAAACTGGGGGTCAAAGACAGTCATAGGCAGGATTCTGCGGTTCTGAGAACAGTCTGATATAGTAATTTAGAGACATTTTCAGCCTGCGGTTGGACAGTGAGGGTTCACCTGCCTCTGCGTACAGGCTGTACACAGGGGTGGTGCGGAATGCTCCAAGACAGAGACGAAACCCTTGATGGTGGATAGGGTCCAAGAGTTTTAGGTAAGACGGTCTTGCAGAGCCGTATACAGCACAACCATAGTCCAGTTTGGAGCGGACCGAGGCTCTGTAGAGGTGCAGCAAAGTTTTCTTATCAGCGCCCCAGTCAGTGTGTGCTACGACCCGCAGAATATTCAGAGGTTTCTGGCAAGAGGTTTTGAGGTTTTTGATGTGGCTGAGAAAGTTGAGTTTTTGATCAAAAATAACTCCCAGGAATTTGGCTTCTTTTACAGCTGGAATGGTGGACTTATCCAGACAAATTTCAGGATCAGCAAAAAATTGACGGAAAATTGTGAAAATGGATTGACTGAGTTTTGGTACGTGAGAATGTAAACCCGTTTTCCTCGGCCCACTGTTGGATCTTGTTGACACAAAGTTGGAGTCGACGCTGTACACTGGCGTAAGAAGCTCCAACTGCGTACAGCGCAAAATCGTCAACGAACAGAGAGGACTCAGAACCCTGGCTTACCGATTTAACAATATCGTTAATTTTAATGCTGAAAAGGGCTGGAGAAAGGATGCTCCCCTGAGGTACACCCAACTCCTGCCCATCGATGTCAGAGAGTGTGGTGCCAACACGCACCTGGAACTGTCGATCAGCCAGAAAGTTTTGGATAAACAGAGGCAGGTGACCACGAAAACCAAGTTTGTGCAGGTCCATAAGGATTCCTGATTTCCAGGTGGTGTCATACGCTTTTTCGAGGTCGAAAAAGATAGCGACCACATGCTGTTTATTGACAAAGGCGTTGCGGATGGTGGTTTCCAGATGGATTAAATGGTCAACTGTCGAGTGGTACTTCCGGACCCCGCACTGTTCACTGGCCAAAAGGCCATCGGTTTCCAACTTCCACATCAGACGGGAGTTGACCATCTTTTCCATCAGTTTACAGAGGCAGCTAGTCAGAGCTATTGGACGATAGTTGGAAGGGTTGGTAAGGTCCTTTCCAGGTTTTGGAATTGGAATGATCAGGGCTTTCCGCCAGGAGGGTGGAAAGTACCCTGTGGTCCAGATATGGTTATAGACTTTGAGAAGGGTCTGGAGACAGCTTTCTGGAAAATGTTTCAAAACCTGATAATGAATATCATCCAGACCAGGGGCAGAATCAGTGCAGGTTTGCAAAGCTGTTTTCAGTTCATTGATTGAAAAAGGAAGATTGTAGGCTTCAGAGTTATCTGATGTGAAACTGTATGAAGATTTCTCTCTGATTTGTTTGTTTCTTAAAAAGGCAGCAGATTTATTTGAAGATGAGGAGTTCTGTTGGATGGTGGAGGCCAGCAGATTGGCAACAGCTTGTTTGTCAGTGATCAGAGCATCGGCAAGTTTCAAGTGATGAATGGATGGGTTGGTGTTCTTCCCTTTGATTTTTCTGATAATGTTCCAAACTTTTTTCTTTGAAGTTTTAGATGTCAGCCCGGAGCAGAAGTTTCTCCAAGACTGACGTTTACTGATTTTGAAAGTGTGTCTCGATTTGGCGCGGACTTTCTGATGGGCTCGAGCGTCGGGACCTGAAGGTTGTTGGTATACCCGACGCTGAGCCGTTTGCGTACGTTCGAGATGTGTTGGCAGTCAGAATTAAACCAGGGTGTTTTGGGCATTTGGAGTTTATTGGAAGACATTGGAATACAGGTTTTAGCACACTCTATCACAGTGTTAGTCAGAGATTCAGCTGGGTCTGGGCTCTGAAGAAAATCAATTTCCTGGAATTCCTTCGAAATATTGGTGGCAAAAAGATCCCAGTTGGCCTTCTTATAATTAAGATGTTGTGAGACAGAGGCGGTTTCAGTTAATACGGGCTGTAGAAGAACAGGGAAATGGTCACTTCCGTGCAATCGTCATGGACAGACCACTCGTAGTCCAGGACCAGCGAGGGGTCACAAATCGACAAATCTAAACACGAAAGTGAACCTGTGGAGGAGTGGAGGTAAGTTGGAGCTCCATCGTTCAGACAACACAAATCAAAGTCAGACAGGACATCCTCAAGAAGCAGACCTCTGGATGACGAATTGACACTACCCCAAAGAGGATTGTGACCATTAAAGTCACCCAAGAGCAAAAAAGGTCGAGGAAGTTCTCTGATCAGACTGACAAGGTCCTGACGACAAACCGGGACAGAAGGTGGCAGATAAAGTGAGAAGATTGTAACAGTCTTGTGGAGAGTGACTCTCGCAGTTACAGCCTGAAGGGAGGTAGTCAGAGCGACAGGACTAAACAGCAAAGTTTTATGTAAAAGAAGGGCAACACCGCCCGACAGTCCCAATGTGGATGGTTGTGCAGGTTTGGAAAGAATATTAAAGCCAGAAAGAGTGAAGGTCTTCTGGCTTTGAATTTTAGTTTCCTGAAGAGCCACGACGGAAGGTTTCATAGTTTGACACAGAAGCTGCAGCTCCTCAAAATTTGAATTTAGGCCACGGATATTCCAATGGATTAGTTTACTATCCATGGTGCAGAGGACGAATAGGAGAGAAATCAGGCATCTCCTCGTCAACGTCTGCATCCAGTGGAGTGAATTTATTGCTTAGTTTCACTGGACTATGGTGGTCTTCAGACCTGCTGGCAGACTTGCCAACAGGTGAAGAAGGCCTGGATTTTGGAGATGGTGGAGGTTTCTTCCTCATCTCCACCATCTCCACACTCGGTTGAACTCCCTTGCCAGCACGAGCACTGCTCAAGGAAGGTCGAGGTGGGAGGACTGGCTTTTTGGTCTGCCCAGCAGCAGATGGAGTAGACTGCTGGGCAGTCTGGGGGGTGGCGGATTTTTTGCCTCCACCATGGGCACCTACTTTGGGTTGGGAGGTGGTGGACTTGCTTCCACCAGAGGTTAACATCCTTCCCTGCAATGTCTTGGTGAAAGTAAAATCGTCAGTCTGGCAGCAGACTGAACGGGTGGAAACTTTCTTTATAGCGGAAGCATAAGAAGACACTGTTGACGTCTGACTGCCAACAACCTGTTTGCGTGCCTCAAAAAACGAAATTTTCTTTTCAGTCTTCACTCTTTGGATGGTGAACTCCTGAACCCAAACAGGGCAGTTGCGTGAAGAGGAGGGGTGGTCGCCACCGCAGTTCGCACAATGAGCCGGGTCTTTACACGGCCCATCATGGGTTGCTTTGCAACAAACACCACACACATCCTGCCCAGAACAGCGGTCTCTGACATGTCCAAACTTCTGGCATTTGAAACACCTCAACGGGGATGGGACATACAGTTGGACACGGACATTTAAGTACCGACTTTAATGACCGGAGGCAGCACAGGGTTGCAGAATGTCAGAAAGAGGGTGTTGGTGGGCACTCTTTCTGCACCTTTTTTAACTGTCACCCTATGCACCTCTGTCACACCTTGGGACGCAAGTTCTGTCTTGATCTCCACTTCCGAGACACCTTTCAAATCCGGGCACCGAATAACCCCTTTGGTCGAATTTAACTGCTTATGGGGGGTCACCCGGATCTCTCTGTCCACGAGTTTTGTTGCCCTCAGCAGCTGCTCCGATTGCCTCTTTGATCTGCACTGGTCGAGGAAAGTGCCATTCCGTAGCCTTTTCACTGACTGAGGGTCACCTGCTAGACCCTGAAAGCCCTTCTCAATAGCAAAAGGACTCAGAGCAGAAATAGGCTTTTCCTGCTCTGTCCCTTCAACCACAGGCCAGGAAGCCCCAAAACCTGTTCTCTGTCTCGTCTCCATATCCGAGTCACTGTCTGAATCGTTATGACTAGAAATGGGGTCCACTGCCTTCCTCTTCTTTATGGGGTGTGTGATTTTGGATAAAGCCATGATTTATGTTTAGAAATTTCGTCTCTCCCTTACCCACCCACCATGGAGTCCAACTAAGGGGCCTGGGCCAAGAACTCATTGTCTTGACCCCTTCCAGGCTTCAGGAGAGATATACGACAAACAGAAGCCTACTGACCCTATCCCCCCTGATCATGCCTAACTCCCGGGAACAGAGAGCCGAGCACTGCAGGGGTTACCTTGGCCAGTCGGAGAACTGCCTGTCTTGACCCAGCCCCACGAAGGGGAAGCCGATTGATACACCCGGGCCAGAGTGTACCTCCTGTCTAGGAGAGGTCCGAGCCAAAGTGATGTGTTGAGGGCGTTGGCCCTCTCAATCACCAGGATCTCATCCCCCTCTGTCACAGGTCGCACCGCACGGCAAACGCGGCGGATCTTAAGACCACAGAGAGAAAAAGAGTGTGGAACAGAAGACTTGAAAGGGAGACGAAGAAAGAAAAGAACCGTTAAGAAAGGCAGAAGACAGAATAGGAAAAAGGTGGGTTACTATTTGTCTGGGCCCTCACTCCTAACCTTTCTGACATGGGAGACCCTACCAGGGGCATCAATTCCTACCACGTAATGCTTGGCCAGTCAGCAGCTTGGCTATACAGGCCTAGAAGCGTTCACAACAACTAACCATCTAGTCCAGTATTGATGCCCCCGTCAGCAAAGCCTAAAAGATCACTGGACCACGCAAGCCCTCCGACCACGGCATGGTTGCAACCCCCGGAGGGTTATCTTTACCATCGTCATTGTTTATTATCATCATGTTTATTACTGCTGTTCTGTTTATCGATATTATCAGGTTTATTATTATTTGTTATTATTATAATTATTTTAATTATGTTTATCATCTGAATGTTATTATGTTCGTTACTGTTATGTTTATTGTTATTATGTTGATTATGTTCATTATGCTGATTGTTATGTGGTTTGTAATTATGTTTATTATGTTTCTTTACTGTTATTAAGTCTTTATTTTTACTTGTTTTAGTCCCTCCACCAACCCCGCCTTTGCTGGGTTTTTTTTTTTGTTTTTTGTTTTTTTTGCCTTTTTCCCCCTTACTCTTTTTTTTGTTTCAGGACGGTCTTTATGATTATTATCATCGTTTCAGGACGGTCTTTATGATTATTATCATTATCTTTTTGATGATTAATATTATTATCATCATTATCATTATTATTATTATTATTACTGTTATTATCATTGTGTGTATGTTTGTTTGTTGATTATCATTAGTAGTAGTAGTAGCTTTTGTTTATCATTATTATGTTTAGTATTATTATAATGTTAAGTATTATGTTTATCATTACTATTATGTTTATATTATTATCATTATCATGGTTATTATGCATATTACTAGGGTCAATTCCTTCCACCTGAGAAGCCTCAGGCGCATACTCGGCATCTGCCGGCGAGACAGGGTGACCAACACAGAAGTCCTGTCTCGCGCTGGCCTCCCTTCCATGTATACCCTGCTGAGACGGCATTGGCTGCATTGGCTGGGCCATGTAATCATTATTATTATTATTACTATTGTGTTTATGTTTATGTTTTTGTTTTTTATTTTGATTATTATTATGTTTATGTTTGTTACAAAATCATTATGTTTGTCATTACTGTTATGTTCATCATTATCATTATATGTTTATTATGCATATTATAAGCTCAATTCCTTCCACCTCAGAAGCCTCCGGCATATACTCGGCATCTGCCGGCGAGACAGGGTGACCAACACAGAAGTCCTGTCTCGCGCTGGCCTCCCTTCCATGTATACCCTGCTGAGACGGCGTTGGCTGCATTGGCTGGGCCATGTAATCATTATTATTATTGTCATTATTATTGTATGTTTATGTTTGTTACCATTATGTTTATTATTATTATTATTATTATGTCTACTGTTATGTTTATCATTATTATTATTATGTTTATTAGGCTTATTATTAGGTTCATTTCCTTCCACCTCAGAAGCCTCAGGCGTATACTCGGTATCTCCTGTCCAGACAGGGTGACCAACACGGAAGTCCTGTCTCACGCTGGCCTCCCTTCCATGTATACCCTGCTGAGACGGCGTTGATTGCACTGGCTGGAGGATGGTCACATCCCAAAAGACGTCCTCTATGGGGGAGCTTGCTGCAGGGCAGAGAAGCATTGGCCGCCCACAGCCGAGATACAAAGACTTTGGCAAAAGAGACATGAAGGCGCTTGAGATCAACACCGAGTCCTGAGAGGACCTCAGAGCAGACAGCAACAGGTGAAGAAGCACTCTCAAGAAACAGCTGCAGATTGGCGAATAAAAACTGACAGCTGCTGCAGCAGAAAAGCGAGCCCGCAGAAAGGGGATGACTGCCAACAAACCAGTGTCAGCATACATATATGACCCATTGTGTCAGAGAATGCAACTCTCGCATCAGTCTCTATAGCCACAGGCGAATGCGCACTCTCACTCTGCTAGATCAGAGAGAAGACAATAACCCATGCCCCCCAACCCCCCCCCCCCCCCCCCCCCCCCCCAACCTTTCATATATTCACCGCCCATACACGGACAGTCATGCGTGCGGCTCATGAACGATACAATTATGTTAAACAGTGCTTTGTCAGTTGCCATGTGTTGATATAGGCACTACAACACAAACCCTTACTGTTATGGCGCCTGCTCGTTTCGAATGTTCGAAATTGTTCCCTCCCTTTTCTTTGTCTTTAGTGACACAAAACCAACTGCAACAGGAACTGGAATAGACAATTTAACCTATAAAAAGGGGGAAGTCAGTCCCTTCCCTTCACTGCTTTCACAGACCAGCTGTAGAACAATCCAGTGTATCCACAAAGACAACAGGGGTAAACCAGAGAGAGTGCATGGTTGTCTCATTCTGGTCTAAATCTCCTTGTCTAGGATTTACCGATCTCCCAGAAATGTAAGTTGAAACTGTTTCTAGATTTTGAGTCTACGCATTGATTGTATGAATGCCATGTGGTCTGACAGTGCAACTTTGTGCTAATACTTGGTGACATGTATCAAGATGACGACGGAGTATGCTGTTGTAAAAGTTAATTTGCCATTACGTGGTAAAAGCTATTACCATGCTTGGTTAAGATTCTTTGTTAACAATCTGACTACCATTCTTTGTGTACAAGTCTGACTTTTGCCAGTATGCAATTCTAGCAATTCTATCTGTTAAGATGATAACTGAATGATAAATTCTGATTAGAAAAAAGTCTGTCTGTACTAAGTGAAAACTGTTTAGTTGTTTTATGAATACTGTTGATGATTGGAATGCTTTGTAGTGTGTGACTCTAAGTTTACCCCACATGTGTACTTGCGCTTAGTGTATTCCAAGTTATTACAATTTAATTAATAAGAAACATTGAGTTATTTGACTAAAATTGTTTAGCACTGTATTGTTTTCTCCTACCCTTTTGTAAACTCCACTCAAAATGTGAACAACAATGGAGATTGATTAATAATTCATGTTTTTAATGTATGCTAGTCTAATCTTTTGTTGGCTGAGATCTCACATATTCTTTGAAAGCCAGAGGGCAAGTGTGTGAACTCGACAAGCCAGACTCTCAGCTACTTAACTACAGACAATGTTCTGTTTGTCCCAGAGCCTGGGTCCCTATCTACCCTGGGCAAGCCTGGTAGTGAAGAAACACCACAGCCCAGCAACTGAGCGGCAGGTCCATAGAAGTGGATCAGTCACCAGCAACAAGAGAGATCAACTATCCTCTCTGACATTCCAAGTGGACTCCAACTCAACTCGTCCAGAACCTTCCCTCTCTTAGTGATGAAACAGTGTGAACCAAAACTCCGCATGAACTGATTTCTGTGAAACAGATTCGAATGTTTCCCCCGTGTATAAACAAGTAAAGTTAATGTGTGAAAGTGCACTTACCTTGTGTCAGTTCTTTGTTGTTCAATTAGTATTGAATGTTTGAACTTCTAATTATGTCTTTCAGAGCTACAAGTACTTTTCAGAGTACAAGCCTAAGGAAACTTATCCCCGAGCCGCTGTTGAGTACTTTGACAGTCCCGAGAAAGAAAAAAAAAATTCTTTTGATGACTAGTACCGGAAAGTTGCTTCGGTGGAGGTGAAATTTTAACATAATTCTGAAAGAAAAGATATTCCAACTCCTTCCCCTAGATGATACACTGACCCATCCCCCAACTCACACATTGTAGAACATGCAACGGCAAAATCATGTAGGCATAAATGGCGCGAAGGTGGAGGAGGGAGGCGAGTGAGAGACAGACAAACAGACAGACAGGGAGAAAGAGAGAGACAAGGGGAGAGAGAGAGAGAGAGAGAGAGAGAGAGAGAGAGAGACAGACAGACAGACAGACAGACAGACAGACAGACAGAGTGGGGGGGGGGGGTCGTGGACAGTGAACAGTCCTTTGTTAACAGTCTACACGTTGCCATTATCACCGTCTCTGATGCGTAAAAACGACAAACGTTTCTGTGCCTTCACCTGAACACCATCGCGGAGACTCGAGCCGAGTGCGAAGTAAATCGAGTTTGCGTCTCCTCCGGCGCCTTGCCTCTGAGCTGTCACAGGTGTCTGTAGAGTTCCTGTGTCAAGATCGCGACAACACGGGTATGGCTGGGCGTCGGCGAAACCGTAAATGATCGCGCAAATAAAATCTCTTTAAAGTTAACCAAGTACACTCATCTTTCGTCTTTTTTTTTTTTTTTTTTTTTTTGGGGGGGGGGGGGGGGGGTGGGTGGGGGGGCAGATTTCCTTCTTTGTAAAGGTGATGCACCTAATAATTCAAATCTCTGGCCAGGGCATATTTTGTGATGAGGATCGGAAATTCTACAGTATAGACAGACAGACAGACAGACACATAGATAGATAGATAGATACGACGTTTAATGCCGAGTAGTTTATCACTCCGTATGCTGCAATAAGATTTATAATACTAAGTGGCTTATCGCACGGTATGCACTGTGGAATTTTCACATCCAGGAGACAGACTGACAGACAGACAGACAGACAGAGAGAGACAGAGACAGAGAGACAGTCAGACAGACAGACAGACAGACAGGCAGGCAGGCAGACGGACGGACGGACAGGCAGACAGACGGACGGACGGGCCGATCGACCAACCGACCGACTAACATACCAATGGGCATCAGGCAGAAAGATATAGACAGACAGGCAGACAGACAGGCAGACAGGCAGGCAGACGGACGGACGGACGGACCGATCGACCAACCGACCGACTGACATACCAATGGGCAACAGGCAGACAGATATGCAGATAAATAGGCAGACAGACAGACAGAGACAGGGAATGATGCTGACAGACGGACAGGGAGAGAGAGGGCAGAGACGAGGGCAGTGACAGGGAATGATGCTGACAGACAGGGAGAGAGAGGGCAGAGACGAGGGCAGAGACGAGGGCAGAGACGAGGGCAGTGTGTGAAAAGAAAAACTGGAGAGTAGCAGAAAAGTGGAAAAAAACCTGGCACGAAACTTTCGGGAGACGGTGATAAGATTTGTTCTCTAAGAGCGCACTATAGCCTGACGGAGGAGCACACTTACACACTCACACAACAACAGCAACAACCAGAACAACAACGACAACGACAACACACACACACACACACACACACACACACACACACACACACACACACATTAGCTCTCTCTCTCTCTCTCTCTCTCTCTCTCTCTCTGTCTCTCTCTCTGTGTCCCTCTCTCTCTCTCTCCCTCCTGTAAGTGCTACTACAGATGTATCCATTTTCACGTCCACAGATGTAAAGCGTTCTCTTTCTCTTTTCTGTCCTCATGATTAATTCAGGATCTCTCTTTCTTCCAAAACACGGTATCACAAAGATAATGGAAAAAACAGCACACACACACACACACACACACACACACCCGCGCGCGCGCGCGCGCGCGCGCGCGCGAAGAGAAGGCTAAGAAAGGAAAGAAGAGGAGGACGCGGTCAGACATGACAACAACAAAGACAATGACGTACAAAGACGAAACGAAGAATCATAGTGCGTGCTGCGGGCTTCCGTAAGCATTCCCTTCGATGTGCGGCTCTTCGGGTACTGTTCAACTCGGCAATGTTTACAACGTAAGCCACTTTGAAAAAAAAAAAAAAAAAAAAAAAAAGTTGAAAGTGAAACGATAGCTTTGTTTCCGGATAAAAGTCAGGAGCGTGGCAAACCGTGATAGAAGAAAGAAGCAGAAAAAAAGTATGAAATTTACACTTACAGAGAGACTGACCAGTGTAGCAGGCTGGATGTTTCACTGTAACTTACATCGTCAGACGAAACCGAAGGTAAAGCTGACCATCAAACTACTCAGGACAAAAGTAAAAGAGCTTTTGAATGTATTATTTTTTTCCATACCAGCGTTACAAACATTTTTGCTGACTTGAACGTGTTACCCGAAGAAAACCAATTTCATGTTCAGAACTTGAAAGTACAGCATGGAGAAAACTGTTCGTATTGCACTTACCGAATGCCGCTTGCCGGTGCCACTGTTTGTAATGTACCCACCGAATGCCGCTTGCCGGTGCCAGGATGTCACGTGACGGGAAATGACGATCGGGACACATCTTCAGCGCCACAGGAACTGTAAGATGTTTAAGCTTCTCCTACCCCAACCCTAATCTACCCCTTCTATTCCTGCCTCCCTAACAACATATCCATGACAAAGCTTAGTGTGCTGAGATGTGCATGTCACTTAAAAGCTGTGGAGCGTAAGCATCATATTATGGCTAATCTGCAGTGCGTGTGTAACAGGATAGCTTTCATTGAATGATACTAACACATTTAAATCTCTAGCATGAGGTGCACGTCACTGAGTACGGCTAACATTCATTTGAATAATACTAACATGTTTAAATCTCTAGCATGGTGTATATGTCACAGAGTATGGCTAACATTCATTTGAATGATACTAACATGTTTAAATCTCTAGCATGGTGTATATGTCACAGAGTATGGCTAACATTCATTTGAATGATACTAACATATCTTAAATAAATGTTAGCGAACCGCCCAGAGAACGTGGACAAACGAGTCACAAGACGAAACACAACTAGTTTCGACCTCTTAGGTCTTCATCAGGTGAGACATTAACGAATAAAACAATGAAAATTCACTTAGCTTTGATCGCTTCAGATCACTTGGTAGGGTTCAGCGCAAGGAAGAAGGCGTTGAATGAGAACGAGGCTGTTGGAAGGGAAATAGTGAGCGAGTCAAAGTCGTAATGAAGATAATAATATTACTGATAGGAATACTAATAATGGTCAAAATACTGAGAGAAAAAAAAAAAAAAAGGACAAGATTACTACCAATCTGTGTCAATAAGTATGGGTATGGGAGAAAGGAGAGTGGGTTAGAGGATTCTTAAACAGCAGGGTTGCCGTGGCAACAGTCCCAGAGGCGAAGGCGATGGTGATGTCAATGCCAGTGGTAGTATCAATACTAGCAATAGTATTACTGAATGATACTGCTAACAACGATAGTGAAGGTTAAGGTAATGAAAGCATGATACAGAAATATATTTAGAAAATACAATTTTTATAATAATCAAATAAATAAATAAATGAAACATTAAAAATAATAATAAATTAAAAAATCAGTAAATAATAATAATAATAATAATAATAAAAAATAATTTAAAAAAATAATAATAATAATGATAATAAATGCATAAATAAGATAGCTATAAGTTGTGTGAGGTGAATAGTGGGAGATAAGGTAGTATGTGTGTGTGTGGTGGGAGGATATTATGGGCTGAGATAGAAGTGGTGGGTTGGTACATGTTACTTTAAGGTCTAGATGCTATGAGGGTGGAGGGAAGAAGGGGATGGGTTTACGTACTAACTGGGGAGGGGGAGGGGCAACATATTCACACCTATACACAATCTCTCTCTCTCTCTCTCTCTCTCTCTCCCCCCCCCCCCCCCCCCCTTTCACGACCAACGATAAAGGAGCCAGCATTCTATTTATTATGTGTGTGTGTATGTGTGAGTGTGAGTGTGTGTGTGTGTGTGTGTGTGTGTGTGTGTGTGTGTGTGTGTTCCATTTGTAATATCAGCCTTATTCATTGGTTACCCCCACCTCCACCCCCAGCAACCGCCATATCCACCAACACCCCTACACACATCATTACTAGGGCAGGGGGAGGGGGAGTAAGTCGATTGATGTAGCAAATGGAGAGACTCAGAGTGTAGGAAAAGGGAAGATGATGATAGCTGCAACCTATGTCTGAGGTAAACAGAGGGAGGTAGGGTGGTATGGGTGTGTGTAGGTGGGGGATATTTCAGGCTGGAGCTGCAGAGATGGAATGGTACATACTACTTTTGGACGTTGATGCCATGAGGGTGGACGGTGCCCAGTTTGGCAATGAGATGAGATTCCTGCATAAGGCGTTCCAAGCTGTCACTCTTAGATTGCCAAAGTGCCAAGACTTTGACATGGTTGATGTTGTGTTGGGCATGGTTTAAGTGTAGAGCGACTGGTTTGGGCCGATGGTGGCGGATGTCGGCCAGGTGTTCAGAGATGCGCGTCTCAAGTGTGCGAGATGTCTCACCTACATAGATCTTACCGCACAGCTGACAGTGGATGGCATACACAATGTTGTGGCTCTGGCAGGAGAAAGTGCGTTTAATAGTGAAAGAGCCTGTGGGGCCATGTAGGATGGTGTCTGGTTTGGTGAGAGAGCAGATTTTGCAGTTGGGTTTTGAGCAGGGGAAAGTACCTGGTGGCTTAGGTGTTGAGATTTTGTTCAGCTTAGAGCGCACCAGTAGGTCGTTGAGGTTTTTGTCACGTTTGAAAGTGATCATTGGTGTGGTCTCAAAGGCAGGTTTATGGTTTTCTACTATGTGCCAGTTAGACTTCAGGATCCTGCAGCCAAAATGTCTGATTTTTTCACCAACCGTGGATACCCTAGTGCCGTCATCAGTGATGTTCTCAGCCGCACTGCAGCTAAATCCAGAACATCTACTCTGGAAACTAAACCTCCCAAAGAGACAGACAGACCCACTGCCTGCCTTCTCTTCCATCCTCACAATCTGCCCATCTGCAGGATCCTGAAGTCTAACTGGCACATAGTAGAAAACCATAAACCTGCCTTTGAGACCACACCAATGATCACTTTCAAACGTGACAAAAACCTCAACGACCTACTGGTGCGCTCTAAGCTGAACAAAATCTCAACACCTAAGCCACCAGGTACTTTCCCCTGCTCAAAACCCAACTGCAAAATCTGCTCTCTCACCAAACCAGACACCATCCTACATGGCCCCACAGGCTCTTTCACTATTAAACGCACTTTCTCCTGCCAGAGCCACAACATTGTGTATGCCATCCACTGTCAGCTGTGCGGTAAGATCTATGTAGGTGAGACATCTCGCACACTTGAGACGCGCATCTCTGAACACCTGGCCGACATCCGCCACCATCGGCCCAAACCAGTCCCTCTACACTTCAACCATGCCCAACACAACATCAACCATGTCAAAGTCTTGGCACTTTGGCAATCTAAGAGTGACAGCTTGGAACGCCTTATGCAGGAATCTCATCTCATTGCCAAACTGGGCACCGTCCACCCTCATGGCATCAACGTCCAAAAGTAGTATGTACCATTCCATCTCTGCAGCTCCAGCCTGAAATATCCCCCACCTACACACACCCATACCACCCTACCTCCCTCTGTTTACCTCAGACATAGGTTGCAGCTATCATCATCTTCCCTTTTCCTACACTCTCTGAGTCTCTCCATTTGCTACATCAATCGACTTACTCCCCCCTCCCCCTGCCCTAGTAATGATGTGTGTAGGGTGTTGGTGGATATGGCGGTTGCTGGGGGTGGAGGTGGGGGTAACCAATGAATAAGGCTGATATTACAAATGGAACACACACACACACACACACACACACACACACACACACACACACACTCACACTCACACATACACACACACATAATAAATAGAATGCTGGCTCCTTTATCGTTGGTCGTGAAAGGGGGGGGGGGGGGAGAGAGAGAGAGAGAGAGAGAGAGAGAGAGAGAGAGAGAGAGAGAGAGAGAGATTGTGTATAGGTGTGAATATGTTGCCCCTCCCCCTCCCCCAGTTAGTACGTAAACCCATCCCCTTCTTCCCTCCACCCTCATAGCATCTAGACCTTAAAGTAACATGTACCAACCCACCACTTCTATCTCAGCCCATAATATCCTCCCACCACACACACACATACTACCTTATCTCCCACTATTCACCTCACACAACTTATAGCTATCTTATTTATGCATTTATTATCATTATTATTATTATTTTTTTTATTATTATTATTATTATTATTTACTGATTTTTTAATTTATTATTATTTTTAATGTTTCATTTATTTATTTATTTGATTATTATAAAAATTGTATTTTCTAAATATATTTCTGTATCATGCTTTCATTACCTTAACCTTCACTATCGTTGTTAGCAGTATCATTCAGTAATACTATTGCTAGTATTGATACTACCACTGGCATTGACATCACCATCGCCTTCGCCTCTGGGACTGTTGCCACGGCAACCCTGCTGTTTAAGAATCCTCTAACCCACTCTCCTTTCTCCCATACCCATACTTATTGACACAGATTGGTAGTAATCTTGTCCCTTTTTTTTTTTTTTCTCAGTATTTTGACCATTATTAGTATTCCTATCAGTAATATTATTATCTTCATTACGACTTTGACTCGCTCACTATTTCCCTTCCAACAGCCTCGTTCTCATTCAACGCCTTCTTCCTTGCGCTGAACCCTACCAAGTGATCTGAAGCGATCAAAGCTAAGTGAATTTTCATTGTTTTATTCGTTAATGTCTCACCTGATGAAGACCTAAGAGGTCGAAACTAGTTGTGTTTCGTCTTGTGACTCGTTTGTCCACGTTCTCTGGGCGGTTCGCTAACATTTATTTAAGATTTGTTTAGATTTCCGCTTGCAGTCCTCTCGCTTTGCAACCTGATACTAACATGTTTAAATCTCTAGCATGGTGTATATGTCACAGAGTATGGCTAACATTCATTTGAATGATACTAACATGTTTAATTAAATCTCTAGCATGGGGTGCATGTCACAGGGTATGGCTAACATTCATTTGAATGATACTAACTCGTTTAAATCACTAGCATGGGGTGCATGTCACAGAGTACGGCTAACATTCATTTGAATGATACTAACATGTTTAATTAAATCTCTAGCATGGGGTGCATGTCACAGAATATGGCTAATACTTATCACAATGGTGATAATATGTATCAGACTATGCTAGCACTCATAAAAAATGTGCTCATATCCAACAGACTTTACTAAAATGCATAAGAGAAGCTGACACGGTCTACAAAGACCAGTCGAACAGTGTGAGAATATATGTTTGTGCATGCGGTAGAGAATGCTTACGGAATGATCCTCTAAATCTGGGTGACAGACACCCTTCAACTCGCAACATACGTCCCAGGAGGCCACAACTCTTCGACTCAAAAATGTATCCGTATTGCTGGACACAACGAGGGAACCCACCAAAAGAGAAACAGAAATGGAAAGAAAGAAAGAAATCAACATTTTTTTTTAAATTTATACTTTGACGATTAAGAATGACCGTATAAAGCATGAAAATACATACATTAGATTATCTTCGGGTAGATCGCACTGTCGTTACATTTGAAAATGTTGAGTCTTTTTTCTTTTCTTTTTTTTTTTAAATTCCTTTTCCACATCTCAAAACAGGAAACTGACACTTTGCCACAGTGCATGTATATTTTAGCACGTGATTTCCGGCTCAGTTTCCAACTTTGTTGGTTTGTTGGTTTGTGTCTTTTCCTCAATCTCTTTCCCACCAATGGTCCAGCATGTTGTCGAGTTGAACGTAAGGAAAAGGACAAACGTAGAAGCAATGGCCGTAAAAAGCTCATCAGTGAACACGGAATAACAGATAAAGCCGACCTCCACTTTGGTCACGTGCATTACCAGTTAGGCCCCCTGAGGTGAACCTTTTAACGAACCATTTTTGTATCAAGTACTTACCGATTGAAGCTTGTGTGTCAACCTCACTCTCACTCTCACCATCGTTGTTGTCGCGTCGTGGTCGTCGTCTTCGTCGCCGTCCACATTTCATGAAAGATCTATCGGCGGTTGGGCGAACGTTTGGGCAGTCTTTGATTTCAAGGCCTTTGTCCTTCAGTCACCGGGAGACAGGGCGCAACCAGTCCATTCTTTTACATTGTCCACTTGTGCAGGACATTCGTACACTACTCGCTTTCTAGCCTAACCAGTGTTGAAGTACCGAACACAGAGTTCCTCGCTACACGTTTAAACTTCGAAAGTTGCAGGCGTGCCACCATAAAAAAAAAATTGTCATTTTTGATACCAATCTTGACATGACGCTGTTTTCGTGGCGTCTGTCGCCTTAGTGTTAGATAATCCCTCTACCGTCCCTCGTCTCGGACGGTTATACGACCGTTTACCATTGTCACTGGATGTGCGCGTTTAGCCCGAATGCAACTCAACGAATTAAATGTTTTTGTGATAGAAAGTGGACCGCTGCTGACCATTGTACAGTAATAAAACAGATTTTTGACCGCAAATCTTCTGTAAACAATGCAAAATGTGTTTGAGGATGCTTAGTAGATTTTGAAATAGAAAAAAAAAATCTACAACGTTTTGTTGGTTTGTGTCTTTTCCTCTTAATCTATTTCCTACACACACACACACACACACACACACATTGTACAACAAATAATATACAGAAAATCTTTGTTACACATCTCCCATCAACACAAACGCCCTGGCACAAAGACACGTCCACTTCCAAGCTACACTTCAGGTGGGAGAAAACCAGCTCACTGGCCCGTCGCCGCCGAAGCAACGTCCAGGCGGCAGGTGTCAAAGTGTGAACCACGAGTATCACGTGCTGAGTTTCGTCGTCGTGTGTTCATGACTAGACTGTCGTGGTCTCGCTCCGGACACGCGTTTTCTATTGCTTTCACGTGCACATGGATGGGCGCAAACAGGCACAAAGACGACAACACGTACACGCACGACCATACAGAGAGAGAGAGAGAGAGAGAGAGCAGATCGTATGAGACATTTGTTACTATATATATATATATAGAGAGAGAGAGAGAGAGAGAGAGATCATAATATTATGAGACATTTGTTACTAAATCTATCTATCTATCTATATATATATATATGTATGTATGTATGTATATACATATACATAGAGAGAGAATCCAGATTATATGAGACATTTGATACTAAATAGAGAGAGACAAAGAGAGGCAGAAAAAAGATCATATGAGACATTTGTTACTAAATAGAGGGAGAGAGAATCCCCCCCCTTCTCCCCCCCCCCCCCCCCCCCCCCCCCCCCCCCCCCCCCATTTACTAACAAATGTCTCATATGACCTGGTTTCAGGTCGGAGGACGTAAAAAGTAAACAACCGGAGAGTAACAAGGAGCCCACAGAAAGTAAAAGCTTGATGGACTCGGAAAACGAGCAAAACCTCTCTGTGTGTGTGTGTGTGTGTGTGTGTGTGTGTGTGTGTGTGTGTGTGTGCTGGGGTTGAAAGTGAGTAAAGCGTGGAAAAAATACAACAACAAGAAATCAGGAAAGAAGAAGAAAAACTAGGGGTTGGGGGGGGGGGGGGGGGGGGGGATCGAAACCAAACGGCTTAGGACACGATGTCTCCAAGTTGCAGTCACGGGGTAAGGGGGAGTAGCGCACCAGTTTCGTTTCACTCGGTAAGGGGGGAGTAGCGCACCAGTTTCGTTTCACTCGGTAAGAAAACACTGACCAGATGAAAATCTTTGTGTTGCCCCCCCCCCCCCCCCCCCCCCCCCCCGTCTTCGATAGCTCTACACTGCGAACGACAATAATACAATTATGCCCCCCCCCCCCCCCGCCCCTCTTCTAATCCCCCGTGAGCCTTTCTGCTTCCAATAGTACCGTACAGAAGCGTTTTGTGTGTGTGTGTGTGTGTGTGTGTGTGTGTGTGTGTGTGTGTGTGTTTCACACACTTCTTCTCTTCGGTGTATGTCTGGCACCTTTGCTTGCTGCTGTGATGCCCTTTTCCCACCCAACCCTCCGCTTCCACCCCACCCCCCCCCCCTCCCTCTACTCCCCTCCCTCTCACATACGTCCCCCAACAACAGATGGCGTGAAAAGCTGGGAGATATTTCGTGCAGTGTGTGTGTGTGTGTGTGTGTGTGCGTGCGTGCGTGCGTGTGTGTGTGTATGTGTGTGTGTCTGTGTGTCTGTGTGTGTGTGTGTGATCCCGCCTGTGTATACGTGTATGTGTACTTCTCTATGTCATTGTGCACAATTAAGACCAACGCGTGTGAGTCAAGAAAATGATACTCTAAATTATTTGTATCTCATCGGGTTTGTATGCAATTGTGTAGTTTCCTCCTGTGTGCGTGCAAGCGCGCGCGCGCCCGCCTCTGTGTGTGTGTGTGTGTGTGTGTGTGTGTGTGTGTGTGTGTGTGTGTGTGTGTGTGTGTGTGGTCGTGTTTGAGTGCGTACGCGTTTAAGCTTATAATTTCGCCAACGGTGCGCGAGTGCACACTAACACTGCACGCTTAATATGTGTGTATAATGCGCTCCTTCCGTATACATGGATTCAAGTGTGTGTTTACACGTTAGGATGAAATGTGTGTGTGTGTGTGTGTGTTGTGTGTGTGTGTGTGTGTGTGTGGTGTGTGTGTGGTGCTGCGTGTGTGTGATGATGCATGCGTGTTGTGTGGTGTGTGTGTGTGTGTGTGTGTGTGTGTGTGTGCGTGTGTGTGTGTGCGTGCATGCGTGTGTGTGCATGCATGCATGCGTGTGTGTGTGTGTGTGTGTGTGTGTGTGTGTGGTGGCGTGTGTGTGTGTGTGTGTGGTGTTGTGTGTTCGTGTGTGTGGTGCATGCGTGTGTGTGCATGAGCATGCGTGTGTGCGTGTGTGTGTGTGTGTGCGTGATGTGTGTGTTGTGATGGTGTGTGTGTGCATGCGTGTGGTCATGCATGGTGTGTGTGTGTGATGTGAGAGAGAGAGAGAGAGAGAGAGAGAGAGAGACACTGCGTGAGTTGTGCGATGCGCGTGCGCGCCTATGCATCTGCATTGAACTAGCATGTTTGTGTGGTTCCAGACGCGTGCTTGTGATTCCAAGCCTTCCGTGAAGTTCGGATGCCTCCAGACTTGTCTTTCTCATGGAATGAAACCAAAAGGAAAAAAATCCATAAAACAACACTTAGGATTGAAGGAATTTTAGAATCAACATGCTTGTGTTTTACACCACACACACACACAACAGAGAGAGAGAGAGAGAGAGAGAGAGAGAGAGAGAGAAGACGACAGACAGACAGACAGACAGACAGACAGACAGACAGTACGAGCATGAAAATGTTCAAAGTTAGGTCATGTTTTTGCACTGAAATGGAACATAGCACTTGTGATAGACATCAGGTAATAACAACGAGCGTCAACATACAAAGGAGAGGGAAAACAGTAAGGGCCTGGCAAAAATATTACACATTTGCGCGTGAGAGCACGCGAGACAGAAACTATTAACAGAAAGTGATTCAAGACGATGTGTGTGTGTGTGTGTGTGTGTGTGTGGCGCGCGCGCGCGCGCGCGGCGTACTTGTGTGTGTGTGTGTGTGTGTGTGTGTGTGTGTGTGTGTGTGTGTGTGTACTATTACTAAAAGAAAAAGATAACCCAAAGAGGCGGATGGGATCCAGAGGAGTAATGACATCAACTGCCGGACAAACCAGCCGGGAGCAATCCTACACCACCCTTCGAATCCTGTGCTTTATTCACATGGGGTGCAGGCATACACAGGGAATTCTATTAAGACGTCAAGGGACTTAACTGCTCCCGGGCAGATGCCTTTGTGCAATGGCCACTGGATGTTGTTACAATGCTAAAATGCGCTGACTTCCTCAGTACAAGGTAAGTGCAGTACTCTAGCTTGTAAGAGTTCGTTGTAGATCCTGTGGTAGGTGTTCGGCTCGCAGACGACAAAATACACCAGGCGGTATTGAAACGAAGAGGATCCTTTTACTTACAAACGTTGAAGAATATAGGAACAAAACAAACCACTGACCTTCAGGTTCAATAAGTCGTACAGGAACTCAATCGTACATGCAGCAGCGAATATTCTTCTAATGGCAGCTTCTCGTCGACTAGACTCAAACTCAATGAAGACTCGAACACTTCTAGACTAGAACTCTTCAACAAATCTCTCTCTCTCTCTCTCTCTCTCTCTCTCTCAGTCGCACAGCTCTCCTTCTTTTGTATTATATTGAAAGAATATTCTCGAACCTACTCGACTATTCTTTTCTAGAATATTCTGCATATCAGTAAGCTTAACCAATGAAATAGTGACGACCGTATGCAAATGTAATTCGGTCAGCTTCTACAACATTCTCGAACCTTCGGCAAAGCACTAGCAACTTACGGAAACCTGGTGAACATTCTAACATAATCTTGAATATTCCAAACACATTATCAATCGATCCCAAAACAATACTGAACAATCAGGCATACATTCACTTTCCAAACGTTTTAAACAAATCAAATATAGCACTACACTGACCGATTATACAAAGATCTAATAGCGATAAATAAAAGGAGGCTTGCAGCGCGTCATTATTGCTATGACGTCTTTCACTAAAGTTCCCCCCTCGCTTGTCTCCCTTCTAAATTGTAACAGATGTGACACGACAGAACCTCCTCGGGAGCGTTCCCATAGGTATACCAGCCCGTATTTCATGACTGCACAGCCTACCAGCTGGAAACGCTACCGTCAAGCAATTGTCGTGTGCATCCCGCAGCCTCACTCACTGCTGTTCCGCTGACAGATGAAGACAGTACAACTCCAGACACGCCCAAGAAGCTTTCGCCATGAGGTCTTACGTGCTCTCTGAAGAGAATCCCGAGTCACTGTCTCTCCTGCTGTCAACAGGACTTTCCCTGCGGTCAGTCGGTCTTTCCTTACCGTCACTGGACCTACTACTACTACTACTTCTACTGCTGCTGCTGCTGCTACTTACTACTACTACTACCACTGCTACTACTAGGCCTACGACTACTACTACTACTGCTACTACTACCCCCCCCCCCCCCCCCACACACACACACACACACACCACTACTACTACTACTACTACTGCTGCTGCTGCTACTTTCACTGCTGCTGCTACGACTACGCACGATGACAACGACGGCGACGACGACTAATGATGATAAAAAAAACAATAAAGAGAGAAATCTTAGCATACGCATGATTACAATAAAAAAAAAAAAGAAGAAAAAATCCATGCAAGGGAGGTCAAAACGTCTCAGCAGTCTGCGTGATTGGCCCAACTCTTTAATGATCCTAACATTGTCAGGCACGTGGAAGCTTCGAATGGCTAGGAACTATTTACAGCAGCCTTCGTTTAGTTCTCCTACGAGAACCTCTCTCTCTCTCTCTCTGAAAAAGCAGAAGAAAAGATCTCGGTAACTAATTCATTGACCTGAAGAGTCTTCTCATTTTCCTGACAAGAACTGTTGTACAGTTCTCTCGCGCAGTAATGAAAACAAATTATAGATTGATGTGGTGCAAGAATGAGAAATAAAAAATTTGATTTGGGAAGTTTTCTGGATGAAGCCGCAATAAATATTGGGGAAAAGAAAAGGAAAGGCCACGGCTTGAGGAGTATTGGGTTGTGCCTTTTTCATGTCTGGTGTTTGCAATGTCTGCAAAAGACGCATTTGCTGAAAATGCACTGTTCTGCTTCGTATTGTGTATTAGATAAATTCAATTTTTCGCCTTGTTTGGTATGTTCTTTTGCATTTGGCCTAATTTAAACAAGGAATCCAGGACATGATAATTGCCAAGATGATTTGCTGCTCGTGCATATAGGCACACGCGTGTGCATGCATGCGTGAGTGTGCACGTGTGTGAATGCATGCATGTGCACGAGCAAGTGTGTGTGCGCGCACGCACGTGCATGTATAGAATATGCCATGGCATGTGCATGTGTGCATGTGGGTGCTGGGGAGAAAGACATGCGCTCTCACACACACACACAACACACACACACACACAACTTCATACAGGTTTTGAATACAAATTAACAGCAATCTTTCGACCAACAAATTTTATTACCCAAATATTACTGGGATAAGACGATAATTCTGTAAAATTATGTAAAATGCCAAAAAAAAAAAAAACCCAAGCAACATGTGAACAAATTTAAAAAACAAAGGAATATTATTGAAAGAAGCGCTTACTTCCCGAGTATATCCACCTCTCAATCAGTAAAGGTCTTTTATCAAAGTAACTTTTACAACAGATTAACAGCATATCTTTTGATAAAAAAAATTTGATTTGAAATACAACCACGATATGGGGACTACATGAATTATGTCAACTGTAAATGAGATCCCAAACAACATATGGACATATGCTTCTCTATCCGTCACAAACACATACAAATCAGGTCATTTATAAAACAGATGCTGCTGGCAAAAAGGCACAAAAGAAAAATGAACATAATCAGATAATTCACAGAGTAGATGCTGCTGGCTAGGTATAAAAAAAAACCCATGTACATCACTACTAGTCTATACAGTAATATGTATACTATGGCACAAAAACGTATCATAATACCTCTAATAATGCTTGACATGTTTATGTACTATTTACTATGCGTAACTACTAGCCTATCCAGTAAGACTGTGGTCTAGCACAAAAACTACGAACACCTGACCAACATCAAAGTTAAATCTTTTTCATAAAACCTGTGCAATCAAAACAATTAGAGATCAAGAGAACAAGGTAGACCACACAAAAAAAAGTGAAGTCTGTAATGGTTACAATCGCCGACACTTCAACATGCCTCTTCAACATGCCACTTCTAAACCATGACTCAAAAACAAAGGAAGTAACATCATGCCACAGCAATAGCAATCACACAAAATGACTATCGGAAACCTTGATGAAAGCCTGTAGGAAGTGTAAAAGCTGCAGTCAACAAGAACCACTTGAAAGTAATAAATTCCCAGCCTTTGCATACAAAACAGTCACACTCTAAATGTAAAAAAAAAAGGAAGAAAAAATTCAACAAATATTTTCTTTTAAAATGCACAAGCAAATACAGGATTGAACAAAACAATTCAATTCCAAAATCTGCTCCACATCTACCAGGCAACACTGACATCATGTTCTTTAAAAGAAAATGTGTAATGAATCTGATTTTTGTGTGCACATAAGTCAGTTTCAATCAAGGGAAAACACCATAGGCCATTTGGTTGACCATTAAACCATAAGCAGTTTTTTTGTTAACTGAAAATAGAACAGTTTTATTACAGACAGTATTGTTTTCAAACAGGTCAAGATCCACATTTTTCCAAAGTAAGACAGTGGAGCAAAAAAACTGTTCATTGCTAGTGGCAATCAATGTTTGTAAGCGAAGGGTCTGGCACTCATACATTAATGCAATGGAAAAATCATCCAATTCATTACAGTGCATTTGCTGATGAACAGTAAAAAGATTCTTATGGTAAGCAAGGATACATTTAACACCTTTTCCTTTTTAGAATTTGGTGACATTTTTAGACAACTGCAATCATTTAAAGGCAGTAACCATTAAAATCTATTTAGAAATTTTTAAAGCTAACATAATGAACTTTCAGACTGGGTATAGTTTGTGTGCTTTTGTGATTCTGTGTAATATGCCCAATGAATTTTTTAAATATGGCTGACGTACTTTGTCCCGACATAGTGACCTCTATCTTTTAATATGTCAACATAGGGTCTGATCATTTACTTCATAATGCAATATTCAGTACTGGTTGGAATGAACTGAACCCCTGATGTGACTGGCGTACACAGTGAATAATCTTTGCACACAGTGAATAATCTTTAAGAACCAGTTGTCTGAGTTTGGGTCCTTTCGCTGTAGTTTACTGAAACAAATCAACCACAAATAAAGTGGAAATATTTGAAGTCAGTCTCTATTCTTATCAACCATCTCTTTCCATGCCTCATGGATGTTGTTACATGCTAACCAGCTATGCTGCCTATTTTCCTAAACATATCATTGCTAGTCTGGACCATGTCATGAAAGGAAGATACATACAGAACAGCTTGAAAATCCATTCGGGTGAAACCTGTCGAGCGAAAACATAGGACATATATCTCAAGCTTATGTTGGCAGTAAACTTGTGAAGCCTGTATGACGGAGACTTTAGTCAGGTCTAGATGGCAACGCTGTCAGAACGCCTGCGTGTCACAGCACACCAGATGATGATAATGAGGAGGATCACGATGATGGCGCCCAGCACACCTCCAACTATGGCAGCCGTATGATCATCCTCTGGCTCATCATCTGGGAACAACGATCAAACAGTCCTATAGGAGAAATTCTTCTTTTGCTTATCAGTTCAGCATGCACAGCGTTATTCCTTCACGATCTATATATATGAATGTCATGAGAAAAAAGACAAAAATGAAACCAGCATCAGGAAAAGGATTACAAACTCTGCACACCTACAAGCACCAGAACAAGTAGCAATTTATTCAGCTTGTAACTCCTTGCAGCAGCCTTGTTTGATATTGCTCAATACTCAGAAAAGACCAAATTTTAAAGATAAATCATAATTATTATGCCAAACAAAAGGGACAAAGAAATTACAACACAAACATGATGTGTTTGCACCTCGTTGGTCTTCTTCAGGCAAGATAAACAATATTCAGTACAATGACAATGAAGAACGAGCAATCGCATATCTTCCAAAATTGGGCTCAAGATGGACGTTCTTCAATGTCCATCTTGCGCCCAATTTGAGAAGATAAGCAACTGCTCATTCTTCAACATCCATCTTACTCTCAATTTGAGAAGATAAGCGATTGCTCATTCTTCAACGTCCATCTTGCACTCAATTTGAGAAGATAAGTGATTGCTCATTCTTCATTTTCATTGTCCTGAATGTTTTTCTCTTGCCAGAAGATGATTAAAGAGGTTGAAACACTTTGTGTTTTGTATTGTTATTTGTTTGTTTCTTTTGTTTGGCGGAATAATTCTAATTTCTCTTTAAAATTCGTTTCAGTTTCCACCTGCAGTCACCTCACTTTCAAACTAACTCAGAAAAGACCATTGACAGATTGGAATTGTGATCTATTTTGGTTACCTTCCACTATCTATTATCTTGCAATTGTCCAATCAGAATAACTTTCCATGATAAGAAATACAGGTGTTCCCATTGATGGCTTATGTCCCTTTGTAAATGGCTATTGGTTTAGCTGATGCCAATTCAATTATAAATTTAATCATGCAGAATATTTATGAGTTCAAAACATGCAGAGTGATGAACATAACGAATTGCACATGAATAAAATGCCTCTTCTGCACAAAATCAACTGACTGTAGGGATGCAGTAATGCTGCTTTCGTGGAAAGCATGCATGAATCAATGTCAGACCTGACCCAGCCGTCCTATGAGCAATGGCAGAGCATGTGTGTCTTTTGGTCAAATTCCAATGACGATAGTACAGGTATCCATGTCTATATTCATGCACAGCTGTTTCACTGCTTATGTCTCACTGCGGTTGTCAAACTTTTGTTCGATAACCGTCCAATGACAGGAAAGTTTTCATGTGTATCGCTGGTATTTGTGCCTCTCTATACACAGTGTGCACATATAAAGCAACTTGACAGATCAAGAATGAAAATGACCTGCTCACAATGTGTCTACCATGTTGACTGGCCCCGTCAGTAGGCATGCATAACGCAAAGGTGAAAGGTCAAGAATGAAAATGACCTGCTCACAATGTTTCTATCATGTTGACTGGCCCCGTCAGTGGGCATGCATAACGCAAAGGTGAAAGGTCAAGAATGAAAATGACGAGTTCAAAATGTGACTTCCATATTGAGCTGGCTCTGTCAGCAGACAATAGTATCTGCAACATTGGTACAACCATACTGATTTGTCCTGTGTCTGCCGGCCGCTTAAATGTAGCCCCTGCACAAATGAAAATTACATTCCTCTTGGAAACCAGAAGCAGGGAAGAAATGTGTGCAGGGTGCATGGGAGGACAGATGTGATGAGAACTTCACATGATCAAAAGGTGAGAACTGTATTTCCTTGAGGCACATCCTAGCAAAAACTGCATTACTGCATATATTTCAAAGATAGCAACATTTCACATACTTATCTTCTTTAAAAGAAATCTTTAAATGCTCCTGTGAATGCCATTCCTTCTCAAAATTCACATTAAAAAAAAAGGCAAGCTGGTTATAAATGTTTTTGTGCATTCAAATACTTCTTGACCAAAAGAAAAAAAAAAGTTTCACTTGATCATCATAAAATCATAAAATCTGTAGTAATTAATATATACACACAGACCTATTTTTGCAATACTACAAAAAAGCATATGTGCAGATCAACCTTCTCAAAAAAAAACAAAAAACAAATAAACTTACCAATAGGAGGCGTAGGTGGGGCTGAGTAGTATCGCACCTTCCATCCATCACCATAGTTGAACTTGCCACTGACAAATGCTACAAGCATGTCACTGTCCAAGCTCTCAAATTTGGTTGCGTAACCAGGGTTACCGTGGCACACCATTCCAAGCTTGTCATCAGACCTAGAATCTCCTGAAAAATTACAGACAGTAAGAATCTCTCATTAATCTCTCGGCCATGTGAGATGCCTTTTTGTAATCAATCATTTATTTCTGGGTGATTAGTCTGAAACACAATCCCCAAAGTCAGTTTCTGTTTCATGGGCAGAGAACTTAAAACACAATTCTTGACCCGCACTCTTTCCCTTCGTCCTGCCTATCCTCCATATTTTTTTTTCCCCGTCTCATCTATACTTCTGTGGCATGACCCTCATGCTACTCGTTCCTGCCTCCCTTCATATCCACAGTCACATCCACTTGCCCCATCACAGCCCTGGCACCGTCATGGCGCAGGAACAGTCCATGTCAAGTCATCATGAGGTAGCGCACCGTTGCCAGGTCACTTCAGTGGTATTCAGTGGTGCCTGTTCAGATCCTACATCAACAGGACACTTCCTACTAAGCCCCTAGAGATGGCAATAATAGCTCAGTTGTGTAGTCAGCATGAGCCAGCCTCCCTCTCCAGAGGGCGCCACCACATCCATCCAGTGACAGTCCCCATGACCTTGACATGAACTCGGCAAGGGCAAAGAAGTGGAGAGGACAACTGCAACTGAGGTCACCATGAGAGAGGGGCTTGAAGGGCCACAGAATTTTCAGACCTTTTTTTTTGTCATGCTGATTGGTGACGATGAGGATGATGAGGATGGTGCAATGATGTTCCATTCTGGTCTCTAAGGGCTGTACTCTACACTTCCTTTCATAAGATACCCTGGTATTAACGAGCACAGACAGATACAGACATCTGCAGTAGCAGTCAGGAAATCCAAGCAACACTCTCAGAAATGCATCCATTAAGTGGATGAAAATTGGCTGCGTGGTTCCACGTTTCCCTACTAAGCCCATAGCAAAGGCAGTCTGGGTAGGAGCCACCATAGGCTGAACTAGCCCCAAATAAAAGTGGCGCTGATGGAAACTGAAACCATGACCTTCAAGCCAGGAATCTGCAACACTAACCACTGTGCTATGCGGCTGATTCCAATGCACCATTTTCATGGGTTTAGATTTGTTTTCTTACATTCCATTGAAAAATATACTGATCAGTTTGTGTTCTTTTATTCTTCCAGCGAAGATGTCACAAAACTACACTGTAAGGGGGGAGGGGTGGTGGTGGTGATAACACCATTCCTTAGAAAACAACAGCTGAAATGACATGCATTACCCACTTATTATCAGATCTAATCAGTTCTCTCATCACTGTAAACAAAAATTCTGTTTCCTTTGTAGAGTGCTGGCAGTACACACATTTTAAGGATCTAGATTCATCAATCTGTTCAATTATTCAATTCAAATCAGAGGCACAGTCCCTACATACTTCAGCATTCTATTCAACTGTTTAAAATCAGAAGCAGAAACCACTCACACAAGGAGTACAAAAGAAGACAGAGAAGTACAAGAAAATGGTGGAAGAAGAACAGAAGAAGAAGCAGTTGGAAGTGGAAGAGGAAAAGGAAGGGACGACTAAAAAAAAAAAAAAAACCCAAACAAAAAAAAAAAAAAAAGGACAAAAAAGGGTAAAGGAGGAGGACAGGAAGAAGAAAGAGGATGAGAGGACAAAAAGTATGTAGTGGACTGGAGAAAAAAAGCAGGAGGAGGAAAAGATGAATAAAACGTACGAGCAGCAGTAGAGAAAGGAAAAGATGATCGAGGAGGAGAACGATAAGATGGAGGTAAAGAAAAGGCAGGATAGGGAGGTGACATGGTAAAGAAAAAGGAGGAGAAGGAGGGCAAGAAGAAGACAGAAAAGGAGAGGGACAAGAAGAAGCAGCATAAGACAAAGAAGAAGGACAGCAAAAAGGATGAGGAGGACAGGGCAAAGGAGGTGGACAAGGAGGTGGATGAAGAGGAGGACAAGAAAGGGCAGAGAAAGAGGACAAGAAAGATGAGGACAAAAACAAGAAGAAAGAAGAAGAGTAGGACAAGGAGGAAGAAAAGGAGCATGACATGGAGGAGGGCAAGAAAGAGAACACAAAGGAACTAGAGCACAAGAGGGACGTTGACAAGAAGGAAAAGGTGAAAGAGGAGGACAAGAAGAAGGAAAATGAGGACAAGCAGGAGGACAAGAAAAAGGGGAAGAAGGACAAGAAGGAGGAGGATAACAAGAATAAGGGGGACAAAGAGGAGGACAGGAAGAAGAAAGAGCAGGAACAGGACAAGAAGCAAATGGGGGAGGAAGAAAGCTGAGGGGGAGGAAGAAAACAATGAGGGGGATGAACAGATGGAAAAGGGGGAGGACAAGTATGAGGAGGAGCAGGTAGACAAAAAGGTGGAGAGCAAGATGAAAGAGGAGGAGAGAAAGGACAAGAAGGAGGAGGGGGAAGACATATGGAGGAGGAAGACAAAAGAAGGGTGAGGAGGACAAGATGGGGTGAGGACAACAAGGATGAGGATGAGGAGGACAAGAAGAAAGAAGGGGAGGACAAGAAGAAGGAAGGCAAGGACAAGAAAGAAGTCAAGGACATGAAGAAGGAAGAGGTGGCCAAAACGAAGTAACAGAATAACAAGAAAGTAGGAGAAGAGGACAGAAGAGGGGGACCAGAATAAGGAAGGGGAGGGCAAAAAAAAGGAGGAGGATTAGAAGATCAAAGTAGAGGACTAGAAGATGGAACAGGAGGATTAAAAGAAGGCACAGGAGGAAAAGAAGGAAAAGGAAGGCAGGATAAAGGAAGAGGAGGACAAGAAGAAAAGAAAAAGGACAAGACAATGAAAGAGGAGAACAAAGAGAAAGAAGAGGAGAAGAAGGAAGAAAAAGAGGTGAAGAACAAGGAGGGGGAAGAGGAGAATCAAAAGAAGAAAGAGGTGGACATGAAGACAGAATTCTAGGAGGAAGATCACAAGAAAGATGAAGAGGAGAACAAGAGGAAAGAAAAAAGAACAAGGAGAAGGAAGAGGATGAAAGAAGGACGAGGACAAGAACGAGGATAAGGAAGTGGAGAACAAGAAGAAGGAACAGGAGGAAAAGAGGAATAAGGAAGACAGCAGGAGGAGGAAGAAGAAAGACAAGAAGAAAAAAGACGAGGACAAGAAGAAGGAACTGAAGGAGAAAGAGGGACGGCAGTGATCTTCACCATTAAAATATTCAGCTGGGAATCACAGCTTTGACCAAAGTCAGCTTCCAGAACCTCCAGATGAACAACATCTCCTTTCGTCTTGGTGCTAATCAGGTAGTGGCAAACGTTATCACTGCAAAAGAACTGAGCTTCATAATATTTTCAATGAACAGAAACACAGACAAAGCCTCACACAAACACAAAATTGTAGTTTCGATTTTGACAAAATCAATGAAATCAGATATATACTTATAAGAGCATAGTTGATTGGACCATCATTTTTTTTTTCTTTTTAAGATTATCATCTATTCCTTTCCTGCTTTTATCTGTGTCTGAGTGCCTAAATGCCAGAATGCATGCGAGTGTGTGTGTGTGTGTGTGTGTGTGTGTGTGTGTGTGGCAGGTGCACATGTGTGTGTGTGTGTGTGTGTGTAAGCGCGCGCGCGTGTGTGTGTGTGTGTGTGTGTGTGTGTGTGTGTGTGTGTGTGTGTGTGTGTGCAGGTGCACATGTGTATGCACATGTTTCTGCATACACGCATGCACACAGGGGTCTTTTACCACACGAAAGTCCTTTGAGTGTGATTATTCCATGTGTGAACACCTGAACGACAAATTGCCCAAATGTAAACTCCCATCACCGACTTTTTGAATAATAAAGGACAATTTGCCCCTCCTTGCCCCCCGCTCTCCTCCACCCTCCCTTTTTCTTTTTCTTTGTTCTTTTTCTCAGTCACATTTCACCTGGGGAAGAATCCAGGATAGTTCACTGAGCTGATGTTCTGGGGTGTGGAGGTGGCATTCAGGTCAATTTTCCTCCGGATGCATAAATCCGCTGCTTGACCAACTGCACACAATAACATCGCAACTCTGTTGTCATACTGTAAAACTGACATAAACATCTCCTATCAATGATCTGATATATGATCTACTGCTGTCCATTCTGTCTCTCACTTTCCTTCCCTTCCTTCCTGCTTTCACCTGTGCATTCTGTTGTGCTGTGCTGTGCTGTGCTGTGCTGTGTATTGAGTTGTGTTATGTTGTGCTGTGTTGTGTTATGTTATGTTGTGCTGTGCTGTGTTGTGTTGAATTGAGAGAGAAAGAGTGAGAGAGAGAAGATAAGAAGAAGAAGAGAGAGAGAGAGGGGAGGGAGAGAGACAGAGAGAGATGGAGGAAGACAGAGAGAGAGAGAGAGAGTGCATGTGTGTGTGTGAGTGTGTGTGTGTATCTGCCTGTGTATGTATTTGCATGAGTCCCATTCATATGCAAAAATTAATGTAATTTTTTTAGAATGGGTAGTGACACGTATGATCTTAATAATACTCACACTGAAATAAATTCAAACACAGAAAGAGATACCACTGAATATTCTACGCCAATCAGCCAAAACACTTTCACGTGTTAAAATGCTATCCCCAATGCTGTCAATGTTGTAAAATAATCTGGACTAAAGCTTGCCACAATTAACACACAGGCAACGACATAACCTTCATGAAACTTTTTTTTTTTGCGCATTTGTTATCTGCAACTCTAGTGTCCAGGAGGTTCAACCTTTAGGTTTAGCCTTTCACTCCTATATGCGCATCTATCAGGAGGTAAGTGCTGAAGTTCTCAGCTAAAAGTCAGTCACAGGATAAGTTGCTTGTATTCAAGACTGTTTGAGCTTTCAGTGACAAGCAAGTCCTTGGTCCATTTGCGAGCAATTTTCAGTGTTGTCGTTTTGCTCGGGGAAATCTCACAAAGATCAACAATATGGTGACTAGACGGAAACTGCTTCCAGTCAGCTTTTCTTCTTTTCTTCTTAAAGGAATCACAGATAGGTAGTATCACTGATGAAAATGTCGTTGGAGTCCAGTGTTATGCTGCAGCTGACAAGGCAGGGCAAAGTGACACAGGTATCATTAGCAATGGGCTAGGTCTGTAAGTTGGTAGGGGATGTGGTTATGGATATTAGGGGATGGACGGAGCAAGTAGGCAAGCATGGAGTGGGATGTATGAAGAGGGGTGGCAGTGATTAGACATACAAAAGCAAATAAGATCTATAAGCGAATGGAGTGAAAGAGCAGACTTTTGAATTTAACTTTGCAAAACAATTGCTGTGTGTGTGTGTGTGTGTGTGTGTGTGTGTGTGTGTGTGTGTGTGTGTGTGTGTGAACTTGATATCATATCGTTATTTTTTTAATCTTCTGCTTCTCTAAACGTTAATCATAGGCAGTAACACTGGCATGAAGTCACACTGTTTGTTTGAACATGATTAAGTCACTAAATACTGTATTCATGGGAGTGTAAAAACCCTGACCGTGCCTCTGCTGCAGCCTTCTGTTTTTTCGTCTCTTTCACAACGGCAAACCTATATATGCCTCTGCTGCAGCCTTCTGTTTGTCCGTCTCTTTCACCGGGGCAAACCTCTATATGCCTCTGCTGCAGCCTTCTGTTTGTCAGTCTCACAGAGGCAAACCTCTATATGCCTCTGCTGCAGCCTTCTGTTTGTCAGTCCCACGGAGGCAAACCTATATATGCCTCTGCTGCAGCCTTGTTTGTCAGTCTCTTTCACCGGGGCAAACCTATATATGCCTCTGCTGCAGCCTTCTGTTTGTCAGTCTCACAGAGGCAAACCTCTATATACCTCTGCTGCAGCCTTCTGTTTGTCAGTCCCACGGAGGCAAACCTACATATGCCTCTGCTGCAGCCTTGTTTGTCAGTCTCACCGAAGCAAACCTATATATGCCTCTGCTGCAGCCTTCTGTTTGTCCGTCTCTTTCACAACAGCAAACCTATATATGCCTCTGCTGCAGCCTTGTTTGTCAGTCTCTTTCACCGGGGCAAACCTATATATGCCTCTGCTGCAGCCTTCTGTTTGTCAGTCCCACAGAGGCAAACCTATACATGCCTCTGCTGCAGCCTTGTTTGTCAGTCTCTTTCACCGGGGCAAACCTCTATATGCCTCTGCTGCAGCCTTCTGTTTGTCAGTCTCACAGAGGCAAACCTCTATATGCCTCTGCTGCAGCCTTCTGTTTGTCAGTCCCACAGAGGCAAACCTATGTATGCCTCTGCTGCAGCCTTGTTTGTCAGTCTCACAGAGGCAAACCTCTATATGCCTCTGCTGCAGCCTTCTGTTTGTCAGTCCCACGGAGGCAAACCTATATATGCCTCTGCTGCAGCCTTGTTTGTCAGTCTCTTTCACCGGGGCAAACCTATATATGCCTCTGCTGCAGCCTTCTGTTTGTCAGTCTCACAGAGGCAAACCTCTATATACCTCTGCTGCAGCCTTCTGTTTGTCAGTCCCACGGAGGCAAACCTACATATGCCTCTGCTGCAGCCTTGTTTGTCAGTCTCACCGAAGCAAACCTATATATGCCTCTGCTGCAGCCTTCTGTTTGTCCGTCTCTTTCACAACAGCAAACCTATATATGCCTCTGCTGCAGCCTTGTTTGTCAGTCTCTTTCACCGGGGCAAACCTATATATGCCTCTGCTGCAGCCTTCTGTTTGTCAGTCTCACAGAGGCAAACCTCTATATGCCTCTGCTGCAGCCTTCTGTTTGTCAGTCCCACAGAGGCAAACCTATGTATGCCTCTGCTGCAGCCTCTGTTTGTCAGTCTCACAGAGGCAAACCTATATATGCCTCTGCTGCAGCCTTCTGTTTGTCAGTCCCACGGAGGCAAACCTATATATGCCTCTGCTGCAGCCTTGTTTGTCAGTCTCTTTCACCGGGGCAAACCTATATATGCCTCGCTGCAGCCTTCTGTTTGTCAGTCTCACAGAGGCAAACCTCTATATACCTCTGCTGCAGCCTTCTGTTTGTCAGTCCCACGGAGGCAAACCTACATATGCCTCTGCTGCAGCCTTGTTTGTCAGTCTCACCGAAGCAAACCTATATCTGCCTCTGCTGCAGCCTTCTGTTTGTCCGTCTCTTTCACAACAGCAAACCTATATATGCCTCTGCTGCAGCCTTGTTTGTCAGTCTCTTTCACCGGGGCAAACCTATATATACCTCTGCTGCAGCCTTCTGTTTGTCAGTCTCACAGAGGCAAACCTCTATATGCCTCTACTGCAGCCTTCTGTTTGTCAGTCTCACAGAGGCAAACCTATATATGCCTCTGCTGCAGCCTTCTGTTTGTCAGTCTCACAGAGGCAAACCTATGTATGCCTCTGCTGCAGCCTTCTGTTTGTCAGTCCCACAGAGGCAAACCTATACATGCCTCTGCTGCAGCCTTCTGTTTGTCAGTCTCTTTCACAACGGCAAACCTATATATGTCTCTGCTGCAGCCTTCTGTTTGTCAGTCCCACAGAGGCAAACCTATATATGCCTCTGCTGCAGCCTTCTGTTTGTCAGTCTCTTTCACAACGGCAAACCTATATATGCCTCTGCTGCAGCCTTCTGTTTGTCAGTCTCTTTCACAATGGCAAACCTGTATATGCCTCTGCTGCAGCCTTCTGTTTGTCCATCTCTTTCTTTGACTTTTGACGACTTTGACTTTGACGATACAAGATTCAGGTCCTTTAAGTCATAGGATCATGTTCAGGTTCTCAAACTAAACTGATTGGCCTGGGTGGTCTGAGGATGGTGCCAATCAGATCACTTACTGAACAATTTAATCTAGGCATTCTGGGTCGTACACTGAAGGTAGTGCTGCCCAGTGCTTGTCCAGTCTTCTCTTGAAGGCGTCTACTGATGGCGCTGTTACCACATCATCTGGGAGGCTATTCCAGAGGTTCACAACTCTGTTTGCGAAGTAGTTGCCCCATACGTTGAGACGATGCTTTGGTTTCTGAAGTTTCAGGGAGTTGCCTCTGGTGGATCTCAGCTCATTCGTGGCGACAGGGAAGTCAGGGTGTGACACCTTGTAGAAGCCATGCATGTACTTATGGAGTTCAATTACGTCTCCCCGCTTTCTCCTGTATTCCAGACATGGAAGCTTCAGCCGACGTAGCCTTTCAGGGTACGGGAGGTCCTTCAGAGGGCCCAACATTTTGGTCGCCCTCCTCTGGACGTTTTCCACTTCAGAGCAAAGGCCTTTTTGATTTTTCTCGTCCGGCTTCCACACACAGTGACCGTACTCCAGAAGCGGCCTGACTAATCCCTTGAACAGCTGGACAAAAGTTACTGGTGTTAGGCAGTCAAAGGTGCTGCGGATGACGCCAGCAATGCGGTTTGCCTTTGATGTTGCCTGTGCCACGTGTTGCTTAAAAGAGAGCGCCTTGTCAATGGTCACCCCAAGATCCTTCTCTGCCTGTGTTTCTTTCAGTTTTACTCTGATTGAGTTGCCGTCTTTGTCTTTACTGTTCATGAAGTACTCCGTTTCTCTTTCGTGGCCTAGTTTCAGGACGCAGCACTTTCACAACGGCAAACCTATATATGCCTCTGCTGCAGCCTTCTGTTTGTCAGTCTCTTTCACAACGGCAAACCTATATATGCCTCTGCTGCAGTCTTCTGTTTGTCCGTCTCTTTCACAACGGCAAACCTATATATGCCTCTGCTGCAGCCTTGTTTGTCAGTCTCTTTCACCGGGGCAAACCTATATATGCCTCTGCTGCAGCCTTCTGTTTGTCCGTCTCTTTCACAACAGCAAACCTATATATGCCTCTGCTGCAGCCTTCTGTTTGTCCATCTCTTTCACAACGGCAAACCTATATATGCCTCTGCTGCAGCCTTCTGTTTGTCCGTCTCTTTCACAACGGCAAACCTATATATGCCTTGCCTCTGGTGCAGCCTTCTGTTTGTCCATCTCTTTCACAACGGCAAACCTATGTATGCCTCTGCTGCAGCCTTCTGTTTGTCAGGCTCTTTCACAATGGCAAACGTATATATGCCTCTGCTGCAGCCTTCTGTTTGTCCGTCTCTTTCACCGGGGCAAACGTATATATGCCTCTGCTGCAGCCTTCTGTTTGTCCGTCTCTTTCACCGGGGCAAACCTATATATGCCTCTGCTGCAGCCTTCTGTTTGTCCGTCTCTTTCACCAGGGCAGACCTATAATCCCTGCCTTCCCCTCAGCAGGGGAGGGTGAAAGCAGGACACAACACACAATAAACAACGTGAACTAAATGGAGCTCTAACTGATAAACACAGTGGGGAAAACAAGGAGATGGTCATGACATACAAGCGAACAGAAACATCTATTCAAGTATGATGGAACCAGAAACCTCGTGTAACCTACCTGGCGAAGACTGAGCCTTCAGCTCCACGTATCCCCTGCCCTGTGTAGCATCTGTACTGACTTCTACTATCATCTTCTGTTTACTTCCAACAACCCACTTGTCCTGGAAGAAATCGGTCTCATTCAGCACATAGATCACTGGGTCGTGGATGCTCTCACCTGTCCAATAGAAAACCAGAAGTCAAACTCTCTTTGATGAAAGCCTTTTGTGCATGTTTACTATGCATGCAGATGGTCTCTGGATCTCCTCAACCACAAGTGACCAGCATTGAAGTATTGGTGTTTTAACAGCAATGAGGATAATGAGTGACAAATACACAGAAGGAGCCTGAAATTAATGCTGAAAGGCAGAGGAGAAAAGACTGGTTACCTAAAACGGCCAGCCAAGGTCTGAACCCCGTGCACATTGCTTCATCATAGCTTTAAGGGATGGAGGAGAAACACAGGAAGAATCCATGTAGAAAAGAAAAAAATAGAAAACATCTCGTCAGATGCAGCCAAGGGGGACAGGTGGGTGGGGGAGTGGGGCCACAATGCGACAGGAAGATCAGTAAAAAAAGAGAATAAACAACATGTCAGAAATCCCCTATGAGGCAAAAAAAGAGAATGATCTAATCACAAGAGAGTATGGGGGAACGGGAGAGGCAAGGAGAGAAAAAGAAAGAGAACTGAGACTAGGGTATGAGGAAAATGATGGCCCCAAACAGGCTGTATGTCAACGAAAATAAAATATGTTTCCATTCAGTTTGAAAGCAAGCACCGCTGATATGAGTGGAACTGAAGTACAGTAAAACAGGCACCAGATAACAAACAGAATGTTATCAATATGAAAACTATAGCCATGCTAGAAGGCATTAGCAACACCCCTGCTGACTCAGAGGACCAAGAAAAGTTAATGCTATCAGTTATTATCAAAACGAAAGAATGCTTTCTTGCTGATCAATCAACATAATTTTAAATCCATACTGACCATTGATCCCATATAGAGTCTGACTCTAAGAGAGTGCACGGCAGTGAAAACGACTTGCATAAACAGGAATAAAGCATCCCACAAAGCTCTACATGTTCATGATGTCTTGTTCACAGCTAAGGAGAATCAGAACTCTTGTACCTAGAAACCTTGGTGGGCTTAACGTCAACTGAAATCATCTGATGGTAAAACCTGGTTCTGATCTCACTCCGGATCAATTTGGACAGAGAAAACGCTGACTCTGGTTATACAATCAAAGTCTTTAATTACAGTAGATGACTCACAAATCAAAACTCAATGATCATAACAACGCTTCCAAAACAAAAACAAGTCCTCAAGCCTTTTCACTTTCAATTTCAATTTCTCTCCATACTATTTTACTCTCTCAATTATTCATAGATCATCAAATCCTAACTTCAATAAAAAAAAAAAAAAAAAAAAAAAGATATGTGACAGCAACTTACTAACCCTGAAGCTTTCTAGAATGTTCGAGAAGTATAACCTAGCACATCCAATCAAAATGCATGGAATTTTCTAGAAGGGCAGAGAACCATCAGGCGTCACAGCCAATAAGAATGCTTGGATCATTCAAGATACAATTATTGGCAGCTTCTAGCACACTCTGTTTTATTGTGGTACTTATAAGAAAATTCTAGTATCACTAAACTCAATGCAGACGCAGGTTTCTGCCAGAACACGCTGAGACGCACTATTTGGGGTATTTTTACCAAAAATTCACAGATAAAACCAAACCAAATACAACAATAACCATATGTTTTTCAAAACTTCAAATCATGTTCTTTTAGAAAAAAAAAATACTACGATCCTGTGCTCAGTACACACTTCACTCACCACTGGTTTGAAAAGTGTAGGAAAACAGCTATCAGCAAAAACTCTTTCTCCACATACGTAGGGTTGAAAAATCAATATGATCATAACTGTAGTAAACATAATGTGTAGTAAACACATAAAAACAATGTATCTTTCACACACACAGCTGTGTGCATGGTCCAAACTTCAAACAGAGTGCTGCTGTCACATATTTGAAGAAAAAATGCAAAAACTTCATCATCATTTGGTAAGTACAACTCGTCATCGTCACTCATGTCCTCTCTGTCTGAAAATGAAAAAATAATAAAGTTTATAAAAACCTTTTGGTGGTAGTCGAACCCTTTGGAAGGAAGACACTGATGTTTCAAGCCATAGGCCCGTTGTCAAGTGAAGAAGACAGTATAGACAGGAAAGCCCATGTGAAAATTGGGTGAGAACATCTCATTTAATCATTAAGTTGGACCAAAAAACACTCACTGACCACTGTTCAGGTGTATTGAGCACACACACACACACACACACCACAGTTCATACAAAGACACCAACACACACGTGCACAGACGTGCGCACTCACGCGCACACTCGCACCAGAGACCATGTATACAGAAAGCACATGGAGAGCCGTGTCATCAGCCGCTTGGGCACCACACAGCCAGCTGGGATGAACATAAGAGTCACTGACGTCTAGCTGAGCCAGGGCCCTTCTGCCTTAATCTCTCTGTCCTGTCCCTCTTTAGCCCCTGTTTCTTTTTCTTTCTTTCAGTAGGCTAAATAGTGAATATTTCCATTTATTCCCCTCCCCCCCCCCTTTTTTTTATTTTTTTTTTTTTAGTGTGCTGTGTGGGGTGGTGGTGGGGGGTGTTGTGTGGGGTGGGGTGGGGGGTGCGCGAGTGCGCACGTGTGTGTGTTGGTGTCTTTGTATGAACTGTGGTGTGTGTGTGTGTGTGCTCAATACACCTGAACAGTGGTCAGGGTTCAACTACCACCAAAAGGTTTTTATAAACTTTATTATTATTTCATTTTCACCACGAACCCTGCAGTCAACTTTTGTCTCTTCCTTTCTTGGTTTCCTCTCTGTCTGATTTGGCAAGTTCAGAAAACAGTTCGGAAAAGTTTGGCAAGTTCGGAAAACAGTTCCAGCACTTCATCTGATCCTTCTTCCATTACTCTTTCAATTACTTCTTGAAATGAGATGTTTCTGTTCGCTACCACTCGCTGATGCTTCAGTGCCGACGCCATGATGAATACGGACGGCTAGAGTTGTCTCTAGCTATCCCATAATATGAGCAAAAAAGTAGAATTAAACACGAGATATACACCAAGGGAGAGTACCACCCAATAGAGGAAACCCTCAGCTTTCTGTAGATACCAAGATTGTTTCCATTAGACTGCACAGCTGCATGTGAAAATTCAAGTAAAACCGTCGATCACCTGGCGGGTGACACATCAGTGCAGTGCCAAGCACTCAACCCGTCGCCCACCAGGTGATCGACAAGGCGGCAATGAGTTAATGATTTGTGCATGTGTCATCTGATAAACAAACATCACATTAAACTTAACATGTACAAAGTGACACCCAGACACATAAATCTGAATCGACCGATGATAATCATGAGTGAAGTTGAACCGTTCGTAATACTTTTGATGGATGACCAACAGTCAATCACAGTGCCCAACAATACAGAATTCAGTTGAGGCTCTGGAAGGACAACAAATGACCTATTCATAAAGAGTCTGAACTTCAAAATTTTACAACAGAAATGCAGAAATGAAGAGATTAGGTCTGTGTCACATGACATGAGTGCTTTCAGCTGAAACATGTTTTATGAAGCAGCATAACAGATCTAGAGCAATTATTGGAACAGAGTCACACAAAAAATAAACACATACTGTACATAATAATCTTACATATGAAACGTATTCCATGCCTCTGTCTGTCGGTCATCTTGCTCCTTACACAAATGCACATTTTCAACCGACATTTTTCAAATTTTTCATAGTGACTCATTAGCATATTAGATGAATCAAGAGTAAATACTTTTGTGCTAGACAATCACAATAGTTGCATTAAAAATAGAAGGGGTGGGGTGGAGGGGGGCAGAAAGGGTAAAGTTAAGGTTGAAAGAATAGAAAGAAAGAGGCATGGGGAAAGGAGGAAAATGAAGGGAGGAGAAGTGAAGGGAAAGGAGGAAAATGAAGGGGAGGAGAAGTGAAGGGGAAAGGAGGAAAATGAAGGGGAGGAGAAGTGAAGGGAAAGGAGGAAATGAAGGGAGGAGAAGTGAAGGGAAAGGAGGAAAATGAAGGGGAGGAGAAGTGAAGGGGAAAGGAGGAAAATGAAGGGGAGGAGAAGTGAAGGGGAAAGGAGGAAAATGAAGGGAGGAGAAGTGAAGGGGAAAGGAGGAAAATGAAGGGAGGAGAAGTGAAGTGGAAGGAGAAAATGAAGGGGAGGAGAAGTGAAGGGGAAAGGAGGAAAATGAAGGGGAGGAGAAGTGAAGTGGAAAGGAGGAAAATGAAGGGGAGGAGAAGTGAAGGGGAAAGGAGGAAAATGAAGGGGAGGAGAAGTGAAGGGGAAAGGAGGAAAATGAAGGGGAGGAGAAGTGAAGGGGAAAGGAGGAAAATGAAGGGGAGGAGAAGTGAAGGGGAAAGGAGGAAAATGAAGGGGAGGAGAAGTGAAGGGGAAAGGAGGAAAATGAAGGGGAGGAGAAGTGAAGGGAAAGGAGGAAAATGAAGGGAGGAGAAGTGAAGGGGAAAGGAGGAAAATGAAGGGGAGGAGAAGTGAAGGGAAAGGGGAAAATGAAGGGAGGAAAGTGAAGGGAAGGCAAAACAGCAAGTATGTTGTATTACATTACATTATTGTTTAATATTCATGCATGGTTCAAATGATCCGCATGGCGCACAAAAAACAGTTGCTAAATTAATCTTCAGTAATAGATCCAACCGATTTCTGTTGGGTCGCTATCCCGCTGGCCTTAACTATAGACCAGACAGTCTTGGTACAGACAAACCAGAAATGAAGCTGTCAGTGGAATAAAATTAAGGAGTGGGCCTGTCTTCAAGTCAGCCATAAGATCATATTATGAAGTGGGCATAGCCACAAGTTGTCCAGTGACACCTATTCCACACAGCCTATTTTATCAAATCAGGTCCTAGTATCTAACCTAAATAATGTACTATGTAACTTCAAAGTTTACTTCAGCAAAACCTATGACTCACAGTACAGAAAACAATGTATTTCAAGCCTATACCTGCAGGAACAATCATTTTATGAAGTCAGTGTTGCAAAGACCATAGCTTTCTAGGGTGAGCCAGAGTGTTGGTTTCTGACACATTGAAGACAGTGCGTCTTACATTCTGAAGTACCATATGTAAGGACAAATGATATTTTTCCGATTTATGATTATGTTTTTCCCCCCAAAAAATCAAGACCGATCCCAATATTGCAAAGTGCCATGTGATCTTAAAAAATGATGGTTTGTGTATACTTACCATCGTACACCGTTATGATGTCACTACTACCAGGCCAGTTCAAACGCCCTTCAAAGTGAACTAATGGGTGGTTTCCTTTCTCTGCTTCAAATTCGTATCGCATTACACAATAGCTGAAAAACAAACACACACACAAACAAAACTGCAGCTCAAAAACTGATGCTTGAAGAACACACACACACACACACACACACACATATCGTCGCATTCTTACACACACACACACACACACACACAGTGTTGGCACACACACACACCACACACACACACACACACAAACACACACATATCGTCACATTCTTACACACACACACAACACACACACACACAACAACACACACACACACACACACACACACATATTGTCACATTCTTACACACACACACACACACATGCACACACATATATCGTCCTGTTCTTACACACACACACATGCACACACACACACACATATCGTCATGTTCTTACACACACACACACACCACACACACACACCACACACACACACACCACACACACATCGCCATGTTCTGTAAGCCCAGTCAGCTAACCAAAGAGGCTATAACAGGGCTGCCAGCAAGCTATCATAAAAAACAACTCTCTATAAATCAAAATGCCAAGATAGAGACTCAAAGGCAAGTCAAATTGTCAACAAAGTTTATCAAAACCCTTGTTTTAATTGAGATCAAATGAAGAAAATATTCTAAAATAAAAAGAACATACAAACACACCACTTAGGATATCTCTAACCATGATCCTCATGAAATCTGCTTGAATGTATCTGTATCTGTTGTTATACACATCCCAACACAAAACACACAGACAATGAGACAGAGACAGAGAGACAGACAGAGACAGACAGACTGGGAGACAAGAGAGAGAGAGAACAAGAAAAATACAAACAACAATTTAACTTTGTCTTTTGGGAGTTACTACTAACTTTGGAAAGCCATCACCAGTATTTTCAGGTATCTTAAACTTCCTGGGGCTGCCCGAATAGAATGTCAGCTCATGTGATATCCATCCACCGCATCTATAGCCTGAAGTACACAACCACACACACACACACACACACACACACACACACACACACACACACACACACACACACAAACACACACACACACACACATGCACACACACCAGCATCAAACATTTTCTTCTGATGAAAAGTCTTCATCGTCAAAAAGCAGACAGACACCAGCCGCTGTGGCGAAGTGGTTAGCGTCGCGGACTCCCGGCTGGGAGGTTGTGGGTTCGAATCCCATCAGAAGTCATGTGGGTTTTTCCTGCCCCGACCGGCTCCTACCCAGAGTTGAGCTGCTGCAGACTCAGTTGGGAAGACTGGGACCACACAGTCGAGTTTCATCCACTTAATGGATGCGTTTCTGAGAGTGTTGCTCAAATTTCCTGACCAACACTGCAGGTGCCTGTATCTCTCGGGCCTGGTTGATGCCGGGATATATTATGAAAGGAAGCGTACGGTACAGCCCTGTCATGTAGTCTCAGACCGAAATGGAAATCCGTAGCATCATCTTAATCATCCTCATTCTCATCAATCAGCATAAAAAAAAAAAAAAGAAAAAAAAGAAGAAAATGTCTCAAATTCTGTGGCTCTTCATGCCCTGCTCTCATGGTGACCTCAATTTCGATGTCCTCTCCACGTCTGTGGCCTTGGTTTGGTTCCGTCGGGGTCACCGGTATCGGCGAGTCCATGGGGGCTGTCGTTGGACGGACGTGGTGGCACCCTCCGGAGGGAGAGCTCACTCACGCCGGCTCTGCAACTAAGCAATTATTGTCGTAAGTAGGGGGCTTAGTAGGTGGTGTCCTGCGTATGTTAGATCAGAACAGGCGCCACTGAACACCACCAAAGTGACTCGGCAGCAGTGCAGTGTCTCCTCCGGTGGGTTGCCTCTTGACGACTTGACACTGACTGCTCCCTGTGGATTGCCAGAATGAGCGGCATGGGTGCACTGCCTCTGAGGTGGCGCAGAGGTTGGGACAGCAAAAAAAAAAACAAAAAAAAAAAGCAGACTGACAGACAGAGACAGACAGATATATAGATGGGTAGATAGGAAGATAGGTGGATAGAAAAACAGACAGACAGACAGATAAGTAGTAAACAGATAGACAGAGAGCTAGAAACACAGAAAGATAGACAGAGAGATAGAAAATTACATAGATAGAAAGACAGACAGATAGGCAGAGAGATAGATAATTATATAAATAGACAGAAAGACAGACAGACAGATGGGTAGACAGACAGACTGATACATAAACAGGCACATGATAGATGAACAGATAGACTGATAGAGATAGACTAACAAATAGCAAGAAAAAGATAGGCAGATGAAAATACAGAGGGATAGACAGACTGATAGAAAGAAAGATGAGACAGATGATGAGAGAGACGGACAGACATATGGAAAGACAGTTACACAGCTACACAGGGAAATAGATGATCTTGTCTTCTTACCCAATGACACAACCAGGAGGACAGCCCTCTGCCCTGGCGCAGGTGCCACGATGACCTGAACATTATCCAAGAACATCGGTCGAGTGTTTTGCCAGCACTCCGCTTCAAGTGCAGATGATGAATTTGTAGAGTCACCTGAAAATGAAATACCCAAATTTCTTCTAACCAGTAAAAAAAAAAAATTAAAAAAAAAAAAAAAAATCATCATTACTCTGTCTCTCTTCACATCCCCACCCCCACCCCACCCCTTCTTTTCCTCACATTCTGGAAAGAAAGAAATGTAATACATACTGCCATTCTGAAAAAAAAAAATGCAAATGTAAATAAAACCATTTTTTGAATAAGATAAAACAACCAACATGAGCAAAACAAACAATACACAGAACAAGTTTTAACATAGTTATCCATTCCCACCCGTTACTTCCCAGAGTGATGCTCACTGGAAAGTGTGTACTGGTCATGCTGAACGGATCCTGGATCTGCTGTTTGATCCCGATCACCAACAGATCCACACCAAAATTTGATGGGGTCATCCTTAAGCCACATTCTGTCTTTCCACCAAGTTCTGTTAACCTTCATTGTCCTGTATTTCATATGACAGAAGTCGCCTAGACTACTAAGTTTATATTGGAATTTGCTGCCCGAATTGGGGTACTGACTTTAAAAAATTGTAAAAAAATAAACTAACGGATATAAAAGACTTCAAATTTTCAGCAAAAATCTATGGAAAGCTGAACTTTGGTTTGCACTTGTTATTTCAGGGGGATGTGAAAATATTTTTATGACTCAACACTCACACACCTGATTTTACCTGGAAAACACACCTACGTCAGTGAAATAGGTGATAGACAGGCAATACAACACCCATCAACTTTATAACACCTACCTTTTTGGTGGCAAGTGGTCAGGTTCACCATCTGAAAAGAACTGATGGGTGTTGTGAGGTGTTAGTAGTTACACAGGTAGCTAGGAATATACGTGAAATTTTTGTGACGCTTTTAAGTCACATAGCAGTTACATAGCAGGAAAAAATAAAAATAAAAAAATAACAGGTCAAAATCATACCAATTTACTGAAAATGTATTGGAGTGCATGCTTTTTGATCTGCATGAGTTAGTTTGTGTTTGTGAGAAAAAGAATTCCTATGACTGATAATATTTCTAACTATATGCAGGTGTTAGTAGGAAGGAAGAGAGGCAGGCATCACAACACAAAACAACTCAAATATTTTTGTTGTACTCACCATATGGTTCCAGATGTAATGAATTATATAATCCAAATGTGATCACACACAAACAACACAGTCACTGGAAATGTTCTTGCTTTTGATCACTTTTGTCACACACAGATCACTGAATGAAATTTTCTTTCCGTTGTGCACTTTTCTTACATGCACAAACTCCAGTACTTTTGTATGTGGCACTTTCAATATTTAGTCAACCCCAAAACAGTCTGTACAAAACAAAAATGACAAAGTCAGTCCTTGATTTAGTCAAGTATCAGGTGTACTGCTAAGAATGAGTGTGTAGGAACCTACTCACTGCTGGTGAAAAGAAAAAAAGCAGCCACGATCCTTGCACAAAGCCACCTTACACATCACACACTCATGTGTTGACTGGATGGCATTGCCTGCTGGGGTTTTCCTGCCTTCCTTCTTTCACCAGACACAGTCCTTCTTGCCTCTGACAGACTGGATTTTGGAAGGAGTGTGTTGGTGCTTGTCTGGATTGTCATGAACGACGGGACGGCCGATCCGTTTTCGACCCTTGAAACCATTCACCATGCCCATGACAATCTCAGTGTGAAAATCCACATGCAGTTTCAGTGGGGCATCTGCAGAGTTTTTGTAGATTACAAAGGCATTTACTGCAGCAGTGTCCAGGCAGAAGAAGAACACATATTTCCACCACTTCATGAATTTCTGCTTGGAACAATAATATGATCGCAATTGATCATGCTTGTCAACACCGTAGTAGTTCTTGGTGTAATCAGCCACAGCCAGGGGCCTAGAATACCTGGCTTTTTCAACACCCCCTGCACCTTTTCTGACAAGCTCTTCCATCATGGACAGAAGTAAGAAGGGTGACCTTACGACGGTCAAACCAAGCAACAGCCTGAAGCTTGCCCTTCAAATCATCATAGCCAATCTCACGAAACCAGCGCTTTGTGTCCCCAGACTTTTTGACACATTTTGCTGGCTTCATATCCTGTGGCAGACCCTTCCTGTTGTTTCGCACAGTCCCACATGCCAAGGTTTTCTTCTGAAACAGATATTGAATGAAGGGGACTGACGTGAAATAATTATCAAAGTAGACGGTGTGCCACTTGAAATAATGGGGTTCTGCCAAGTGTTGACGACACGATCCCCTAGGGCATCACCTGTCCCAGCAGGCACATCACTGGTCTTCCCAGTATATACTGAATAATTCAGCATATAAAAAGAATCGGCATCACACAAAGCCCACACCTTGAGGCCCCACTTCGCTGGTTTTGCAGGCACGTACTGCAGAAAACCACAACGACCCTTGAACTTGATCATTGCCTCATCTACTGTGATGTTTTGCCCAGGTAGAAACTGCATAGCAAAACATTCTTGAGTCATGGAAATGAGAGGTCTGACTTTGAACAGGGGGTCATACCCAACCTGACCTCTGGGAACAAACTAAGTGGTATCAGCGAGGTGAAAATACTGGTTCAGCTGTTCAAACCTGTTCTTCGACATGACACTCGACACCCAGGGATTGAAGAAAGGAGAAGAGTCTTTCCAATAAAAATCACGATGAGGAACAGGGGCCATGTTCATAAACATGAGAAGACCAACAAAAGCTCTGATTTCATCCACAGTAGTTGGCTGAAACTTATCCTCAGGAAGACCAGCAGCCATGAGCGTTTGTCTTGCATACAGGTTGGTTTCCCTGACCATGAGATGGAATGCGTCCGAAGGAAAAACAAGTGAAAAATAATCAAAAGGTGTTTGAAGATTCACTTGTGGACGTGGGGGGCCCCTGTATGCATCAAACACACGAACTTCAGTCCGAAAGTCGTCGTTTGACCACTGCGATGACTGTGCACATCCACCGACATCAGTAGCACCTGCGTCACCTGCGTCGCCTATGTCCGAGTCACTGTCACTACTCGCATTCACTCCTTCTGCAACTTCATAGTCACTGTCGCTGTCTACAGAGTCAAGATCAATGTCCGATTGATTCCAGTCATCATTTTCGGTCGGAAACACATTCATATTGAACATCTGGTCCACAGTCAAGCTCATGTCACTGTCACTGTCAGAGTGTGACATTTTGATCGTAGTCGGAAGTCGATGGGATGACAAAAAAAATCGATTAAAAATAAAAAAAGCCACAAACCGCTTTTACAAATGGCGCTGAGAAAGGTAGGAAAGACCCGGATAACGACCGGTTTGTCTTATTACTGTGGTCAACCCAAATAAGGGAGGCACACCGAGACAATCAGCCTACTGAGGAACGGGCAGTACAGGGCGGATCAGGAGCCTGACAGGTCGGGCGGAAAAGGGCAGAACGGGGAAGAAAGGTTAAAACAAATCCCATAGTTTTTGCATAATCTTGCTGACAGACAGACAAACAAACAGACAGACACATGTGAAAACATAACCTCTCTGGACGAGGTCATAAATCAATGATCTAGCAAACTAATGTATCAATGAATTCACTGACTTCTGACCTTTATAGACCGACACAGCACTGGAATTACAGGAGGCTGCCTGGTGTTTTCTGTCAGAATGTCTACACGAACTGCTTCCAAAGAATCACTGGAATCAAAGCGTACAGGACAGCTGCCTCCCCTGCACACAGTTGCACACAGCAGAATCTCCATAAACTTGAAGAAGACAACACTTTATGCATGATTTTGGGGCAAACAATGAGACAAATGAAAAAAAGAAAACTAAAAACAACTATCATACAAACATTATTTTTTTAGAAAATAAATAGGAATACACTGATGGCAATAACACTTTCTACATGATTTGGGATAAACGATAAAAACAGCTATCATATACTCATTTTCAAAAAAATTATAGAACTACACATACACACACACACATATATACACACACACATACACATCCATATATATACTTTTTTTTCTAAATATGAAAAAAGCAGCTATCATATAAACATTTTTTTTTTATATAGAACTGGGCATAGACAGACTGACAGATATAAAATTTACTTCAAACTGAAATAATAATAATAATAATAATAATGAATACTTATATAGCGCCTATTCTCGGCTAGAGACCAAGGTCTAAGCGCTTTACAATCAACACTCGTTTACACAACGGGCTGCCTACCTGGGTAGTGCCGACTGAAGAGCTGCCAGCTGGCGCTTCATTCAGTCGTTTCCCGTGTCATCCAGTCAATATCGTTCACTCAATTTCCTTACTTCCTTCATTCTTTCTATTTCTCATGCAGGGTGCTTGCAATGTGTAACGTGTCATCCATACCAACGGCCAAACTGGCCTTCTCTTCCGAAAGTTGGTGATGGGATTTTACGTGTGTGCAAGATGTTATGCATGCATTCACACACGGAACCTCGGTTTATAGTCTCATTCGAAGGACTGTATGGGAAATGGAGTCAGAACCAATGTTAACTCTGAGGGAAAAATCCCCCTGTACCGAAACGCTCCGGAGGAGATTCGAACCCGCAACCCCAGAATCACCAAGATTACGAGTCCGGCGCTCTACCAACTGAGCTATATAAATATTTACACAGCATTCGTTAAAATCCAGTCTAAAGTACTATGTCTAAAAATAGCCACTCGCTGGAATGCACATGCTCCCCAATACGTCAAAGCACTTTTTTCTTTTTTTAATGTAAAAATGACATTCAATTACACAGATACACATTTTGTTCTGCCAGGAGCAAACAATCTTTAAATTTTGATTAAACTGAATGCACGGGATTTTTCCGGTTTCATGCCGGAAACACTGACATACCACTGTCTTCCATTTAATCACACATGCAAGGTTTTGCCAGAACGGGCTGAGCAGCTGGACAGTGATGAAATGAATCCTTCGAAACATGACATAATCTTCACTCATCATTATCCAACAGCCCCATAACAGTCACAATCACATTTATCCCCATGCATCTGTTGGTCATTTTCCTTTGGAAGCGTGTTGACAGTCCCTGTGAAACAGCTGAAACTGACTACTTGAACAGGAACAGACCAAAGCCAAGGTTGTGGGAAAGGAAATAACGACATGCTGTCACCAGAGCATGGCACGAACGGCCACAGGATTTGAAATTTCTTTGTATGATAATGAATGGGGATGAGTGTTTAATAATAATAATGATGTTAATTTTTTATAGCGCCTATTCTCTTAAGATTAGGGCTCTAAGCGCTTTACATATAATATAATAAACACTCTCGTTTACACAACGGGCTGCCTACCTGGGTAGTGCCGACTGAAGAGTTGCCTGCCGGCGCATCATTCAGTCGTTTCCCGTTTCATCCTGTCAACATCGTGCACTCAATTTCCTTACTTCCTTCATTCTTTCCATTTCTCACGCAGGGTGCATGCTATGTGTAACGTGTCATCCATACCAACGGCCAAACTGGCCTTCTCTTCTGAAAGTTGGTGATGGGATTTTTACGTGTGTGCAAGATGTTTTGCGTGCATTCACACACGGAACCTCGGTTTATAGTCTCATTTGAAGGACTGTATGGGAAATGGAGTCAGAACCAATGTTAACTCCGAGGGAAAAATCCCCCTGTACTGAAATTCGAACCCACAACCTCAGGATCACGAATACGGTGCTCTACCAACTGAGCTATTCCTGCCCCCTGTTTCATTCCATTCCGAGACTACATGACAGGGCTGTATTCTCCACTCTCTTTCATTATTCGAGTGTCTGCCATATCCAAGAGACTCAAATACTCGCAGCATTGGTCAGCAAATTTGGCAACATTCTTTGTGATACATTACTAAAGCGAGTGAAATCCAACTTTGCGATTCCATCTTCCCATACACACTTTGTACACTCAACACAGGGTAGCAAAGGCTGAAAAATCCTATAATGGAAATGGAACCCACTGCCTCCCAACCCACAAGTGTGTGATGCTAAGCACTGTGGCTGGTTTGATTCTGTATTTTCCATTTAATTTGCTCTTACGGCCTGAACTGGCTATTTCCCCTAACAAAATGCACTTTGCAACACAGTTAATTATCTGTATACTTACATGGTCTGATAATCTGTGGACTTAATCTTGTGTTATAGAAGACTGAATCTGGAAAAGGAGTTCTGTTTATTTTTTCAAAGAAATTCATGGCAAACATTTTATGACTATTAACTCACTCCATACCATGAGTTTTTCCCCTTGCTAATCCCTGGAAACCCCGGGTTTGTATAGGGTAGGAAAATAATTATCATAATTATAGATGAGCAGACAGACACTTGAAATTTGGTGAGTGGATACAATGCATATTAGTCTATATGTGTACAAAAAAAGGTAATTTACTCACCATCTTGGCGGTGAAAGTGGTCCCTAATGCTTCCCTTTTTTCAGCACTTTTGCACCTCTCAGATGTATTTTTGCACCCCTCAGATGCACTTATACTAAACGTTCCTTAGCAGCTCAGAAATGTTCTACATCACATTCTAGCACAGCTGGAGTCACTGAAGACACAGAAGATATAATATTGAATCCTAAGCAGGTGATGGAGAATGTGAAAATACAAAAAAATTGTCTTTACAGGATGAAAAACATAAAAAAAAGTTCACTGCTCACAAAATACTGGTGATGCATCACTTTCATTATTCGTTTCTGGAGTGGAAAAGCTCATGGCAAGTGACATTGCATCCTGCGCACAGCTTCACACACAGTGGCAAACCATGGACTGCAAGATGCTTGTTGTAGAGAACAGACCCCTGAATAAGAGTCAAGGTCAGAAGATGAAAAAACAAATTCTTCCACCACTTCATGGTCTTCCTATTCAGGGGCATGTAGGCCATGAGCTGATCACTCATGTCTATTCCTGCCATGTAGTCCTGTACTGCTGCTGGTTTTTGTCTCTCAGGGCGGGTGCCGTGTTGTGAAGCTCATCATGGTGGTTGGCAGCATCACTGTTGTCAGCATGTAGACAGGTTTTTTGTCCTGCCACCTCAACACAGCAACATGACCTACAGCCATACACACAAAAATGATCACATGAGCTTTTCTTTTCTTTTTCTTATGCATGTGTGTATCCCATTGTTTGTAATAAACATTCACGTGTATGGATGCATAATTTGGTGCTTTTACAAGCTATAAAGTAGAACCAACCTGGATTTTTTTATAATACCAGCATCATAATACATTAATTACCTAAATTACTTTATATTAAACAGTTTATTCTATAAATGCACAAATCATGGATTTTTGCACAATAAATATCAGTAAGAATATGCCTGGAAACACAAACATACCCATACACAGAGTTACAAAACATGAACATGTGTAGCTGTTCCCTCACCACACACACACACACACACACACACACACACACACACACACACACAGAGTAATGCACAAATACTCAGTACATATAATCACTCACTCCCTTTGTTTATCCCTCCCTTCTCCACCCCCCCCCCCCTTCCCCTCTCTCCCCCTAGTCTACTGATACATGAATGGATCACTGAAAAAAAAAAAAAATGCACTCACTTAGTGTGTAAAACATATATGACACATTTACACATAGCAAAATTTATGTAGTAATAATTTCTCTTTACCCACCTCTGTGGAATGCATGGTCAACTCAAAGAACTGCAAAGGCTGAGTGTTGACTGGCCAGTTTTTCAATAAACCTGGTGTGCCTGCGAATGGATGATCGAGAGTAAATAAATCAAAATTATCAGTCCAATCGTCAGTGAGAACAACCCCCAAATCATCGACTTCTCCCATTTCAGCAACAGTATCCGAATGAAACACTTGTTGTTGAGGCCCATGTGCTGGCACAGTTTCGTCTGCTTCTTCGCCACTATCAGCGCCCACTTCAGTGTCGGAATCTACATCTGTCTCCCCACTGTAGGGGTCAAAATCCTCATCAGAAGAATCGCTGATGTCTTCTTCGACATCTGACCCTTCAGTCCGGATCATTTCCAGTGCATCTCCAACGCTAACTAACAATTCACCAGCCCTACAGTGTCGAACGCTTTGTTATAACGCCATCTTTTCAATCACGGAGCAGAGATGACCGACGGTGCCCTTTGTTCTCGTCGGCTAGCGAGTGAGCCACGTTGAACACACGGTGCAAGTGAATGAAAAGTTGGTAGGGGGTAACTAAGAAACCATCTCCATTCTTGAGTTTCGTACCCGATACGTCACTCGGACAGCGCAAATTTTCAAAATCCAAATCCACATATGTGGACATTGGTAGCGAACACTTCATCGTACGACATCTGCATATGCGGACATTGGTAGCGAGTGAGTTAAGGCATCTGTTCTCAAAATGTTTCCATTAAGAAATGTAAAAATAATTTCAGGTCAATCTTTTTGTAATACTTTATGACCAGTAACGTTAAACAATCATTTTCTGTAAGTTTTGATTTCTTAAATGTATTTTTTAGATCCAGGCCAATGTTAATGTCATTACAAACATCTTTAAATATGGCAGTCCAAGTCCTACATGCCATACACTTTCATGTGCCTTCATTCAACACCCATCTTGCATAGAACTTGAGAACATAATTGACTGCTTGTTCTTCGTTTTCACTGTCCTGAATGTTGTTTATCTTGTCTGAAGAAGACCTAAAAGGTTGAAACGCGTCGTGTTTTGTCTTGTAATTTGTTTGTCCCTGTTGTTTGGTGGACTTACAAACAATTCTTTGTCAAATTTGTTTCAATCTCCGCCTGCAGTCACTTCACTTTGAAACTAACATCATTTTACTTATTTCTATCTGTCTATTTATCAATCTATCTATGTATCTATCTAGCCATCTATCTACCCACCTATCTATCTATCTCTCTATCTGTCTTATCTGCCTGTCTATCTATAATTGACAAGATGTACTGTCTGTTATGACTGGGATTCATGAAGCCAGAGTGCTTCAGTATCCATTTTATGGTGACGGCCCCAAAAATGTGCTGTCTGTTATGACTGGGATTCATGAGGCCAGAGTGCTTCAGTATCCATTTTATGGTGACGGCCCCAAAAATGTGCTGTCTGTTATGACTGGGATTCATGAAGCCAGAGTGCTTCAGTATCCATTTTATGGTGACGGCCCCAAAAATGTGCTGTCTGTTATGACTGGGATTCATGAGGCCAGAGTGCTTCGGTATCCATTTTATGATGACTGCCCCTAGCAGAGGAGAGCAAGACATAAGACTCCATTCTTTCTTTAATCTTGATCCATATATACTCATAGCAAAAGTTCAATGAGGTTTCAAAAAAGGAACTTTACTACTGAAAGCAGTTTTATAGTATGCTCACTGGTCCAAACAAATGCCTTGTCCCCACTTGGCAAGGAACATAAATTTAAGTGAACACTGTTCCCCGTTTCACAGAATTTTTTTTCTAAGCCACACTGACACAGTCCTGGCCATGCTTTTCTGCTCATGCTAACAGTCTGTGACACAAAGGCAAGACATCACAAAGCAAGACACAGCAGATCATAAACTTTCCCTTCAAATACATCTCTCACAGTGACTTAAGTTTCAATTTCCCTTTTCATACACTACTTTCACAATGGAGTCTTATGTCTTACTCTCCTCTGCTAGGGGCAGTCATCATAAAATGGATACCGAAGCACTCTGGCCTCATGAATCTCAGTCAAAACACACAGCACATTTTGGGGCAGTCACCATAAAATGGATACTGAAGCACTCTGGCCTCATGAATCCCAGTCATAGCAGACAGCACATTTTTGGGGCAGTCATCATAAAAGGGATACCGAAGCACTCTGGCTTCATGAATCCCAGTCATAACAGACAGCACATTTTAGGGGCAGTCACCATAAAATGGATACCGACGCACTCTGGCCTCATGAATCCCAGTCATAACAGACAATGTCAAACAAGAGACTCAGGCAAAAGCACAGGATCTCCTCAGAAGGGCAACCTAACAGTGATCCTGAGCCACCAAAGCTTTCTGGGATGTGCTGGTGCTTGGAATTCAACAGAACAAGCCTGAACATGCAGTACAGCACAATAAAGAACGATCCCTAACAGTGACCCTGAGCCACCAAAGCTTTCTAGGATGTGCTGGTGCTTGGAATTCAACAGAACACACCTGAACATGCAGTACAGCACAATAAAGAACGATTCAGTGCATCAGTTGGAGCCGGACACTTCAAGGATGTCTACAACCATTCTGAAAGAGGAAATCCAAACACAGCAGCCAATGGCTGCAAAGAGATATATTGTGCAATCACACCATGTGAAATAAAAAAGATGAGCAAACCAAAGATGCATGCTGCAGTGTGCTATCAAGTGATATCCTCAGAAAGTGTTCTCCACAGTACTACAAGGGGTCCATCAATGCACTTATCCAAAATGAGTTGACATGCTTGCGGCACTTTCTAATCTTCATGGGGAGGTGAGCCCATGTCATTTGAGGGAGCTAAAACCACAAAAACAGATGCCAAGAAAGAAAAGCAATCCAGCCAGCCACCAACAAAGTCAGTCTTACCCAGCGGTGGTGGCATAGGGAAAAGCTATTAAGACTGGGACTTCATGCTCCTCCGTTTCAAACACTGGCGTCTGGCTGCTGTCACAGATCTCTGCACAGTTACAGCATCACCACTACATTACACATGTCAGTTCTCTTTACGGCTGTCACAGGCCTATACACATTTACACCATTACCAAACACTACACACATCCGTTCTTTTTACTGCTGTCACAGATCAATACACATTCACACCATTACCTATACACTACACATATCAGTTCTCTTTACTACTGTCATAAATCTCTGCACATTGACAGTATTTCCCCTACACTACACATCAGTTCTATTTACTGCTGTCACAGATCTATATATACACATTTACACCATTACCCAACACTACACACTTCAGTTCTATTTACTGCTGTCACAGATCTGTGCACGTTTACAACATAACCCACACACTGCACATATAAATTCTCTTTACTACTGTCACAATTATATACACATTTATACCATAACCGCTACATTGTACATGTCAGTTCCCTTTACTGCAGCACAAAAATATCAGTGATCTAAAATAAATGTCCTTGCTCTGTGCATGAAGTCTTAGCAAGTGCTCAAAAAGAAAGCAGTTCCAACAACAACAACAAAGATAGAAAGTGAGAGGGGGCAGGGGGAAGGAGGGGGGAGAGTGGAGGACAGAAAGGGAAAGAGGATGGAGGGAGGGGTGAGGAGGCAGGAGGGAAGAGTTTGAGGGGTAGGAGGGAGGGGAAAGTGGGGGTGGGGGAAGAGGAAAAGGGCATTAATTTAAAGCTGGCCTAGAGCAGAATTCAATATTACTCGACCAACTACCCAGTTTCGGCTAGACAAAACACAAACCAGAACTAAATCAACTCATTCAAATCTGCCTATTGCCTAAACCCTAACGACTGCAAACAAAAGAGACAAGTGAGAATCTGAACGTCAGCCCACTCTGTGCGGGCTTCATCAGAAAGTTACTACTTTTCCCTTTTCACTCTGAAGGAGTAGTCCACCTAGGTAGACCCAAACAGAGAATACGGCCCAAAAATAAATCAATTAAAGGAGAAAAAAAGCAAGATTTCTCAGGGAAAGAAGGAAGACAGGGACAACCTATACCTACCTACCCTAACTACGCACAGTCTTACTTCCCCTAAAGTAAGTCACCTCAACTTAGAGCAGCCAAAGGTGTTGACCGATAGCCGTTTTAGACAGCCTATTTTGTCTTTGATAGTGTTAACCTGTCATCCTCTGTATCTAAAACAAAAATTCTGTCATCTTTCTTGAAAATGCAATATTTATGCACTGATGGCTTGCTGCAGAACTCACCTTGAGCGGGACGCGTCTGAGCTTTCAGAACCATCCGAAAGCTGTAGTGCTCCTTTTCATTCCGGTGCAGGACGAGCAGGGCAGGCCCAGAGGGATAAAATGCAGAGAATGGTTTCTTCTTTCCTAAGAAAGAACACCAACGAAAAGCTTCGGGAGCAGAAGTGTCTGCACCTATGGACAGAGGAAGAAAAGTCTTTCCAAATGTTATCTTTTTAAAAGCATTCCGTCATCATTATCTATACATTCCATTCGTTCGAGTCAGTATGCAGTCCATCACTTTTTCGCCTACAAGGTCTCTAGAGTAAAGGCACACCCCCCTCTTTGTCATTATTATTTCATGTGGCTACCATCAATTCTATCCACAGGTAAGGCATTTCAGAAACAGGCTTTCACTGCATATAACACTACCCTCTTGCCAAGGTTATGTAAAAATACTAAAACCAACGTCTGTGTCAAATAAAAGCATACCAACATTTTGAAATACTGGTCTCTCATTAACATCACCATGAAACCTGATCAAATTGTGCACCTAGGTTAGAGTGGACGAAGGTAACCAAAGGCATCTGGCCGCTTCAGTTTCTGACTCGTCTCCAGCGGCCATCTTTTACTCCTGCTTTTAGGGTGTGGTCGGCACTTTCTTTCTATATTTCTTAACTGCCATTTTTACTATTTCCAACTCAGGATCAATTTTGCCACAGCCAGTTTCTCTCTTTCTCAGGAAATCAATTTAACTTCTCTGTCACATGAGCAGTAAAAATCTTTCAACACTGTGACCAACAGCAACTGGTCGTGTTTCTGTCTTCCTGGAGCCAAAATTGTACATCTTTTGCGCATGTGCTTTTGACTGATGGGCACACTGGATGATCAAAGCTTTGAATATGCTAAACTGATGATCAATGTCACTACAGTTCATGTGAGAGCTGGTCTGCATAGTTGACTGCTGAAAACGATTTCTGCCATAAATAAGATACTTCACGATATAAGACACCCCTGTCAGATTCTGAAAAACAGCATTTTCCTGTAGTCCAGGAAAAACATACTTAATCTGCACTGAATAATTTTTCTTTCCTCAGTGGGTTCTGCATTCCATTTTGTTGTTGTTGTTATTTTATTTAGTCTTCTTTTTTTCTGTTTTGACATCAAGTTTAATTAATTAAGCTTGACACTGATTTTGCATTCAGTGATTTTCACTGAACCATATCACAACATGGTTCTTTTCAGAGAATGGCACAGAATGTGACATCACTTACAAGAAACCAAAATACAAATAAACACATGATAACAAGGAGCCAAGTAACACTTTCTCACTAGCCATACACAACAGACACATTATTGACAAATATGTCTTATGAACAACAGACATCAAAAATGCAAAAAACAATACTCCCCAGATTGCAGTCAGCACAAAAATTCTTTCACCCATTCTGATGATCATTCTAATGCCTCACTTTGACTGTATTGTAATATACCCTGTGCTACGCACAGTATGACTTCCTTTATAAAATAAAGTCAAACCAGAAACAGGGAAAGAAAGTGATTGCTTAGTAGCCATCAACCCAAACTAAGAAATGTGTAGGCAGTACTCTGAATAGTGTTCATGTGTGCTGATGTATTTTTGTGTTGTTTTGTACTGTGTTGAGTATGTATTGCATTGTGTTCGTGTATGCTGTGTGTGTGTGTGTGTGTGTGTGTGTGTGTGTGTGTGTGTGGTGTGTGTGTGTGTGGGTGGGTGCTCGTGTGTATGCATGTGTTTAACGCACACACACACACACACACACACATATATATATATGTGTGTGTGTGTGTGTGTGTGGTGTGTGTGCACGCGCGTGTGCATGTGTGTGTGTGCACGTCTGTATTTGCATGTGTATGTGCCATGCATATGTGTACTTTATAATTGTGTGTGTGTGTGTGTGTGTGTGTGTGTGGTGTGTGTGAGCGAGTGAGAGTGAGAGAGAGAGAGAGAGAGAGAGAGGTGTGTGTGTGTTTTGGTGTGTGTGTGTGTGTGTGTGTGTGTGTGTGTGTGTGTGTGTGTGTGTGCCATTGTGTGTGATGTATTGGACTGTATACAATTGCATATTTACATACACAAACACACACACACAAACACACACAGACACAGACACAGACACACACTCACATACACAGTACAATCTGGCCGAAAACCACTATGTAAAAATTTGATTTAAAGTAGACTGATTGGTCTGATACATTATCTGACAAACTCATGGTCTGAACATTATTTGACAAACTCAAGATTTGGCTAATCCATAAAGAACACTTCAATCCTATCAATTTCCAACTAAATGTAATTGGATGTAATACAAATATACTTAATACGATAAAAAAAAAGGCCAATGCACCATTACATAAAGCCATTCTCAATACCACTAACCGCATGCAATTGTTGATCCCTTCTTACCTCAATCTCTATCCAGAAAGTTACTTCAGCATCTTACAAAGCCATTCTCTATACCACTCACTGCACATCATTTCACATTCCTTCCATTCTACAGTATCTAACGACAAAGCCATTTCACATCACATGAAGCCATTCCTTACACCAAGCACTGTATTTAATTTTCCATCCCATCACTTCACAGTATCTGACCAAACACCCCGTCACCATCCATAAATCCATTCTCTGTATCATTCACTACATTTAATTTTCCCTCTCTCCACTCTACAGTATCTAAGTGGAAAGCCATTTCACCATCGTGTAAAGCCAAGTAGCCCTCGTCACAGGGCAGTAACCCCGAAAACTCGACACCAGTTAACACCAGACGCTGCGAACTCTGGGGCTCGAACCTCCACTGACACACACTGAAAAGAATCAGAAAGTAAACAAACTCACTTATGTCACAAATCAACAACAGAAATGTTGTGTATACTGTCCACGACAAAACAACAAACAATACATTGCATACGCGCTATAAACAAGTACACATGCCATTCTCATTATCACTCACAGTATTTCATTTTCCACCCTTCCATGCTACAGTATCTTCACAGAAATGTCAAAAGCTCAGGCCCTTTCATCACAGATCTGGCTAATCAAAACATTATTAACATGTCTGACATTAGAAGTCACTGTCAATGAGTATGGAGCATATTTACCAACATACTTCCAGGAACAATCGGTTCCACCCCAAGAAGATTTTCGTTTTCACTTCTTTTTTTTTTCGTGTTTACCTATCAATTCCACATACAAACCTTCCCCGTTTCTCTCTCAGTGGATTTATTTCCACCCTGGGTCCATCACACACAGCCACATCTTATCTCCTTACGTTACGCTCCCAGTGTCAACAGTCCTCTGGCTGCAACATACAGTGAATCACCACATGGCAATCCAGTGTCAACAGTCCTCTGGCTGCAACATACAGTGAATCACCACAGGGCAACCCAGTGTCAACAGTCCTCTGGCTGCAACATACAGTGCATCACCACAGGGCAACCCAGTGTCAACAGTCCTCTGGCTGCAACATACAGTGCATCACCACAGGGCAATCCAGTGTCAACAGTCCTCTGGCTGCAACATATAGTGAATCACCACAGGGCAACCCAGTGTCAACAGTCCTCTGGCTGCAACATATAGTGTACCACCACAGGGCAACCCAGTGTCAACAGTCCTCTGGCTGCAACATATAGTGAATCACCACAGGGCAACCCAGTGTCAACAGTCCTCTGGCTGCAACATATAGTGTATCACCACAGGGCAACCCACCACAGGGGGACCCTGCACTGCAACCGAGTCGCTTTGGTGGCGTTCAGTGGCACTTATTTTGATTCACCATATGCTCCTTACTGATCATGACAATAACTGCACAGTCGCGAAGCCAGAGTCAGCAAGCTCCCTTCCATTCAATAACAGTCCCAGGAAGCTGCAGATGTTAACTCATTCTGGATGATTTACGACATAATTCTTCAACAGACGGCCACTTTACCCGCTGACTTGCATGATCACTAAGGGCAGCGAGAACTGTCAATATCTTTCAACAAATCCAATGTTCTCATCATGACCATGTTTTTCATTCTTATTTCCCTCTACGTAACTTCCTACTGGTAATTAATTGTATGTGCATAATTGCTACACAGGACTTTTCAGGTTCTTACTTCTTCTCTGTGCACCTGTTTCCCCCCCCCCCCCCACCCCCACCCGAGTTGGATTGTTATTTTTGCTGTGTGCACTGGTTCCCTCCATGTGTGTGTGTGTGTGTGTGTGTGTGTGTGTGTGTGTGTGTGTGAGTGTATGTGAATGTGTGCGCGTGTGCATGTGCATGTGTGTGTGCGTGTGCGTGTGCGTGTGTGTGTGTGTGTGTGTGTTGTCCAATGGCAGCCAAGAGCACAGTTTTCTCCAGCAAGACCAGGGTTGACTGCTTTGAGAACTGAGTCAAAAAAAAAAACAAAAAAAAAGGGTTAAAGATTTTTACACACATCAAGCAAGCCACAGGGTTGACCGTTTTGAGAGCTGAGTAAAAAATGGGTTAAAGACTTTCAAACAGATTAAGCAAGCCACAGGGTTGACTGTGTTGAGAAGCCAGTCAAAAGACTTTGACACAGATTCACTTGAGTCGAAATTCCAAATAATTTCACCAAGGAAGCAGAGCATGAAAAGCTATAGAATACAAGACCCTACAGAGTTCCACTTTATCCAATACTACAAAAGGGTGACATATTTTATGTATTTTTTTATGCTACCTCCTTTTGTCCAGGTTACAGGACAAAATCGGCTATAAATTGGGTTATGAAACTTACAGACGCTTCTATCAAATAGGTGAAGTTTGGCCATGTGGTTCTGTATGAGCCGTAGCATACTCCCTCACACAGTGCTTAAACTGAACGGGGCAGAAATATCCAATTATGTTTCTGAAGAAACATAAAGTTACAGCTTGCCAGCACTAACACCCCCTCACAATGCACCATCATTGTTGGTTCCAGTGCAGATGTTTATCATCTAAGATTTAACCATTTTCCTCCAACAATGAAGACTCTCAAAACAATTGGAATCAGCTGCTTTCAATACTAAATGAAGTAAACCTGCCTGTTTCTCTCTCGCACTATCAGCACCACAACCTCCCCCCCCCCACCCCACCCCCTCCCCCATGGTCCTTCTCTCTCCACCCTCCTCTCATCTTCTCACTTGGTGTTGTTGTTGTCATGCTGGAAGTGGTACAGCACAGGAGTAGGTCCCACGGACAGCGTTTTCATTGTTCCCGCCTCACAGCTGTAATCAACTGTAACAAGATGAAAACAATCATCATCATCATCATCATCGCAATTATTGTCATCATCATTATCACTTTAATTTGAATAGCCTCAAAGGGTATTCAAATGCACTCCTTTTGGTATGACATCCAACACAGCCCTATGACTGTAACAATAATTAATTCTACATGCCATTCACCTTCATGCCTTTGGCATAAAGTAATGTACTCGTTATCACAAGTCAGTAACTCTTAAGGCTACTCACCTTCTTGTCCTTTGGTATAAAGTACCACAACCATCATCCTAATTCATTAACTCTGAAGGCTACTCACCTTCTTGTCCTTTGGTATAAAGTACTACAGTCATAATCCTAATTGATTAACTCTGAAGGCTACTCGAATTCATGCTTTTTACAATACAATGCCATAACAATCATCATGTCAATAACTCTAAAGACTGCAACCTTTCAATTCATATCTTTTGCTATACATTTCTGTGATCTCCGAGGTTCCTCACCTTCATGTCTTTTGGTGTATGTTGTATAACTGTTACGGATGGTGTGTGGTGCGTGTGTTTTGCTGTCTGACTCACTCACTGAAGATGTTTGGATGCGTGTACGAGTTTTCCTTACACACACCCACACCACACAAACATAGACAGCCAGGCAACAAGTTAAGTTTCTACTTTTTTTTCTTTGCTGCCTGAACCATCAATTCAAACAAATACATAATACATAATAATATCAATCAAGTATAATACTAACTTACCCCACAACCCAAGGGCGCACAAGAATACTAGAGAATATGTTATCAAAATAACACAAGTCTTTCATATTGGCTAGGCTGGCACCCACAGCAGTGTCTTCTCAGACAGTCTATTCACTTGGCCGCATCCGGTCCTAGACACACAGTTCTCCACACGTCAAAAGTCAATCAAAGAGTGGTTCGTGGAGTCCACAATAGAAGCGGTGGCTCGCGGAGTCCTCTGGCAGGAACTCACACACAACAGAAGCAGCAAGTCGTCATCACACAACAGAAGCAGCGAGTCATCATCCCGACAACCTCTGAAGCCCTTTGTCAATCCAGCTCATTGCTGACCACGTGGACAGCCTCTCGACACCCCTACCACAGGGCAGAGACAGTGGCTGGGGTTCGTGCTGCACCCCACACCAGCTGGCGGTGCACACACGACGTCTTACTGACCTAAAGTCAGCCTCTCGACACCCTGGCAGGGTAGAGACAGGGGCTGGGCACTGGCTGCACCCCAGACCCGGGTGGCAGTCAGTTCCAGGTCAGACCTGGGGCTTCACCGACACCTGGGGGAACTGACTGCCACAAAATCTCGCCCTGAGTCTCTCTTTGGCTACTGGAGGTGCTTCTGTGCCGGGAACTCTGTAGAGACTGAAGGTATTTTTCTGCTCACCCGGCTTGTACAAAGTGCAGGTGAGTAGCAGTCAGGTAGACAGGCCAACCGGTTTTCCATGTTTACATGTTCCGGTTAACGTATCTCTAAAATTTGTGACCAGACAAAATATGGTCCATCACAGTAACCATTACCACCTCTGTCAGTAGCTAAGGGCTATTCACCTTCATGTCTTATCGGTGTACATTCTGTAACCATCACCACCTTAGTCAGTAGCTGAAGGTTACTCACATTAATGTCAACTGGTATGAAATAGTGAATTTCCTACTTATGGTTTATGGTGGTATGGGCAGTGAACTATAAGAGGTGCATCATGTCAGGGATGTGGCACAATGGAATGCAGAGCCCATACCTCTTTTTCCGATGTCTTAACATTCCCTGTTCCGAATCAGGTGCACATCTAATGTGGAGTGGAAATCGAGGGCTCTCAAGCTATGAAAATCTGATCCTATGAGTGTTTCAAGCACATAATTCTTAACTTTAACCTTTGGACTGTGGACCCTTGTTAATCCTTATCATCACTGTCATGATCATACTCTCAACTCAAAATGACATTTGGCATCCTACCTTTTCGTATGATATACTGAAACCATCACTTTTGTCACAATCGTAACAATAATTCTGCAATGTATGAGCTCCCTATCTTTTGAAGAAATCTGTAGTCATTGTCATCATTATTATTACCATCATCATAACAACAACTCTGAAACATATTCAGCTTCACACACACACACACACACACACACACACACACACACACACACACACACACACACACACACATGTGCACACACTCACTCACACTCCACACACACACACACACATTGCACATACACATACACAAAAGCTAACCATGCTACAGAGATTTCTCTAAACTCACTCACATTAACTACCAGGTACCAGGTAGTTTCTAAAAGCAGTCTTCTGTACGTTACAATAGAGAATTTTTTCTTTCGAACCCTGACATACCGACTGTCACACCCATTTTCAAGCAGCCAAAGTAAGCTGAAATAATACTGATCATTCAACAAAAACAAAATGTCACTGCATCAAGAACCAAAACAGACTAGAAGCAAAAAAAAACCAATCAATTTAAAAGACACTCAGGCAGGCATTTAAACAATAACATCAGCATACTTACTAGGAGTGATCTGCTGGTAGGCGATGGCAAAGCCTTTACGGCTCACAGTGGGGCTGCTAACAAACTTTAGGAAGAGACTTCGTCCAGTCGACTGGATTACAGCTTTCTCATGACCACACCATTTCTTCAGCAATGGAGACTGTTCACTGTTGCCTGCATATCATGCAGCAACACCGTGTACAAATGTATGACATGACAGCAGAAAGAACAGAATGTCCTCTTTCTCCTTGTGAGATCGCCCTCTTGTAACAGTACGGCAAACAAAGAAAACAAGAAACTTGACATGTTCACTAAAGACAACCCTTTCCCCTCCCACAGACTGTGCCCATCTCCTCTCCCAGTAAGTCCTTTCTTCACGATACACAACTGTGGGACTTCCATCTCCCTTCAGTAAGCCTTACACACACACACACACACACACACACACACACACACACCACACACACACACACACACATCAGTTCTGGTGCAGTCTGTCTTCATTTCATTCCTTCATTTCCAGAATGACCACAACACCAGCGGCACTGAACTGGTCTGGTTGAAATATCCTTTTCTGCTTTTCCTACCTGCATTTCTTACCTTTGTAGTTTACTTTTGTTTCGTTTCCTTTCTTCTTCCTTTTTCTACCTTTCTTTTTTCTTTTTTTTTTTTTCATGTGTGTGTGTGTGTGTGTGTGTGTGTGTGTGTGCATGTGCGTGCGTGCATGCGTGCGTGCGTGCGTGCGTGCGTGTATGTGTGTGTGTGTGTGTGTGTGTGTGTGTGTGTGTGTGTGTGTGTGTAGCATTCTTCACTTTCCTTGTACCACTCATTCCCGACAAAACTCAACTCTTTCTGGGGGCTTCAAGATCAGTGTCATTTCACTCACCATCATAGGCAGCGATGAAGTCCTCACATGTAGACCTGTTATGCAACTCCAGGTCTATGTCCAGGGTCTCTATCTGCACCACCTCAGAGCTGGATATAGCTGACAGAATCCACCCACAGCTGTCAGAGCTAGGACAGAACACCACAAAGGTACATCAGCCTGACACAGCACTCCTCGTCAAGGTGAGATTCAGTGTAAATGACTTTAACAAGTCAAACCACCTGTGCTCCAAGCAAGATTAGCCTCACAGAACTCTCCTCGTCAAGGTGAGATTAGCTTGACAGAACACTCCTCATCAAGATGAGATTAGCCTGATAGAACACTCCTTATCAAGGTGAGATTAGCCTGACAGAACACTCCTCATCAAGGTGAGATTTGCCTGACAGAACACTCCTCATCAAGGTGAGATTTGCCTGACAGAACACTCCTCATCAAGGTGAAATTAGCCTGACAGAACACTCCTCATCAAGGTGAGATTAGCCTGACAACACCACAGGGTCAATACAAGGTTAACCAGAGAAATGCAATCTGTAAAAACGAGATTAGCACGACCAAACCACACAGATCGCATCTGACATTTGCAAGGTAAACTGCAATAAGAGAAAAATAAGATTGGTCTAACAAAGCACCACCTATCAAAGAGAATTAGTCAGATAAACCACTGCTGGTCAAAATGAGATTATTATATCTCTCACACACACACACACACACACACACACACACACACACACACACACACACACACACCATCTTAAAATAAGATAAACCAGAAGAAAAAAAAAACACAATGCATTTCAAAATGAGATAAGTGCAACTGAACACCACAGCTGAAAATGAATTAGCCAGACAAACCATGACCAGACAGAATAAGATTAGCCAGAAGACGCATTCTGGAAAATCAGCATTTGACATCCCACACCCATGGATGGTACTGACTGGTGAAATGAAATCCCTGAAATGGGAATGAAAAGAAACTGATGCAAAAAAAAAACCTCTTTACAGGTGCCACACAGAGAGATTTGAAAAACAGCTGTTCAGTTCTCCCCTGGTCAGCAGGTAGTCTGACTTTCATCCTCGATCACACACACCCTTTCCCCAACTCTTTTAACTTTTATTGAATGTTACAATAACCATCTTAGTACCAGACCCCAGATACACGGTGTATAATGAGGCTGTTATGTAGTAAGAACTGAACTGAACCACCGGTACCACTTACAAAGCTGATGTCATCTTTTCTGTGCCTCTGCACACAGTGACATCACGTCCACATCCCTCACTCCACCTGTCCTACGCACAGCTGCACGCAGCGATGCCACGTCACAGTCCTGTCACTACAGTCCACATGGAGCAACCCATATCATATGACACTGAACTGCTGCTGAATCACCTACTGTTCTTGAGTGATGCATGCTCTGATCATATCAGGGCCCTGATACTAACTAGGCAGGAAGAAATCAAAATAACAGCTACTCCCTAATGACCTTGACCAAACAGCTCACTTGGTTTTGGTCATGTGCCCCGTGCATGAAGCGATTAATGCTCAGAACTATGAATACAAATCGAGCCTTCACCATGATCTCCAAGATGAGCAGAAGGAAACTTTAGAACGCCAGATGAAAATGATAAGGATCAGTGATGTTTCAAACGTGTGTAAGCATGTGCGCGACATATTTTACATGTAAAAATACTGCTTTTTTTTTTTTATTCGAACAAGTTACATATCATCCATTAAAACCAGGCGCAAATAATTTCAAAATACTTTGAAACCATTTAAATGTTGTTTTAGTACCTAACTCCCATTAGTGCTGAATGGGTCAGTTAGTGCTGTGACATCAGAGGACACCGCCTACTAAGTCCCCTACTTGCAACAGTAATTGCTGCAGAGCTAGAATGTGTGAGAGTCCCTTTCCAGAGATGGGCCACACCTTCCATCCAGTGACATTCTCTACAGGCTGCCTGTACAGCGGGGTTCTTTTTGATTAATTTACTGTATATGCTCAAAAGCTCCCAAGTTATTTTTTGTTATGGGTTAAAAATTATTTCTTATTTCAAAGTGTGATGAATTCCCATTTGTATGTGATTTGAAACTGGATCTTCTACAGACAAAAGACATTCAAACACAGAAGAAACATATACACTACACAATCAAGTATACATCACCTAAAAATGAATGAAAAGTTAAAGCCTGATATCCACATTAACCATCATGCTTGGAATAAAGAAAAGCAGCTTTCTCAAACTTGCATGTACTCATGGGTACGTTAGTTTGGGAAAATTGCTTTTCTGTACATCAAGCAGAAGACTACATGTAGGGTGAATGTGGAGCTTGAGGACATTGCCTTGTTTTCTTCTGAAGTCTGCTGAAATTTGGGTTAACCCTTCTACTGCCAGGCATACATGGAATTAGTGTACATCACTTTAAAAAATTTCTCACTACTCAAGTGTAGTTTAAGTCTACCGAACAAGGCTTCCTTCTGCCAAAATCTTCCAAGAGTTATC
>CM065725.1:34889317-34901817 GCA_033310375.1 Conus canariensis
TACTCAGAGGGGAAAACAAACCACACACACACACACACAAAACAAAAAAAAACCTGGGATTTCACGCATGCGTGTTGGAATGTGTGGGACGTTTCGGTCTCGTGTGTGTGTGCTAATTGCACCACATGCTGGGTTAAATGTTAGGGAAACGCCGGAGTGTCAGTGTCTGCGAATGTCAGTGTAACTTTTGCCAGATGAAGGTTGATTTTAACAAACAGATTGGTCTGTACTGACAGAATGGAATGTTGATACAGGCTGGGGGAGGATAAAAGAGAAAATTCATGAAACTATGGAAACAAAATTCCTAAATGTAAAATAAATGAAAACAAAAAATTGAAACCAAAATGGATGGATAGAAAATCGTTGAGAATTATTAAAAAGAAATACAACTTGTATCAGAGATTTTTGACAACAAAAAAAGGCAGAGATGACCAAGCATACATAAAAGTAAGAAATGTGTGTGGTCGACAAATCAGAAAAAGTAAAAAGGAATTCGAGCAAAAATTGGCAAGAGAATGCAAAACTAATCCAAAAGCCTTTTGGAAATATGTGCAATCAAAAACAAAGACAAGAGTAGGAATCAGTCCTTTGAAATCACAAGATGGAAATATAGAGACAAAGGATGTGGACAAAGCTGAGATTCTAAACACTTTTTTTGCTAGTGTGTTTACACGAGAGGATAAAAGGGACATACCAGATATAATACCAAAATGTAAATCAAATGGTAAAGCTATCTATGATGTAATTATTACCCCGGAACTGGTTAAAAAGAAACTTGATAATCTAAATCCAAATAAAACACAAGGACCTGATGCTATTCCATCTCGCGTTTTAAAGGAACTAAGCACAGAACTAGCAAAGCCTCTTAGTATCCTTTTTAATAAATCTATAGAGCAAGGAACTCTACCTCGAGACTGGAAAACTGCAACAGTAATACCTATTTTCAAAAAGGGAACAAGAACTGACCCTGGAAACTACAGACCTGTAAGCTTGACAAGTGTGACTTGTAAGGTACTGGAGTCAATCGTAAGAGATGTTATTGTTGATCATATGATGAATAATGAGTTGTATGCCAAATGTCAACACGGTTTTCGTCAAAGTAGATCTTGTATCACACATTTGCTTGAGATAATGGAAGACTTTACTAAGTTAATTGATAGTGGAGATAGCATTGACGTTTTGTACCTGGACTTTCGTAAAGCCTTCGATTCGGTCCCACATGCCAGACTACTTAGTAAACTTAAATCGTATGGTATACTGGGAAAAGTTTTAGATTGGATTGAAGACTTCTTGAGAGATAGAGTTCAGAATGTTAGAGTTGGCTCTTCTGTTTCTAGTAATGCAAATGTCATCAGTGGAATTCCCCAAGGCAGCATACTGGGACCTATTTTATTTACTATATTTATAAATGACTTACCAGACGGGTTAAAAAGCACATGCAAGATCTTTGCTGATGATACTAAGTTGTACAGTTCACCATCCAGACACAATGCAATGCAAAACGACATTGAGCTACTTATTAATTGGTCTAACTCATGGAATTTGTACTTCAACGCATCCAAATGCAAAGTATTACATATCGGCAAAAGAAACCCTAAATTAAATTACAGCATGAAAGTTGGGGATCAAGAAGTTAAAATAACGTGCTGTGAAGAGGAAAAAGACTTGGGAGTAATATTTGATGAAGACTTACTTTTTGACAGACACATTGCACAGACCGTCAAGAAAGCCATGCAGATGATTGGTATTATTAAGAGAACTTTCACATCCTTGGCAATGGTGAGATCGATTCTTGAATATGCACAGGCGGCGGAAGCAGGGGGCGGGGGGGCCATGCCCCCCTCCAGAAAAATATTGGGGGGGGGGGGGGCAGCCTTATATTCTGCCCCCCTAATATTGAGCACCTCCAAAAAATCAGAAGAGAGAGAGAGAGAGAGATGTTTGATGGTGCATCACCTTGTCGCCATACTTGTCATACTTCCTGTCAAACTCGCTCAGGAAAGATGTCAACACATTTCTCGGGAACCTCTCTGCAGCTGACCCACTTTGGTCACACATTACTGACCAGTACCTGACCAACATTGCCAAAAATGGCATATATGCTGATGCTATTGTAGTGCAAGCTATGGCGAGAATGATTGGTAGGGACATACACATCGTAACAAGTCAGCAAGAGAGCTCCAGGATATGCTACCTGATGAATAAGATCTTGGCGGGAGACATTGAATCATCCCTTCCACCTGTTCTTATAGGGCAAATAGGCGAGGAACATTTTGTGAGCCTAACACTTCATCAAACCAGGACAGTGAAAATGATGAAGAAAAGGAGGAAGAAAGTGTTTTCTCATCTCCTACAGAAGGTGCATCAATCGTACAGTCTCCTCGTGACGACGCCAACCGACCTGCGCAGTCTCCTCGTGATGACATTGACCGACCTGCTACTGTAAGAAAACCAAAATGTCATTCTACTGTGCGCTGCAAGGACGCAGTCAACCCCTTTCAGCCACAGAGCGACACAGTCCTCTCCAAACTGACCAGGGTAAGATCAGGAAGGCCCACTATTTCCAAAGATCTTGGTTCCAGCAATACCCTTGGCTTCACCTATGCACAACAGACAACAAGGTATGTTGTTTCTTCTGCATGAGGGCTAATCATCAAGGCTGCAAACCTGATGCAGCGTTTGTATGGAGCGGTTTTGACAACTGGAAGAAAGCACTGGAAAAGTTCCCAAGCCACGAAAAATCATCTTCACATGGAGCAGCCGTGCATGATGTAAACTGTAGGCAGTCTACAACGTCTGTGTATGCTCCAGTGACGTATCGGCATGAAACAGAACAAAAGAAACACTGCAAAGCCTGATGAACGAACTAAAGAGCCTTCAGTTTCTCCTGCGTCAGGGTCTGCCTCTCCGTGGACATGACGAGCAGGAAGGCAACCTTCAACAGCTGCTCAAGTTCTGCTTTGGAGAGGGCTGCAAGGAAAAAACAAACACAGGTTCAAAATATCTGTCACATGATATTGTCAACGAGATCCTTAGGATTATGGCACATAAAGTCTTGCGATCTGTTGTACTTGAAATCAGAGAAGCGAATTGGTTTTCGATACTAGCTGACGAAACCCGTGATGTTGCAAACAGGGAGCAGGTTGTAATTTGCATAAGATGGGTAACTGAGCAGTTTGAAGTCATAGAGGAGCCTGTGGGACTGGTGCATGTTGACAATACCTGTGCTGAGACAATGTTTAATGCGCTAAAGGATTGCTTGATCAGGCTGGACTTGCCAGTGCAGAAGCGTAGAGGTCAGGCCTACGTAATTTTCAGGGTCACATTTCAGGAGTTGCAAAACGGTTCAAAGATGAGGTCCCGTCAGCAGTATCCGTACACTGTTTGGCACACTCAGTCAATCTTGTGTTACAAGAGGCTTCCAGAAAGGTCAAAGTAATAAGAGATGCCCTTGACTTTGCCTCAGAGGTCATTCAGTTGATCAAATTATCACCAAAACGACAGATCCTTTTTGAAACAATCCAACATGAAACATCAACTTTGTGCAGCCCGTCCATTAAACCACTGTGTCCAACAAGGTGGACTGTTCGAACAAGAGCTTTTGACTCTCTCATTGAGAACTTTGAGGCTTTGCAAGAAACACTTGAACTAGTCTCACAAGGACATGATGAGTATGCCAGGAGGGCATCCGGCCTTCTAGCACTTATGCAGCAGCTCTCCACCTTTCTTGGGTTCTCACTTTCACAGGATGTCTTTGCTGTGACTGAAGAACTGGCGACTGCTGTTCAAAGGAAACAAACGTCCTGTGTGGATGCAACAAACGCTGCAAACCTCTGTCTGAGAACGCTTGAAAGTATGCGCCAGGATAAAAGTTTCCAGACGTTTTTTGCCGACGTCTCAACCACGGCTGCAAACGTGTGTGATGAGCCCCGCATTCCGAGACAGAGACAGCCTCCACGGAGACTTGATGAGGGCTCCCAGGGTCACAGCTACTCTGCCCCTTCTGCTTATTACAGACAGCAGTACTATGAGGCCATAGACAACGTCAAAGAGCATATACAGCGCAGATTTGACCAACAAAGTCTTAAGTTGCCAAGGAAAATGGAAATTCTCTTGGGTGACGGAGCTGCAGGAAAGAATCCAGAAATTCCTCAAGAGATCAAAGACACATATGCTGCGGACATTGACATGGACAGACTCAAAACACAGTTGACCATCCTTCCACATGCTCTGGGGGACAACAAGAAGTCCATCTCTGAGGCACTGCTGGAAGAACTGACAGCTTCTGACACTGTTAAAAGAATGTTGAGTGAGGTAGACAAACTTATCAGGCTGTACTTGACCATTCCAGTTACAGGTGCAATAGCTGTCTCAGTATGCATGTGTTCAAAGACAAGGTTGATCAGCTCAATCTCGCTGAAATTTTTTTCCGAGTTAGTTTGCAGAAACGAACGACGTCAAAGTTACTTCGGAAAATTAAATGTGTAAAGGTGTAACCTCCCAGCTGTTGGTGTAATCTGCTAATGTTCAGACTGTGACAATCATGACTTAGTAACTGCATTTTACGGTGCCTAATGTCCAGTGAATATGGAGAGAAGGAATGTTATTACGTTATGCAGTCAGAAAGTCTGACAGTTGTCCCTCTCTCTCTCTCTCTCTCTTGCTCGCTCGCTCTCTCTCTCTGTCTCAGTTTCTGCAACGTTTTAATTGCAGCTATACAAAGTGTATTTCAAGTGGTTTTGTGTGTGTGTGTGTGTGTGTGTGTGTGTGTGTGTGTGTGTGTGTGTGTGTGAACTGAATATTGCATGCTGGATTTTTTTTTTAATCGAACATTGCCATATTGTGATTGTCGGAGTTCAATGATTTGAAATATCCATTGCCCCCCCCTAATCCTGGACAGCTTCCGCCGCCACTGATATGGCAATGTGATATGGTCTCCAAGATTAAAAAGGCAGTCAATAGAAATAGAAAAGGTTCAGAGAAGAGCAACTAAGCTAATACCGGACATTTCTGATTATTCATATGAAGACAGATTAAGGTACCTAGGGCTGCCATCCCTCAAAGCCAGAAGGCTAAGAGGAGATCTGATCCAAACGTATAAAATTTTCAATAATCTAGATGATATTGATCAAGCATGTTTTTTTGAACCTGCACTAACCAACATAACCCGTAACAGTTGTGACACGGTACAAATACAGCAAGTTAATCTAATATATAAATGGCAAATTCTGTGTGTGTGTGTGTGTGTGTGTGTGTGTGTGTGTGTGTGTGTGTGTGTGTGTGTGTGTGTGTGTGTGTGTGTACGCTATAGACTCAAAAACGGCTCAACCGATTGTCATGAAATTTGGCAGGTACGTCTGTTGTGACCCGAGGATGGTTTTGGGCTAATCTATAAAAAAATAAAACCGTTAAAAACCGTTAAAAAGCTGTTATAACGGTTTCAAAGACATCCTTTTTCCTCTGCTTTTCTTCAAATAGCCGTTGTGACATTGCACAGGTACAGGACTACTTCTCTAAAATTAGAACCGTTATTTGGCAGTTTAAAAACGTTATTTATAACAGTTAAAAACCGTTAAAAACACCAAACCCTATAAAAGAAACTATTTAAAACCCGATCTTGAAATTTAGCAGGTACGTCTGTTGTGACCCGAGGATGGTTTTGGGCTAATCTCTAAAAAAATAAAACCGTTAAAAACCGTTAAAAAGCTGTTATAACGGTTTCAAAGACATCTTTTTCCTCTGCTTTTCATCAAATGGCCGTTGTGACATTGCACAGGTACAGGGCTACTTCTCGAAAATTAGAACCGTTATTTGGCAGTTAAGAAACGTTATTTATAACAGTTAAAAACCGTTAAAAACACCAAACCCTATAAAAAAAAAAAAAAAAAAACAGTTTAAAACCCGATCTTCTGAGGTTGCCGGCCACGAGAGTCATCGGATCGCCGCCAAACTTGACATAAGCCTACAGGAACATCCAGCAGGTAACATAGGGTCATTAGATAGTCATTATGACCATTAAATTTGACCGTTAAAAACCGTTATTTTCAAAATTTAGGCTGTTCTTGATGAAATTCGGTATACATGTGCAGTTTTAAATGCCGAAAAATGATATACAACTTTTACGAACCGAAATTTAAAATTGACCGTTAAAAAACGTTATTTTTAAATTTAGAGTATTCTTGAAGAAATTCGATATACATGTGCAGTTTTGAACGCTAAACAATGATATACAATTTTCAAGATCCGAAACTTAACATTGACCTTTAAAAACCGTTATTTTCTGAATTTCGAAATTTTCACCCTTCTTGATAACATTCCGTATGCACGTACAGTTTTAAGCGCTGAACAATGTTATGCAAATTTTACGAACCAAAACTTAACATTGACCGTTAAAAACCGTTAAAAAGCTGTTATAACGGTTTCAAAGACATCCTTTTTCCTCTGCTTTTCTTCAAATAGCCGTTGTGACATTGCACAGGTACAGGACTACTTCTCTAAAATTAGAACCGTTATTTGGCAGTTAAAAAACGTTATTTATAACAGTTAAAAACCGTTAAAAACACCAAACCCTATGAAAGAAACTGTTTAAAACCCGATCTTCCTGAAATTTAGCAGGTACGTCTGTTATGACCCGAGGATGGTTTTGGGCTAATCTCTAAAAAAAATAAAACCGTTAAAAACCGTTTAAAAAAACTGTTATAACGGTTTCAAAGACATCTTTTTCCTCTGCTTTTCATCAAATGGCCGTTGTGACATTGCACAGGTACAGGGCTACTTCTCGAAAATTAGAACCGTTATTTGGCAGTTAAGAAACGTTATTTATAACAGTTAAAAACCGTTAAAAACACCAAACCCTATAAAAACTGTTTAAAACCCGATCTTCTGAGGTTGCCGGCCACGAGAGTCATCGGATCGCCGCCAAACTTGACATAAGCCTACAGGAACATCCAGCAGGTAACATAGGGTCATTAGATAGTCATTATGACCATTAAATTTGACCGTTAAAAACCGTTATTTTCAAAATTTAGGTTGTTCTTGATGAAATTCGGTATACATGTGCAGTTTTAAATGTCGAAAAATGATATACAACTTTTACGAACCGAAATTTAAAATTGACCGTTAAAAAACGTTATTTTATAAATTTAGAGTATTCTTGAAGAAATTCGATATACATATGCAGTTTTGAACGCTAAACAATGATATACAATTTTCAAGATCCGAAACTTAACATTGACCGTTAAAAACCGTTATTTTCTGAATTTCGAAATTTTCACCCTTCTTGATAACATTCCGTATGCACGTACAGTTTTAAGCGCTGAACAATGTTATGCAAATTTTACGAACCAAAACTTAACATTGACTGTTAAAAACCGTTATTTTCTAAATTTACACCGCTATTGATAAAATTCGGTATGCGTATGTCCAGTAACGGTAAGGAATTTTGCAACATGGATGGGACAGGGTAGGGGGATGAAAAGGGAGGAAGGAGAGGGGCCAGAAAAATGATTGTACAGTGCAAAGCCTGATACACTATTTTTACATTAGACATAGACCCGTTGAAATAAACTACTTCTGCACAAAGTCTATTCCTACAAAATTAAGGGCAATCAGAAGAATGGGAATGGGAACAGTGAGTGCAGGCGGAAAATCGAGCGAGAAAAGCATCTCGACGTGCTAGGGAAGACCCAGAGGAAAGGGGCCAGAGGCAGGCGGAAAACAATAGAATGAATAAGAGAGAGAGAGAGAGAGAGAGAGAGAGAGAGAGAGAGAGACAGACAGACAGACAGACAGACAGACAGAATGTGTATTTGTGTGGGGGGAAGGGGTGGGAAGATGTTGGGGGGGGGGGGGGGGATTGATTGTAAATCAAAACAATTAATACATGTTTGCTGTCACGTGAGTATCGCAAAGAATGTTCATATCCCGGGCAACGCCGGGTGCCCCTGCTAGTACTAATATAAGGAAACATTCTTTCAGCCAGAGGATAGCACCAATTTGGAATAAACTAACTCCGAATATCAAACGTGCACCAAATACTAACTCTTTTAAAAATCTTATCGATAAGCATAAAACAATTGCTGACATCATGTTCGACTTTGATGGTGGAAAATAAAAACTGGGCTCGCTGTGGACCTGACAAATGAAAGAGCACACAAAGAAGGGGCATATAAAGCCGCGAGGCTATGATGAAATAATCATCGCCCTAAACCTGAACCTGAACCTGAACCTGCATGCGCGCGCGCGCGCGCCGTGTGTGTGTGTGTGTGTGTGTGTGTGTGTGTGTGTGTGTGTGTGTGTGTGTGTGTGTACACATGTTGTGTGTGTGGTGCCTCGGTTTGGGGAACATTTAATTGTATCTGTTGAGTGACAGATCTATTGATTTATCTATTTATTCATATCTAACGGGTGATGCGTTTGAGTATTCAGAACTTACTTTTTTTTTTTAATCGCCATATCACACACACACACACACACACACACACACACACACACACACACACACACACACACACAATGTCCCCTGGTAGTTGACAGAAAGCGCGGGGTAGGAGGGGGGTGGGGGGGGGGGGAGCAAAGGCTAGAAACAAATCGAAGTGTGTAACATATCTGGCCTATGAAATTGTTGTGCGCAACTTTTGCTGAACTGTGAAGGACAGCTCGACTTAGAAACGACAAGGGCATAGCCTAGCAACATCAAGCCGAACGTGACCGGAAGAACTCAATGCTTACGAATAATGTCCAAGAAGTTACCTTAGAAACATAACGTTCTCATCTTGATCAACGCGTCTCAGTCACCGATACGCCATCACGCGTCTCCACTATAATAGTACTGCATGGTGGCAGCAGGTAAGCTCGAACCGATAGTATGAATCATGGAACTGGCCGAAGAAAATCCTGTTCATCACCATCCAAACCTGCCTCTGCCGAAACCTATAAGATCAGGCATGGCTTGGCACATGTGGACTTTGAAAAAGCTCTTCTGTCTAATAGAAAACCAAAACTTAGGGCTGCAACCTCACGTGACAGAAGATCACACTCCCACCAGCTCAACCGCTTCCAGTGTGTCCGCGATTACAGACTAAATACGTTCCTGCCACGTACCATCCAGGAGTGGAACGACAACTTTTTTTTTCTTTTTTCTTTTTTTTTTATTTTATTCTATTTTATTTTATTTTTTTGCGTCTGCCCCCTAAAGTGTCAGAATAATCAACTTGATGATTGTGGACACTTAATGGATGATGATGATGATGAAACCTTTTAATGGATCGCCAGTCAACTGGCCATCACTATCAGATCGCGTCAGGCTTCGCACTCCCAAATCGCACAGAACAAATTAGTACATTTCTGTATGCAATGGGAGATCGTGCTGATGATATTTTACGAACGACAAAGTAAATGAAGAAACTATTACATGTGACGGTCTAAAACAAGTGTTTGAAACACATTTTGGTGACCGCAAAAACGTGGTTGTAGGACGTGCAAAATTCAATAAACATGTTCAGAAACCTGGAGGACTCATTTACAGCTTCATTCAGGACTTGTATGAAATGGCTGAAGATTGTGAATATGGACCTTTGAAAGACGAATTGATTCGTGACAGAATCGTTGAAGAGGTCATTGATGATGATCTTTCAAACTGTCTGCAAGCCAAAGCCTAGTCCACTCTCACTGAAGCTGTGCAAATCAGCAAACAAACTGAAGAAAGAAAACAGAGTCATCCCATTATCAGAGGAAATGAGAGGATTGAATTCGTAAAGAAAAAGATTGACGACCGACCTCATCCATCAGCTTCAAAGAGCTCCAAAGAAAATAAACTTGGACAGCCTGATCACTGTAAATACTGTGGCAGAGAACCACACAGGCGTGACATCTGCCCTGCCAAAGATGCTATCTGTAGTTCCTGCAGAAAAAGAGGTCACTACAAAGTAGTCGGTCGATCGACAAAACCAAAACCAGTCCATGAACTCGTTGAAGAAGATGATGATTACTCTTCATGTTCACCAGAGGACTTTCTAGGATCTATTTATAGCATTCATGATGACGATGACAACTGGTCAGCAGAAATTCTCGTCAATGGCAAGCCACACATTTTCAAGTTGGACACTGGCGCTTCAGTCTCAGTCATTGGAGAATCATGGGTGTAAAAGAAAAAGCTGAATAAAACAAATAAAATTTTGAAAGATCCCGGAGACACACCATTAGAAGTGATGGGCGCGATCCAGGCAACACTTCAGAATAAGGAAAACAAGATCATTGAGACACTTTATGTGCTGAAGGGACAGCCACATTCTCTTCTTGGCAAGTCAGCCTGCGTAAAACTAGATTTAGTCAAGCAAGTTGAATCTGTCTCAGAAAAATCTCTACCAGACTACAGAAAAGAATTCCCTCAATTGTTCAAAGGTCTTGGCTACATCCCAAAGCGTACAAAATCAATCTAAAATCTGACACCAAGTCAGTGTGCATTTTCACCCCTCCCAAAATTGTGCAGCCACTCATTCCTAAGGTAAAAAAAAAAAAGAAATTGATCGAATGCTGGAAGAAGGAGTAATCTCTCCTGTTACAGAGCCAACAGACTGCTGTTCAGGAATAGTGGTCGCTACAAAACCAAATGGCTCAGTCAAATTGTGCGTTGATCTGACTTAACTCAATAAATCAGTTCAGCGAGAAGTACATCCCATGCACCCAGTCGATGAAAGTCTTACAAAGCTGGCAAATTCAAAAGTTTTCACCAAGCTTGATGCTAAAAGCGGATTTGGACAAATCCTACTCGCAGAGGAGTCAAAATTATACACCACTTTTGTCACTCCTTTTGGTAGATATTGCTTCAATCGTCTGCCATTCGGCATCAGCTCTGCAAGTGAAATCTTTCAGCGAGCCATGTCTGAAATCCTCAGAGACAGAGAAGGAGTCATTTGCCACATGGACGATGTCCTCATCCATGCACTTGACAAGGAGACTCATGACCAAATACTCCGAGAAGTCTTGCAAGTTCTGCAAAATGCTGGATTAACGCTTAATGAAAAATGCAAGTTCTCCAAAGCATCTGTGAAATTCCTTGGTCATGTTGTTGATGCTTCAGGAATTAATGCTGATCCTGACAAAATAAAGGCCATCATGAATTTCCCAGTCCCCACGGCAATCACGGAATTGCAGCGCTTCATGGGCAAGGTCAGCCAATTGGCCAAATTTACTCCCAGTTGGCAGAACTGAATGCACCACTCTGGCAACTGCTCCGCAAAGACACTGCATGGCTATGAGGTGAACCTCAACAAACAGCTTTTCAGAAAATAAAAAAGCTACTGACCTCAACCCCAGTACTTGCGCATTACTCTCCCAAGCGCAAAATAATTATTGCGGCTGACGCCTCTGGAACTGGCATTGGTGCAGTACTTCAAATACAAGAAGACATATCACGTCGTCTGGTCAGCTTCATCTCAAGGTCACTCAATGAAGCAGAGAAAAAACACGTAACAATTGAAAAACAGGCACTTGCAGCAACCTGGGCATCAGAAAGATTCAATGAATACATTCAGGGTCTAGAGTACACGATCAAAACTGACCATAAACCTCTTGTCTCACTTCTGAGCATGAAGGAAATCACCAAGATGCCACCCAGGATACAGCATTTCTGCCAGCATCTAATGAGATATAATCCCACAGTGATACATGTCTCAGGCAAAGAGCAAATAACAGCATATGCTCTATCACGTGCGCCTGCAAGTCCACCTGAAAAAGCAGACATCGATTTTCTTGAGCTCACTGTGGCACATGCTAACAAAGCTATTGAAATCTTGCCAGCATTATCTCAGAAACTGAAAGAAATCAGAAAGTTAAAGAAAGCTGATGCTGAAACAGCTGAAGTCAGAGAGTACTGTAGAACAGGCTGATCAACCTTCATGCCAGAATCTCCATTACTGAAACAGTACTGGAATAATCGACAACACTTCACAATCGTACGATGCCCAGAGAGCTGAGACTGGACACCCTAAATCAACTACATGAAGGTCTTTTGGGTATTACCAAATGTCGAGCACTTGCACAGACTTCAGTTTGGTGTCCCTCAGTCTCCGGTCATATCGATGAAATGGTGACCAAATGCTCTACCTGTGCAAAACTCCGACCAAAGTGTAAGGAACCCCTTCTACCATCATCTTTCCCAGAAAGACCATGGTCGCGAATTGGGATGGATCTCTCCGAGCTCAACGGAAAAACCTACATTGCGGTGGTCGACTACTTTTCCAGATGGCCTGAAATACGTTGTCTTGAGAAACAATCCAGCAAAGAGACCATCACAAAGATCAAGAGCATCTCTGCAGCTCACAGCATTTGAGATGTTGTGATCTCAGACAATGGTCCACAGTTCTCGAGTTTCGAGTTCAGAAACTTTGCTGCAGAATATGATTTTACCCACACCACAAGCTCACCCAGATACCCTCAAAGCAATGGAAAAGCCGAACGCACAGTGCAAACCATTAAGAAGCTCCTAAAGAAATCCAAAG
>CM065725.1:34906817-34916817 GCA_033310375.1 Conus canariensis
GTTTGCAAATGTAAAACATATGAGCCGGAATAGCTCAGTTGGTAGAGCGCCTGACTCGTAATCTTGGTGATCACGGGGTTGCGGGTTCGAATCTCTGCCGGGGCGTTTCGGTACAGGGGGATTTTTCCCTCGGAGTTAACATTAGTTCTGACTCCATTTCACATATAGTCCTTCGAATGAGACTATAAACCGAGGTTCCGTGTGTGAACGCACGCATAATATCTTGCACACACGTAAAATCCCATCACCAACTTTCGGAAGAGTAGGCCAGTTTGGCCGTTGGTATGGATGACACGTTACACACAGCATGCACCCTGCGTAAGAAATGGAAAAAAAGAATGAAGGAAGTAAAGAAACTGAGTGAACGATATTGACTGGATGACACGGGAAACGACTGAATGAAGCGCCAGCTGGCAGCTCTTCAGTCGGCACTACCCAGGTAGGCAGCCCGTTGTGTAAACGAGTGTTGATGAATAAGTGCAAATGGTGGATGTAAGCGCATTGAGTTGTGTAACAAGAAATGCGCTATATAAGTATTATACATTATTATTATTATTTTATGTAAGACTAATTCACAGATGTTTAGGAACAAATATTTTGAAAGAAATCGGAGTGAATGAAAATGATAATACAGTTTTTGCAGCTTATTTGAAGAGACTTTTTTGACCACATGTTTTGGATGTACTTATGTTAAAAGCTTTTGGAGTATGTATACTAATTTAGTAAAAGAGAAATGACTCGCGCACAAAATATATGTCTAACGGAGTCTCTCATATTTCTGGGTTTTAATGTAACAATTGCAGTTGATTACATTTCTTGCTTCATTATTCTTTTAGCAAAACATTATTCATTTAAGTGTAAGTTAGAAGGCAGTTTCCCACAAGCAGCAGTTTTTGAATTATAGACCTAGAAAGAAAAATATAACTCGTATCTAACCATAAACCATATGGATTTCCATGCCAAATGGCTTGCTTATGAGTCAGTTTCCAATTCCCAGTTGCTTTAGTTAACGTGTCGGGAACATGTCTCTTCTGCATTAATATACAAATTTGCATAATGCAATATATAATGACAAGTACTAGATTAATCATGGTTGTTTTGTTTTGTTTGTTTTTTCTTTTGCTGAGAATATTCTATGAAGTTCTTGTATGCTGCTTGAATATTTTTGTATATTTGTACTCGAGAGATGATGTCCTGTGTGGCAATAACATTTCTTCACTTGCTGTGACCCAATCCATTCCGTCCTTCTGCTTGTTTGCTTGCTGTCCGTCTGTCTGTCCATCTGTTTGTCGTTCCTCAACTATTCGTGTGTCCATATTGATCTCTCTTTCTGACTCTATTTATCCTTCATGCTTTTTCTTCAACAGCTTGCATGAATTTCTTACGAGTAGCGGTCGCAGAATACTACTATGTATACTGGTTTACACATATTTCCTAAAGCACTGTGCCATGTTTATCACTAAGTAAACATGCTTTATATACATAAATGATGCTATGCTGAAACTATTTCCTTTTCTTTATCTGTTTATTTCATTTCATTTTACTTTTGGACTTGCTTTTATACCTAATTTTTGGTTGTTGCTGTTATTCTCGTTACTTCTATTCCTTAATCTCTGTTAAACAAAAACAAAGGAAAATACAATGTTTAAAAAAAGAAGAGTTTTGTTTAAATTTCCAGAGCAACACCGCACGAAAAGTGTTATTCTCATGCCTGTTTGACGCCTGTTTTTTTTTTTTTTTTTTTTTTTAATGAAATGAAGCATAAAGCTCTGTTATGTCGTCTTAGTCCTGAATGGAACTCCATGGCATCATGTCTCTCATTCTCACCCACAGTGATCATTGTCAAAAGTGCAGCATTCTGGCCAGGCTACCACGGGTGGCCTCACTTTTGACTTTCTCTCCTGGACAGTGTCTTTGACAGGTTGGTTTCGATTTGTTTAGTGGCAGCGAACCTACAGAGACTGTCATCAGATGGGCATGATGGTGGAGCAGAACACCCCGTCAGTCTGATCAGGGGACTTTGTAGGGGACACCCCGCGTTTGCTGAACCAGAATTGGCACTGAGAAACGACGTGAAGTCGATTACTTCCTGCAAATTGCTGGTGCTGAGGCTGCCACAGAGCGAATTTGGATGTTATTGTGTGTTGAAATGAGGAGTGTTGGAGTTAATGCCATCAACAAAGGGGAGGGGAGAGTGAGAGGGGTAGGGAAGGTAAGGCGCAAACATCATTAACATCAAAACCACACACACACGCACGCACGCACGGACGCACACACACACACACACACACACACACACACACACACACACACACACACACACACACACACACACACACACACACCACACACACAAAACACACACGCCACCCCATCTCTTCAAATGAGTTGCATCATCACGGCTCCCTCCAAGATGGGGACGCCCGTTTATTCTCATCAAGTAGGTTTCCAACAAAATCTTCAAATACCACATGTCATGGTTTGTTGGTTTGTGTTTTTCAGCAGCTTGCTTCGCTGCTCCAGGTCTCAAATCTTTGTTTGTAGAAAGTGCTGGTGGTGGCTGTACTGCTGCATTTGTTCCGAATGGCATCACGGATGTCATCATCAAGGTTGTCGACTTCTACCTGCGCAGCGCCATGCGATCGGGCATAGATTTCCAAAATGTCTACCGTATTAGCTCTATATTTGGGTTGGTAGAGCACGATGTTGCTGGAAACAAATAATAATAATGTTATTATCATCATTATGACTGTCGCCATTATATCATCCGCCTCTTCCTCCTCCTGCTCGTCATCATCATCATTTTTATCATGATTGAAAACTAAGCACAGAGATGGAGCGGACAGGTGAACAGGCAAACGCAGGAACAAACAAGAAAACAAAGGACCAGTATATATGTACACACACACACGCGCAGCACGCACGCACCAGGGTTCATAGCGTTTGGGAAAGTTTGGGAAGGTTTGGGGAAAAAAGATGTTATTTTCCAGGCCCTGGAAAGTCTTAAAAAAATAAGAAAACATGAATATGGTTTGTGAAAGTTTGTGAATTTGGATTTTTGTCACCAATATAAGAAATCCACTTCGAAAAAAAACCGGGGACCATGAAATTTTAACATATAAGAGGAAATAACTATAAAATAAAATAAATGCAATCGGATGAACCGCAGCGAATTGAGCAGAAACGAACTTTCGATTTCTAGCGTAACGCGAGTTACTTCCTTTGGAATATCCGGGTCTCTCGGAGAAATCAAAATGCGGGACCAATGCGTTCTCAGCGAGCTTTGGCTAAAAAATTCGTGTTATAAACGATGGCCGTGGAAAAATGCTGGCAACAAGCAGTCTGCGTACTGTGCAGCATGCAGAAAAAACATCGATATAGGATCGATGGGTGAAGGAGCCCTCATCAGCCATAATGGCGGTAAGTTAATACAGTGTTCATCGCACGGGATCACAGGTCACATTCTCTTGGCCACAGGAAGAAAAATGAGACGAAGACGGAATATGATTTTTGGTGTGAACCTTTTGTTTCAGTAGTTAGCCAAGCTATCCAAACGCTCTCCCACCAGCCGTACCTCAGCCTTCTTGTTTTTTTTACGTTGTTCAGGTTGACGTTTTTGCCCATTAAAAAAAGGAAGGAAATACCTGTGGCTGTGAATGAGTTAGACAAGGTCGTTGCTGAAAAAACTGGAGGAAAATAGAGCCAGAAATTCTGCTACCCATGTTTGAAATATGTGTGTGTCAGTTCTTTTGCATTTAATTTTAAACGAACTTGTGGTCCACTACAACACATTGACTGCCTTTGGAATTGATAGTTGTAACTCTAATGACTAGGACAGAATCCAATGATTCATTTTTCAAACAACGGCAGTGCATTGTGGCTGGAAAAAAGGAATATAGTAGTCTACATTTTCTTTGGGTCATTGTGAACAGACAGTGATAAGGCCAGAAGATTGGTGTGATAACAAGGAACTGTTCTATTAAAAGGTAATCTCTGTGTGTGTGTGTGTGTGTGTGTGTGTGTGTGTGTGTGTGTGTGTGTGCTTATTTACGTGTCCCTTTTATCTACTTAATTTCAGTTTTAGGGCCGTTTAAAGGTCTTTGAAAATCCAGAAAGTGGTTTTGAAAGTTTGGGAAAAGTTTGGGAATTTTGGGATGCTCTTAAGCTATGAACCTTGACGCACGCACGCACGCACGCATGCACGCACGCACGCACGCACGCACACACACACACACACACACACACACACACACACACACACACACACACAGAAAGACAGACAGCCAGGCAGAGAGGCCACCTGAATGTAGAGACAAAATAATGACTTGATTTCGTTTGAATCACCAAGGGAGCATACTGCAATGTTGTAAGGCCTAACAAGCGACAGATTTTAAACATAAGCGACTGAGTGCGAAACACGATGTGCGGAAATCTGTAAAGTGTAAGAGGAGTAATTCATGTTCGAGTTCGAATTTAGCAAGAGTAATCCCGCCATTCTCATGGGACAGATGCTGCTGGTGGGCACATCCAAAGCAGTGTTTGCTACATTAGTCTGCGTAACACTCCCATCTTACAGAGAAAATGCCAAAACATGGGCGTGAAACGGTGCAGCTATAATTCACCTTGATCAAGAGTGTGTGTATTTGATCCTGATAAGATTGCTGAATGAGTAGAGAAGGCGACGTCGTTGTGGGGGTGATGGGAGGAGGAATGTCGTCAGTTGGTTCCCTCTTCACGTGTCCTAAATGTATTTCTAAACAGAGGCAATGGCAGGCCAATTGAATCATCTTGTGAATCAGGGCGACCAATCCTTGTAGGCCTAGTTGTTTTCACTTTTGAATTGTTCATGGCATCGGTGTGGTGTGGGAGCTACTAGATTTTCCCTTCACTTGAGCCAGGGTGGCTGTCGAATTCATTCGTGTCGATGTGGTTCAAGTCCCAGCGACATGCTGATGGTCGTGCGGTTTAGAGCTCCATCCAGGAAGTCTGTCCCCATGAGGTGTGTGGCTCTTCACGTGAGCAAGGTTATGAGTTTTGTCTTTTCCTATCCACCTTCTGGGTGGGGGGTGAGGGGGTGGGGTCGTATGCCTGTGACAGCACTTGTCTATTCACGTCTGAGAAGGCGTGCCCCTGTGGAGGCCAGTGGCCATCACCCTCTCGTCCCGCCCATGTCGCCGTGTCAGAGTTATCTGTGGGGCTGGTGAAGATCCTACTGTGTTGTCCATCTGTCCTGGAGGTCTGTCCTGGTGCTCCGTGAAATGGGGGTCCCGCACAGATAGTCTTGAGTTGCGTTCATCTGTGGTGGAGGGCAACCACCCTTCTTCTTCCTCTGTCGTCGACAGGAGGGTCGACCAGGGTGGCCCATTTAACCCCGCGTTATTGAGTGGTTTGTGTGACAACGTGTGGTATTGTCCAGATGTGCAAGTGTGTGCTTCTACATCCACACACTGCTAACACACTGCGCACGGGGCAACAAATTCTGGACTTCGGTTCCCCGTTTAGGGCTTTGCTTCACCTGTCTGTCATCCTCTCCATTACCCCGATTGTTAAAAAAAAATGTAAGGAAAATGTGCAATGTTTGGCGTGTGGAAGAAATTAAACGTATGAGTGTTGTGTAAGAAATGATTGCTCTGACTTTTATTTATTTATCTGTTTATGCATCCATTTATGTATTTATCTATTTATTCGTGATAAAACCTAAGTTTTCCTCGTAGACTGAAACCACAGCCACGTAAGGTATCTGAAAGAGGTCTGGACTCGCCTACTCGTGGGGCCTGCAACAGAATGAGCTCTGGCTGTTAAGCTGCCTTAAAAAAAAAAAAAAAGGGGGGGGGGGGGGCGTGTCGGGAAAGGAGAAAAATGAAATAATTCTGAGTGTATCGCCGCTGCCTCAGTATACACACTGACGCAACAGACACGATCCTACCTGGATTATACAGTCGTTTAGGCTGATAAGATACTTTCTGAATGTATGTTATTGGTTTTGAAAAGAAAACGGCTTGAAGTGACATACACGGTTTTGTATTTTGTGAACATCCTCACTGATGAGGGAGCAAATATTTGTGTTAAGGCCAGCATTTGGCCCTGAATAACTGTCAGCTGATTTGGTCCTGAATAACTGTGAGCTGATTTGGTCCTGAATAACTGTGAGCTGATTTGGTCCTGAATAACTGTGAACTTACTGATTTACAGCTAAAGATACGGGACTGTGTGTTAGCTGTCTGTGTTAATAAAGTTATGTGTGTACTGTTTTCTTTGCGTGCGTTGTGTTTTGTGGCTTGTCTGTTAGCTTTTTGAAGGTCAGCGGGTGGTGGTAGGGAGCTAGGCCTACGTCTGGCTTAGTGTCCCACGACGCCGAGTGTTGTCCTGGCGTGCGCTTTTAATTAAATATTTGACTCTCTGGATCTGTTGCTTTAACCCATAAACTGACAAAAGGCAAACCTGTTTTCAATTGAAAGACAGGGGTTACCTTCACCCTCCCGCCTTAACCCCCCCCCCCCCCCCCCCCCTTTCTAACAAGGCTGTTCATGGCCCAGCAATCGCACTGTCCAAGGTCAACATGAGGCAATGCACTAAATAGCCTACATCCAGCTGACAGAAACCAACCAACCAAACAAAAACAAACACACACACAAAAAAAAAAGAAAAGGAAGAAAGAAAAAGCGAAATTTGGCGCAAAAGGCGATGTTGGGAAATACTTCTGACAGAGGCACCAACGAATCGCGCTAAAGCTCTGCATGAAGAATCGAAGTGCAATGCTCCTGTTTCATGCATCATAATCTTGTCATAATCTTGTCGAATTTGCCAGTCATGAACGTGAGGGTGGAGCGTCAAGATACACAGACGGCAGAATGTTCTTTGGTTCAGTGAGGTCACTTCACTCCCTCTATTACCAATCACAACAGGTTCCTTCTGTTATGGAGCTGGGTGCTGTAAGGCTGAATGTAAACAGCTCGCCTGCCCTACAACAGAAACAGACCTGTGTGTGTGTGTGTGTGTGTGTGTGTGTGTGTGTGTGTGTGTGTGTGTGTGTGTGTGTGTGTGAGCAATCTTCTCTTGCATTTAGCGCTTTGTTTACCCCCATCCCACCCCTCCCCTCACACACATTCGTCTAGGTTTTTACACCATCCGTTACACCATTTCCCATATTGTTTTCTTTTCGTCTCGTGATGCAAATGCGACAGACACAGCTGTCATCATGTAGGTCCGCATACACATTTTGTACGACTGATAACTGTAAAAAATCAGAGGAAGGTTTTTTTTTTTTTTTTAAAGAAATGAACTTAATAAAAGAGAATACCTGATTTCCTTACATGTCCTAACGTTTGCTAAAGTCTGAAGACAGATTACCAGTTGACTGCTTAAATCCGAATCAGTCTTTGAAGGATGTAAATAGACAGGGCGAGAGAGATCAAAAGATAAATATAGATAGGGACAGAGAGAAGAAGGGAGACATAGATGTGTGTGTGTGTGTGTGTGTGTGTGTGTGTGTGTGTGTGTGTGTGTGTGTGTGTGTGTGTGTGTGTGGACAGAGAGAAGGAGAGAGAGATTCAAACTTTCATTTTAATAGGACACACAAACAAAACAGGACACACCAGGTAAACTAACAACAAAAAAGTCACCAAAACACACACACACACACACACACACACACACACACACACACACACACACACACACACACACACAACACGAAATGCCTTCAAAATGTATTGCCCAACTAGCCGCTGTGTGCGGTAAATGGAGGTCGTGCATTCGATTCACACCAGAGCCATTTACTTGTAGGATTCTTCGGCCTCAGCTGGCAGGAGGTGGTGAAGGTGCTGGCTTGTGAAACTTCAGAGTTGACAGAGAACAACTACTACAAAGCATTTCAATGATGATGACAATGGAGGGCAGAGCTTGCGGAGATAATCGTTTAACGTTACTAGGCTTCTCGCAATGGGATGCAGTGTGTGTTTTCCAAATATTGGGGACAGAGCATTCCTTGAGAGACCAGTTGAAGACTCGACAAAACATGTCACAGAGATCAGAGGCATGCATTTTTAGTAATGTCCCGCTAACATCATCTGGACTTATTGTTTTCATGGGATTCCATCTCAAGAACACAGACTTAACAACTTCCACGCCGACTTCGAAGTCTTGTTTATTGTCTCCATCTTTGATTCTTTCATGCAGTTCTTGTAATATCCACTTTGTTCTCCACCCAAATCATCCCCTTAAAACCGACAATAATATTCGTTAAGTTTATTTGCTAAATCAATCTGCTTTTCAATATCCATGTGACAAATGCCCGTTTTCCTTTTCGTTTCCTCAACAAGAATTTTGAACCCATGTATTTTTTTCCGTGTCAGAAATTTCTTACGTGAAAAAATACGAGCAGAAATTTTTGCTCCATCTTATCTTGAGAAGCATTTGAAACGTCTGGTCAGCTTACTTTGACACAAGTGAGCTAGAATACCATGTGTAGGCTCCAACATTTAAATGTGAGAGTGAGAATGACAACAACAAAGATTTTGATCTGATAAGATCTATTCATATTCACTTTCACTAGACGACTGCCCTTCAAAAGTCTGCTCAGGGAAATGGCTACCGCAATTCTGCCAACTCTCATCTGTTATCTGTTGTTTGCAACAAAACAAGAAACTGTTGACACAGCCAACATCTTCTTCTAACCATGCAAACGAAAAACCATTAATACTTAAATACGGATTTCCTGACACAGAGAGAGAGAGAGAACAGACAGACAGACAGGCAGACAGGAAGACAGGCAGACAGAGAGAGATACTTGGTATCGTAAGCAATGATGTATATTTTTTTGCCATTGCTGTATTCACAATGGTTGTCGTTCACTGTACACTCCCAGGACTTTTCGATACAGTCACCATTTACGTTGTAAGCATACCCCGTGAAATTCCAGTGTTGTTTACCCTGCGAGACAAAAGATACATAATGTCCTTGTTACTGTGTAGTGCTGTATGTATTATATATCAAACTGTATTACATTATATTGTATTGTATTATACTATATCATATCATCTTATATTACAGGCCTACTATATTATGTTATATCATATTATACGTCATAGAATGTAATACTATGTCATATTACATCACATGACGTTCTATTGCATCACATATCATATGTTATTATATTATACTAGATTGCGTTGCATATCCTATCGTGTCGTACTGCATGGTACTGAACTGTACTGTACTGTACTATAGTAGGCTATCATATCTGACTACGTCGTAATATAATTATAGCATTGAACTGTATCGTATTGCCCAGATTCAGTTCCTATTGTGTTGAATGTATTATGTCGCAATGCATTGTACTGTACTTGTTTTATATTCTGCTTCGTCCTATCCTATGCTATCCTATCTACTGTGCCATATTGTATTTTACTGTATCATATTTATTGCATGATACTGAATTGCATCACAGTGTAGACGTGGCGTCGTATAGCGCTGCACTATATTGTTTCACCTCCCGTTGCATTTTACGGCGTCATTGTTTCCTTCTGTCGCTTCATGTTGAATTGTGTCAAATTGTATTGTACTACACCGAATTGCTTTGTGTCGTACAGCATAGCATCTTGTCGTAATGTTTCTGTCTTCAGTTGTTTTTGCTTAGCAATATCAGAGGGGATTCTCACGCAGACTTTTGTTTGGGACGATACTTGTGTTAAAGTGGGTCATTTTACGTGCCCCCCCCCCCCCCCCCTCCCTACGCACGGTATCTCAGTTTATATCATCTCTTCTGAAAATTTAGCGCACCAGTTATTTAAGGTTCAGTGGAGGAGGGGGGGGGGGGCAACTTTCTTGCTCTAGAGTCGAACCATAGACTCCTCACAGTGATTCTTTGGCTTCCTGGGTGAATGTGTTACGTATTGGGCCAGTTCCCCCCCCCCCCCCACCCCCCCGCGTACACACACACACACACACACATACACACGCGCGCGCGCGCATTCACACACGCATATTAAATACATGTTGC
>CM065725.1:34919317-34929317 GCA_033310375.1 Conus canariensis
AGAACACAGGGAAGGGGATGGGCCACTAAGTTTGAAAAACAGCTTATAACAGTAAAGAGAGAATAATACCAGGTTTACAATTATTTTTGTCTTGTGTGTCTGTCCTTTGTGGGTATTACTATACTTATAGGCCTATAAGAAACGCATATAAGGCTCATTATAGGACTGATATATTGTTATCATTTTATTATTGTAATTAGAGGTAGTGGTAGTAACAGTGATAGTAGTTGTGGTAATAGTAGTGTTGATGATCACAGCAGTAACATGGTGATGTTTTGATAATGATGATGACGATTATGATCATTATTATAATGATGATACTGATTATGTCTTCTTGTTGTTATTGTTGTCTTATTACCTTATGTAGGCGCTTTGTGTCCTTGTTTGTAATTTGTGATTTTGTTTTGAAAAAAAACATATGATTCACTTAAAAATAATGATAATGATGAGAGGTACTGAAAGAAAGCGGCAGAAAAAGGATGAGTTATTATCACTAAATTTTTAGACGGCAAGAACTCACTTCACGCTGAAAGACACCCACCCTTTCCTTCTCTTGTTATCCTCATGGGAAGGGAAGGAGGGGGGGGGGGGGTTGGTTCCACACTACATGTGTAAACGTTTATCAAAACATATCTTAGCACAGAACAGACCCCTTCCTCCTCCCCCCCCCCCCCCCCCCCCCTCCCCTCCTTCCTTCACAAGACCGCAGCACAAAGTGTTGGATATAACCGGTTATGGCAGTGGCATCCAGATCGTCGACTTCGTCTGTGTCACATAGGTCACTGTCCGCCCAGCAGCACTGGGCCCAGGCCAGGATCAGAACCAAGGCGAAGACTGCGGGCAGGTCTTTCCTGGTCCACATCGTGGTTGTTTCCTCACCTTCCTAGTTTACCTGAAAACGTCAGACTCCAGTATTGAAGTGGAATGATAGCAGCACCAGACGTGTCATCTTCACAACAGTGCTTTTTTTTTTTTTTTTTTTTTGAAAGGCACGGGCCAAATTAAGTCACACACACACACACACACACACACACACACACACACACACACACACACACAACCTCACACACACACACACACACACACACACACACACACACACACACACACACATGGTGAGAGAAATTCTAATTCTGTCACCACCTTCCGGACCTCATTACTAAAACACCTGGGCCGGTATGCAGATACCACCGATAATTTAACAGTCCGATAGGATTTATCCCACCGAGATCTATCGGTGGGACAGTTCATCCGATAGCTCGGCATGCATGGACATCCGACAGTGCCTCCAATAACTATCGGGTATCCGTGGCTGCTCTAAGAATAACTTGGCAGGGATTCCCCAACTTTCGCCCTCGCTGCGCATGCGTTCATCAGTTTAGCAGCAAAATGGCCGAGGGGAAGAGGGCGCGGAAACCGAATTTCACGGACACTGGGTCAAGCTGCCCTGCCGGTTGGACAGTTCAATTGTCTCTGCAATTGAATCTGTCAGCTGCAGAATGTCTTGTCGCCTGATTCTAAATTTCGAGTACAGTTCGACATCATCGTATCTGTCCAGTGGATGCAGTCTGTCTCGAAAAATACGTTCTCTTCGCAACATTCGACGTCTCCGCATTCTCAGGGCGACAAACGCGGCTGCCATCTTGTCAACATAGATATCGGACCGAAAGACGAGATATCGGAGGGAGGTACCACCTATAAACTTATAGGGGGGACAGGTCTCTATCATGGTTTCCTGCATGAGAATTTTTCCGCATTATCGAGCCGACTACCGCAATCGGTTCGATAGACGATTTATCGGGCCTATCTGCATACCGCCCCAACTGAAGGCCAGCTGAGTTCCCTCCCCTCCACACCGTCCCCTCGCCTCCCTTCTTCACGTCGCAATTGCTTCAGTCATCGGCGATCAAAATTCAATGTAGATAAAAAGCAGGAAGGTAATGGATACAACTTGGTCTCGTTAAACAAATGAGTTACACTTATCAAGCCATAGGTGTCAACCCAATTTTCCTCATTATACAACTTCCCATATTGAAAAGTACTTTTTCCCGTATTCCGAGCCCAAAAACCTTATACATTATGAAAAACGCAAAAACATAAACAAAAATTGCTGTGAATACAATGTAATACTCAGTATCAGGCAGAACTTCTTGAAACAAATGGCAGTTTAAGACAGTTTATGAATAACAATAGGCCTAAAACTTACCCATCCAACAGAACCTCCTCTTCCATTCCAGCAGATCAAAATTAATACACATCCTATAGTAAACACTGACAATGATGCAGCATTAAAACTGTTTGAAAACCCATTGTTTACACACTCTTCCACCTTACCAACATCATGAGTCCATCGAAGTTACAAACCAATTTGTTCTATGCACTTTCCACTCCTACCAACATCATTAGTCCATTGAAGTCAGGAGTACATCATTACTTACTGTGATCCCCAAAGTTTCTAAATCAGTTTTGCCCGTATTGAAACTTGTGTACGGCCGTACAGACCCGAAATCGTAGGTTTCCCGTACAGCAATACGGGAAAACTGTATAGGCTGACACCTATGTCAAGCAACAGGATGGGTGTACCAGCCAAGTGTGTATGGTTCCTGCATGTTTGATCAGTATCTTAGCAGCAAATCTAAAGCAACTGGAAAATCAGGGAGATACACCACCACTCCTTTTGGAAAATCAGGGAGATACACCACCGCTCCTTTTGGAAAATCAGGGAGATACACCACTGCTCCTTTTGGAAAATCAGGGAGATACACCACCGCTCCTTTTGGAAAATCAGGGAGATACACCACCGCTCCTTTTGGAAAATCAGGGAGATACACCACTGCTCCTTTTGGAAAATCAGGGAGATACACCACCGCTCCTTTTGGAAAATCAGGGAGATACACCACCGCTCCTTTTCGGCTATCCAAAATAATAAATGTAAACAAACGCGCGCATGCGCTTTCATGTTCTGATTGTCCATTTGATAACATTTCGTCAAACTATTAGTATTATTATTATGAATACTTACATAACGCCTATTCTCGGCTAGAGACCAAGCTCTAAGCGATTAACAATCCACACAACGGGCTGCCTACCTGGGTAGTGCCGACTAAAGATCTGCCAGCTGGCGCTTCATTCAGTCGTTTCTCGTGGCATCCAGTCCATATTATTCAATATCGTTCACTCAATTTACTTACTTCCTTCATTCTTTCCATTTCTCACGCAGGGTGCATGCTATGTGTAACGTGTCATCCATACTAACGGCCAAATAGGCCTTATCTTCCGAAAGTTAGTGATGGGATTTTACGTGTGCGCAAGATGTTATGCGTGCGTTCACACACGGAACATCGGTTTACAATCTCATTCGAAGGACTGTACGGGAAATGGAGTCAGAACCAATGTTAACTCCGAGGGAAAAATCCCCCTGTACCGAAACGGCCTGGTGGAGATTCGAACTTGCAATCCGAGAATCACCAAGATTACGACTCCTGCGCTCTACCAACTGAGCTTTTCCGGACATGAACTTAAAGTTGAACTTCATCGTGATTCATCCATGGAAGACTGTCTGTACAGCAAAATTGTAAGATTATACGCTGTGAATGCATCATTATCAACAGCATTGTTCAATCTACCTCTTGCTAGCCCCATCCCACCCCTTGACTAGACACGCACAATGACACCACCTCCATCAAACTGCCCGACATTTCTGCAACAATAACAACAACAAAAGGGCTGTCGACTCATAATCAAAATTATCTTTACCGACTCGGATGCAATGAAATACGTGTTCCAAGCAAAAGGGTAAAAGAAAGAAAGAAAAAAAAAAGGAAGTGTAAAAGAAGGTATCAAGAAAAAGCGGAACAAATTTATTTCATTTTAATTGTTTCCCAGTGAAAAAAGCATGTACTGCACGAAAAGAACATGAGTTATGACCTGTAAATTAACCTGGCGTTACACCTAAGGCAGGACAGAATTTCAAATTTATTATGCAAATGTTTCCTCTTCAAACAGATTTTCCAGCAACAGATTAATCTCGTGCTTTCCCAGCTTCATGGAACTTTCTGGAATTTTAGAACTTCTCTTAAAGCACCGTTTCCTACCCCCCCCCCCCCCCCCCCCACACACACACACACACACACCTCTCTCTCTCTCTCTGCTGTTTGTCTGCAGTTTCATTTTGCTCTCGGAAACAATACGAGGCATCACACACACACACACACACACACACACACACACACACACACACACACACACACACACACACATACACACACACACACACACACACACACACACACACACACACACACACATTTTCCATTCCTCTTGATGTTATGTCTTACTCAACCATCTTTCTTCATATACTGACATTATAGTTTTGTAAGCTGTACAGTACAGAGTCCACACAAAGCATGATGTTAAGAATACAATGCCACTGTTACACGTAGAAGTTTGAATTTATCTATTATTCATATTTGTTGCGAAAGGTACTTGGATAACATAACATTAAAATATTATAGTCTGGAACCACCGAGCCCTTCTATCTTAATTAGTAGAACGCAAAAAAGCTTGCGATTTAATGAAGCCGAAAACGTCTTTTTACCGGCTGTTTTCATCGCGAGTTATTTCTCTTAATATGGCTGACGAGTGTGTTGTTCATTGTCGCAAGGGTGAAATTTCTACAGATTTAGAACAACTTTCTGACATTCGATGGGATACAACCGTACGATCCTGTCACCAGTGGACCGTCTTAGATGGAGAAGAACAGTTGATCGCTCAAAAGCTTCTGGGTTTCGACTCGAAGCCAGAAAATGCACGGTACCATCCCGTGTTAAATGCGATTCAATAGTAAACACAGAATAGAGCAAGCACAGATGCGTTGTCAGAAGGGCAAGGCTAATGGTACATTTTCACCAAGAAAAAACGTGAGACCACAACGACAGAAAAATGGAGGAGAAACAAGTTCCAACATTTTGCCACCCATATGCATTTTATGCAAGAAGACCAAGGAGGGGCAACCAGGAGGACACCATTGTCCTCGACTTCTCCAAGGCCTTCGACAAAGTCAGCCATACCCTTCTTGTCCACAAACTACGTCGCTACAGCTTCGGAGGCCGCACCAGTGCATTGATCAAGAACTTCCTCAAGGACAGACAGCAGGCTGTTGTAGTTGAGGAAGCCAGATCCGACTTTAACCTTGTGGAATCAGGAGTCCCACAGGGATCAGTCCTTGGGCCATGCCTCTTCTTGCTTTACGTCAACGACCTTCCTGATAGCATCAAGTCAAAAGTCCGATTGTTCGCAGACGACACCATGTGCAGCAGGATCATTAAAAGGAAAGTAGATCAGAAGACGCTACAAGAAGATCTAAACTCTCTCAACATCTGGGAGAAGAAATGGTCCATGGAATTCCATCCTCAGAAGTGCTCCACGCTGAGCGCTACCTGCAAGTGGAACAAGATCACGCCAGCGTATGAGCTTCACGGGCACACTCTTTGACAACGCCAGTAGTATAAAATACCTGGGAGCCACCATCCAGGATGACATGAAGAGGGAATCCCATATCAATTCCATCACCAGCAAAGCCAACAAGACCTTGGGCTTTCTCCAGCCCAACCTCAAGATCGGCAACAAGAAGTCAAAGGAAACTGCGTACAAAACCCTTATTCGTCCGATTCTTGAGTATGCAGCCACTGTATGGGATCCGTACACTGCAACTGAGACCCAGGCCATCGAAAAAGCAGCAAGATGGGTCTCAAACTCCCACAACCAAACTTCATGCGTTGACTCCATCCTAGAATCCCTCGACTGGCCGAAACTCCAACAGCGACGACAGAGAGCTCGCCTGGAGATGTTCTACAATTATGTAACAAATACCTCCATGGACGCATCTCCATCAACTCCATCTACCTGCCAAAGCCAACAAGCAGCAGGCTGAGCTCCAGGAAGAACAACTCCCTCTGCTACGACATTCCTTCCCATAGAACCAAATGTCGACAGATGTCGTTCTTCCCAGGACTATCCCGGAATGGAATAGACTGCCTCAGAGGGTCGTGACGGCCGAGTCGCTGGACTCTTTCAAGTCCAGGCTGGCCTCTCACCTGTAAACAAAAACCATCAAGTCCTCCCTACACCCCCCAGCCCCCCTCCCCCCTCTCCGCCACTTCCCACCCCACCATGCCCGTCGCTGTTCAAATACCCCCTCCCCCCCAAATCTTACTGACTCCCTCACTACTGCGCTACAAATGCAACCTCCCTTAGTGCGAAATAATCATCGACATAACGATGTTGGCCGCCTAATGGAAGAAGAAGAAGTGGAAGCGCAACTCAGCCGCAGGAATATGGTGTCCAGAAAAACTTTGTCAAGTAAGTATAAGCATTTTTGTTATGACAGTAAGAACTATAAATTTTGATGTGATGTCACGCATCACAGAGTGAATGATAAACATGTCAAGAGCAACAAATACCATGCTGACATCGGACAGAACTTCAGTAAACAAAGGAATGTTGCTGATGCAGACTGACACATTTATCACAGAGAGAGAGAAGGGGGGTCCTTGATGCCCAGTTTCACAAACCACTTATAATTCTAACCAATCCCAGCCATTCTCTACTACCATCCCCCACTTCCCTCCCAACCTCACCCCCTCTGGCACCCCATTCCATGTGTGTGTGTGTGTGTGTGTGTGTGTGTGTGTGTGTGTGTGTGTGTTGAAAGACTGAATGAGTGAGGTAGTGTGTATCTGTCATTTGTTCTCATTTACACTTCCCCACCCTCTTCCCTATCCCTTCACCTATAGACAAATTGGCATAAAAACAACGTGTGCTGTAGACTGTCAGCTGCTGTGCTGAGTAGCCACTGGATGCATTTTACCATGGTCATTGAATATGTGACAGTGTGCCAGTCTGACGGGTCCCAGTCTGACAACTGACAAAGATATTGCTTGTTGCGTGATTAAGACGTGTTTGTGTGTTATATTTGAATCTAAAGAAATCAGTACAACTGTATCAAAATGCAGTTTGACTTATTACTGAGTGCGCACTAATTTATGTCATGATGTGATAATGATAATAATAATAATAACAACAACAACAACAATAATAATAATGAAAATGATAAGCATCATCATAAACAAATTCACAAAGCAGAAATACTGTTATTACTAACTGGAAAGTCATTCTACACAAAAGAACTGCTAAAAGTCTGGAAAGTCACTGCTCACGCTCACAGCAAATTGCTCACTATCAAAGTCTGGAAAGTCACTGCACACTACATGTCCTAGCAAAATGCTCACTGATGAATTCTGGAAACTCACAGCACACCACAGAAAAAAACACTTAAAAATAGTCTTCAAACTGCTGATAACAAGTTTAGAGTATGCAGTGTCCAAAGAATTTCAGATTAAAAAAAAATGCTCGGCACATTTGTCTTTGAGCAAAACGAGTCCATTCTGGCTGTAGAGCTGGTACTGGATTCGCACATGGACACATCAGGATCAGGATTCAATGGTGAAACAACATTCGCGTTCGACGCTGCTGCTGCCATATTGTTTGTGCGAGATGGATATCACTGCCAAAGATTTGCTCGACGCCAAGACCGCCATGTACATTTTTCCTTCGCTGTGGCTAACCTGGGCACTCTCGCCCATTGCTCGCACATCGAAACCTTTTTTGCAGACTGTGCAGTAGCAGGCATATTTGTTTGCTTTGTCTTCTCTAGCCCAGTCAGGAAACGCAGGTTTATCCAACCACAGACGGTTGAAAGCACATCCACCCCCGGCATTTTCAAGAACCAGCAGCCACAAAGGACAAGCACGAAGCACTAGACCTTCGCACATGGGTAGAGTTTAAATATTGCCGAAGTTACAAATTATCTCCCTTGAAGCAAAATTTAGAAAGAAAAGGGGTTAGTTACCACCACAGATACAGACAAACAGATTACAGGACAAAACACAATGCAATTCAACCTCGGGTCTTCTTCAGGCAAAAGCAAACAACATTTAGGACAGTGAAAACAAAGAACCACATCTCCTCATATTCGGTTCAAAATGGGTGTTGGATGAAAACGAGGCCGTTTGGCTACGGAGGGGATCATGGGATCATTACCATTATTGTCACGGTCATCATTACTACTTCAACTCCCATGATCCCGTCCTTAACGGCCTCGTTTTCATCCAACAGCTATTTTGCGCCGAATATGAGGAGATAAATGGTTTCCCATTCTTCGTTTTCACTGTCCTAAGTATTGTTTGTTTTTGCCTGAAGAAGACCCAAGATGTCGAAATGCATTGTGTTTTGTCCTGTAATCTGTTTGTCTGTTTCGGTGGCGGTAACTAACCCCTTTTCTTTCTAAATTTTGCTTCATTTTCCGCCCTCAGTCACTTCAATTTGAAATTTATCTCCCTTGGTTAAATAGCAGTGGACAATGCGGGATCGCGACAATGTAAACATTTGTTTTTAAATACATTTTCATCAACCTGAACGCAGAAAAATTAAACCGCCATTTTTTTTTTTTTTTTTTTTTTTTTTGACCACATAGATTTTTTTTTGTGAGCTGATGCCTTGATTTTCACAGGTTTTTAAGGAGGTTTGGTTAACAGAACCACATTTTATTGATTTTCAAGGGTTTCCAAGGCCTTGAAACTGGCTCTCAGAATTCAACAAGTTTCAAGGAGCGTACGAACCCTGCGACATGAGATGAAAGAGAAATCTAAAAAAATAAAAAATAAAAAAAAGGAGAGAGCGAGAGAGAAGAAGAAGGAGGAGGAGAAGGAAAAAACGGGGAACAAATCTATGACGCTAAGCAGCACTGGCCACCTCAGAAGGAAAATGAGTCCACTTTCAACCTTCCTACTTCATCAACACCGAATCGAAATCATGATGAATCCAGGACGGTAAGACCATAAGAACAAAATCTACCGGCAGAAAAATTGTTGTTTAACAATTTTTTTTGGAGGAGGTGGGGGGAGGGGGAGGGGGGGGGGGCGACTGGAGAACAAGGAGACAGGAATGCACGCTGAGAAACAGAATTGCACCGACACGAGAGAGAGAGAGAGAGAGAGAGAGAGAGAGAGAGAGAGAGAGAGAGAGAGAGAGCCCATTTACACAGATCAGAAGTAGTAGCACGGAATTGATGGAGCAAGTCCCGAACGCTGAGTCTCTACTATAGCGAAGAATCCGCCTGCTCGTTGGCCACAACAGGCCAGTCTCCTCACCCACTGCTTGTTTTATACACTTTCAGCATGCTCTCCTGCTTAGTTACACGTCAGCTCTGCACAGCCCAAGGCAAACGTTCACGTGGCAGTCATGGGGACTTGAGCAGCTGAAGCAAAACAACCACCTGTGCGAATATTTTGTCGACATACTTGCAACCCTCTTGAAAACTTCAGCCCCTCAACTCCCCCTTCACCCTCCCTCCCCCCTTCACCTCGTCAAGCTGTTGACAACATGTTGATCAGACATCGCTCAATGTATCTATCTTTTAACATGGTTACAATGTGATATAACTAAAGTATTCAATAAAGCATGCATGTTACAATTATATCAAAGTATATGCATATCCGAGGAGTACAGAGCATAGGTGGACAGACCGATAAATACATACATACAATAGGAATGAAATACAGAGAAAAATGGTGTTGGACAGAATGGGTTGGACGTTAGGGAGCTGAGAGAATGCACACATTGTGAACTGTTTTCTAACAGTTATGATAATGAGTCTCATTGATAGTTCTGGTGATAAATTACATTGATAAAAAAGAAAGATTAACCAACACACAAACCGTGTCATATGTCATGGAAAGGAAAAAGGTACCAGCAATTACCTCCCTATTACAAGGAGGTTGATCAAACCATTAAACAGAGGTGACATGTAGTTCATATGTCAGCAATTTATTGTCGAAATCTTTATAGTTCATGTTTATGTATGCGTTATGTTTTTCAATCTTGTATCGAAATTTCAATGTTTTCAGAAAACCTGCTACACGTGGAAGGCTACTTTCATTTT
>CM065725.1:34934317-34941817 GCA_033310375.1 Conus canariensis
AACCTACGCCAGAAGTCACTGGGAATGGGCATTTGTGCATTGTTAAGTAGTGAAGCTTCTAACATCCCCATAAACAGATTAGTGATGGCGGGTGCCATCGGTGTGCCTATTGCTGTTCCAGATACCTGTTTATAAACCTTGCCTTCAAAATGGAAAAAAATTATTCATGAGAACATGTTGAGCAATATTAATGAGATACTTGGCGGGGGGAATACTGATATCATGATAGCGGGATAGAAAGTAACGAAGTGTGGTCTCTATATCTGGGTGGGGAATGTTAGTATAGAAACTAACGACGTCGATAGCGACGAGCCGTGTGTTAGGGGGAAAGGGACCATATTTGGTGTTGAGATCTTGCAAGATGTTGAGCATATGAGTGGTATCTTTAACGTGGCTGGGCAGATCAGTCACAAAGCCCTGCAACCAGCTGTCCATTAATTTAGATAACTTCTCTGTGGGCCCTCCAACTCCAGATACTATAGGACGACCTGGGGGGTGGATAAGAGTTTTGTGAATTTTAGGCAAAGTACAAAATAGATGGGGACGACATTTATTAACTTCAGTAAGGGCCCATTTGTAGGTATTATCATCAATATATTTTAGGGCATGAAGATCTTTAACAATAATATTAGACTGCCTGGCAATACTAATTGTGGGGTCTTTCTCCACCTGTAAATAATATTGGGGGTTGTTCAGTTGTCTCAGGGCTTCATCGATATAGTCATTGGTGTTTTGGATGACTATCGCCCCACCCTTGTCAGCCGTGCTAATTCTAATACTTCTATCTAAAACGAGCTGGCGTAGCTCACTGAGAGCCCTTATATATATATATATATATATATTATATATATATATATTATATATATATATATATATTCTGTTAACAGATGTTGCTCCCCAAGGGGTTGAGCACCTTCAGATTTTTTAAGGACACTTTTATATTGTTCATCATATGTGTGTGTGTGTGTGTGTGTGTGTGTGTGTGTGTGTGTGTGTGTGTGTGTGTGTGTAATTGGTAATAATAATAATGATCATAATAGTGATGAAGATGACGATGTTAACACTAACAGATATACTGTGAATAATGAACTTAGTTGTTTTCATTCGTAGTGTGTGTTGTGTGTGTGTGTGTGTGTGTGTGTGTGTGTGTGTGTGTGTGTGTGTGTGTGTGTGTGTGTGTGTGTGTGTTTATTCCTTTATTTTTTTTATGATCATTTTCATTATCATTAGTATTATTATTATGATTTTTAATATGAAGGTGATGGTTATGGTGCTAATAATGATGATGTGATGAGATTGCTACCGAGAGCAATAGTAATAAAAGTAATGTTAGTACCAGTAATAGTAGGGGGAAAGGAATGGAGATGGTCAATGAGTAAAAGTTAACAGTGCTACTGGAGTAGGAAGAAGGTTGTGAGGATAAATATTGCAATGTTAATAATATTAATGGTAGGTGAAAAAGAATAGGGATGATCAAAGAGTGAAAGGTTAACAGTAGTATTGGAGCAGAGGAGAGGGAGAAGGTTGGGAGAATAAATAACTGCACTTGTTTTACCCAAATTCATATGAAGGCCTGACACCTCATCAAATTTAAAAAGAGCTTCAATACAAGTTTCAAATATTTGACGTCAGCAGGCTTTTCTGCATAATTTATTTCCACACATTTTTTTCAAATCGTTGGTGAACCAGACTCCTAATATTCAAAATTTTAGAGGATTCCACTCAATTTCTAAATGTTCCATATGATGAACTTCATTGTTTTTCTTGCTTCCTAACCAATTTGCACTTGTTTTACCCAAATTCATATGAAGGCCTGACACCTCATCAAATTTAAAAAGAGCTTTAATACAAGTTTCAAAAGATTTTCTATCACCTGCAAGTAAAAATTCTGTATCATCTGCATACTGTGAAATCTTATATTCAGTATCATTTATCTTTATTCCCTTAAGTTAATGTCCTAATTTTCTCTCACCATGATGGCTAATATCTCAGCACAAATTATGAACAAATATGGGGAAATTGGGTCTCCTTGTCCACAACCTTCCTTGATTTCAAACCAGTCTGAAACTTGGCCATTTACAACAATGCAAGACTTTATATTTTTGTTAAATATGCCTATCCATTTACATATATCTTTCTGGAAACCAAATGCTTTCAGTTCTTTAGACATAAAATTCCACTTAATCGGATCGAATGCCTTTTCAAAGTCTATATTCAACAACAGGTCAAGTAGATTATAGTTGTCTAAATAGGATATAGTGTCAAATATTAGCCTCAGAGTATCACCGATGTATCTATTTTTGATAAATGCTGTTTGATCTTCACTTACAATCTTAGGCAATACAGGTTTTATTCTGTTTGCAATACAAGATGATCCTATCTTATAAACTACATTCAAAAGTGAATTGGTCTCCAATTTTTATACACTGCCGCGGTTTGTCCCATTTCGGAATACATGTTATGATTCCTTCTCTCTGAACTCAAGAAAGTTCCGCTTTCTTAAACCCTGTGTTTAGCGCTCTTACAATGAATACACCAATCTTTTTCAAAAAAAAAAAAAAAAAATTAAAGAATTCGGCACTAAAACCATCAGAACCAGGACTTTTGTTGTTTTTCATCATCTTAAGGACAGATGTCGCTTCCTCTAAAGTGATTTCTCCTTCTAATTCGGCAGCTTCAGCTTGATTTCAACGTGGAATGTCTTTAAGTAGATCTTTGATAATCACAATCCTCAGCAGACCGAGATTTATAAAAATTTTGTACTTCTTTAAGGATATCTTTGTGATTTGTCACAGCATTTCCATGTTGATCAATGATTCTAGCCATGTTCTTACTAATATAATGTCGAAAAATTTAGAAAGAGGGGTTTAGTTACCGCAAAGGACATAGACAGGACAAGACACAATGCATTTCGACCTCTTGCGTCTTCTTCAGGCAAAAACAAATAACATTTAGGACAGTGAAAACGAAGAACGAGAAATCACTTACCGGCTCATATTCGCGCATGATCATAATGGCCACCGAACAGAAACGAGGCCATCCAGGAGGCGATCATGGGAAATTAAAAAGAAAACAAATAAATAAATAAATAGATGAATAAATAACAAACGACTTTAATGGGTGGTGATTGTGATGATTTGTGCGGGTAGCTGTATGTGGGGGTGTGGGTAATGCTAATAATGATTGGAAGGGAATGAAAATAATGGGTGATAAGGTATCGTTGGGAGGGGGGAGGGGGAGAGGGCAATAGGGGAGGGGGAGAGAGAGAGGGAGAGCTCATATCTCTCCACCCACACATGATTTATATACGTATGTCTGGGGTGGGGGGTTGGGAAATTCATGCAAATAGTGTTGTTGAAAAAATAAACAATACTGTGGGATGGTGTTCATTGTAGCAAGTGAAATAATGTTTGGCATAGATAAACGACTTCAATGGGTGGTGATTATGATGATAGTAGTTATGTGTGGGCAGTTGTATGTGTGTGTGTGTGTGTTGTGGGGGGGGGGGGGGGGTAATGCTAATAATGATTGGAAGGGAATGGAAATGATCAATGGAGGATAAGGTATCGTTGGGGGGGGGGGGGGGGGCAATGTGGAAGGGGGTGAGAGAGAGAGAGAGAGAGAGAGAGAGAGAGAGAGTGAGTGAGAGGTCATATATCTCCACCCACACATAGTTTACATACGTATGTGTGGGGTGGGTGGGGGGGTGGGTGGGGGGGGGGGAGAAAATTCATGCAAACAGTGTTGTTGAAAAAGTAAACAATACTGTGGGTGTTCTGAATCTGAATCGGTACTGGACAAAACTCTAGAGAGCATCACGCCAATGATGTTCATTGTAGCAGGTGAAATTTAATGTGTTGGCATAAGTAAACAACTTTAATGGGAGAGAGAGAGAGAGAGGGAGAGCTCATATCTCTCCACCCACACATAGTTTACATACGTATGTGTGTGTGTGTGGGGGGGGGGGGGGGATTCATGCAGTGTTGTTGAAAAAGTAAACAATACTGTGGTATGGTGTTCATTGTAGCAGGTGAAATAATGTATTGCCATTAATGTGATCGTGTGGTTGAGAAGAGATATAAAGGATCAATGAGAAACAGTATATCATGTTTAAAAACAAAGAAACTAAACAACCACACACACACACACACACACAACACACACCACACACACACACACACACACACACACACACACACCAAAAAAAAGGGGGGGGGGGGGAGAAAAACATGTAAACGGTATTGTGGGTGAATTATGATCATAATGAGACTAACTGTGCGAAGTGAAATAGTGTTGGTATCAAGATAATAGTGTAATACTACTGGTTTGACAGGAAATGAATAGAAATGATCAATGGGAAAAGTGTTGACATGCCAATAACAACATCACACATACGTACACACACACACACACACACACACACACACACACACACACACACACACACACACACAACACAACACACACACACCACCTCGGGAGGGGGGGGGGCAGAGGTGGGGGATCAGTGACTGATGGGTGATGATCATTTGAGATCAACAGTACTATAGGATGGTCTTTTTCTTCGTTCACTCAGGCAGGAACCCTGGAGGTATTGGCGAAGGCTGCTGTATGGCAGAGGCCCTCCAGTGGTCCATAAGGCTTTCCCCTCATTCGGTGTGTTGGCAGGCTAGGTTTCTGCTCTAAGTTTTGCTGGAAATGTTCCGCTGTCATTGGGGCTGTACTGCATGGATAATTTGAAGACTCGCCAGTGTGGAATATTGTGGACATGTGATGTCTCAGTCTGGAGTGCCCTGTCCTCAGTCTTACGATGTTCACATGGTCTGATTGGGCATCCGGTAGTATGCATCCCTCTTGTTGAAGTCTTAGTGCTGCTCAAGCCATCTTCTTTGTTGCTTCTCCTTGATAATACTTTTGATTTCTTCAAAGGAGACTTCTTGTTCCAGTTGGGGCTGCTGTCCTCCTTCCTTGCCAGTTGGTCAGCTTTCTCATTGCCATATATTGCAGTATGAAGGTGTTCACTGGATGACAGTGTTCTCGGTAACTGATGGATGATCATTTGGGATCAGCAGTACTATAGGATGATGATCATTGTCATGTAAGTGAAATAATGTAGTGGCATTGGTACAATAGTGCCAGTTGGGGGAATAAAGGAAAAGATCAATGACTGGTGGATGATGATCATTGTCATGAGTGAGATCAATGGTACTGTAGGATGATGGTCATTGTGATAAGTGAAATAATGTAGTGGCATTAGTATAATATACTGGTTGAAGAAGGGGAAAACAAACAAAAATAAAGTGTGTGTGTGTGGGGGGGGGGGGGGGGGGAGGGGGGGGGGCAGGGTGACTGATCGACGATGATCATTGATCATTTGAGATCAACAGTACTGTAGGATGATGATCATTGTTATATAAGTGGGATAATGTTGTGGCATTGGTGTAACAATGCCGGTTGGGGAAATGAAGGAGGAGATCAATGATTGATGGATGGTGATCATTGTCATGGTATAACTTTGATCCACGGTAGTGTAGGATGATGGTCATTTTCAAAAGTGGAATAGTGTGTTGGTGTAACCGGATTATGGGGTTAACGAACAAAACTCACAGCAAACGGAGCAATTATCCCAGGATGGATCGCAAAGTACATCGATGAACCACAAGAATAGCCATTACACTCACTCTCAATGTATTTTTGACATACAGTCCAATGTGGAGAACGTCTTCCAAAACACCGGTCAGTGTCTTTCAGCTTTATCCTTAACACTGTAAACACCTTTCAAGATCATTAAACACAGGGATAAACTTTTTCATACAGTCCTTTTATGGCTTAGCATAGACACAGTTAAACAACTTTCATTACGATTGGAGACACTGGTGAGATCTAAATGCTCTCTAGTCTATCATCACAGACTTAACTATCTCTTAATATCAAATCGTCCCAAACTGCCTGTGCCTGATGAATCCTTTCCGTGTTTGATATTAGACTACTGTTCAACAGCAAGTCAGCAACAGATAGATCTAATGGAGAGATGCAATGGTCAACTTACTGGACCTGGCCGGAAAAGAACGAAGGCATTTTGAATGTCTCCTGAAACTGAAGCTCTCCATGTCAGCCTCAATCCGTACAGAACCAAAGAAATAACCCCCAAAAATGATAATAATACAGTTGGCAGTCATCAACAGCTTACGCGTTCTGAGATTTTACAGTGAACAGATTTTTAACAAAATTTCGGGTGGGTTTTTAGAAGATGTATTTTAAAGAGTTGTGTGAATGAATGATTTGTGAGTTGATTTTAACGTGGTGACAGCCCTGATATGGCCTTTTGCGGTCGGCTGGGCTATAAGCAACATTACCTTACCTTACCTTACCTTACCTTACCTTACCTTACCTTACGCGTTCTACACCAGCTCCTCCCCTGGCGTGTATGATCTGACATTGTAAATACAGTTCACTGCACAGTAGCAGACCCTGTCCAGTCCAACACAGCTCCTTCAGCTTGTCGTAAACTTGCACCACTCAAAACAGCCCGAGTACACCACAGTTCAGCTTGGAACAGTTTAACACCGTCCAACACAGCTCCATCAGCTTGTCGCAAACTTGCACCACTCAACACAGCCCGAGTGCACCACAGTTAAGCTTGGAACAGTTTAACACCGTCCAACACAGCTCCGTCAGCTTGTCGTAAACTTGCACCACTCAACACAGCCCGAGTACACAGTTTAGTAAAATAATGATTCAAATAGCTTGACACAGCTCAATAAAATGATGATTCAAACAGCTTGACACAGCTCAATAAAATAATGATTCAAACAGCTTGACACAGCTCGATAAATAATGATTCAAACAGCTTGACACAGCTTGTCACAACGCTGTTGGACCCAAACCAGCCAACACAAGCTCAGTTAACATAAAGAAATAACCTCTTTCTCTCTGAAAGACTAAGATCTCAAGCACTAGGCCTATATTCTGATTGTCAAAGTGAACTGACAAGAAACTCCATCTCCCTAGTTGTTCCTACGTCATTGTGCCTATTTTTTTCTTGATGTAACTATCACACACACACACACACACACACACACACACACACACACACACACACACACACACACACACACACAACATCACAACAACACACCACACACCACACACCAACACATACACACACACACACATCCACATACACACACACACGCACACACACACACACACACACCACACACACACACACACCACACACACACACACCACACACACACACACACACACACCAAAGAAAAAGAAAAAAAAAGGCATACACACACAGACAGCTAATGGGTGGTGATCATAATGATAATAGTCATATGTGGTGATATGTGTTTATTAAAAAAAAAAAAAAAAAAAAAGTTAGAAAAAACAAACAAAAAAACGGAGCAGTGATGTGTGGGGCTATTCGTACTGATGATAATGGTTGGTCACCCAGTGGGGGAAAACATACACACACAGACACACATCCACGCA
>CM065725.1:34951817-34956817 GCA_033310375.1 Conus canariensis
GCGCGCAATTAATTCATCGTGGCTCCTTACAATTACGTATGTTAACGAGTATGGAATATACCCATCACATTAGACCAGTGTGTCCGGGCAGATTCCTAATCCATGTCAAACTATTAGCTCCAGATTAATGCGTGTGAACTAATCCATATACACTAAACTACACTTCATAAACCGTCGTGATAACTCCAGCATGAGCAAGAGTTGCCACTACATAAATAGATAATAAATTAATTTTGTTGGAAAGGCAGTCTCGTGGAAGAGATGCCTGACCCGTATCAACCCAACATGTGTGCTGTGCGTTTGTCATGAAGGAACGGGAACTCCTGAATGCGCGCGCACGTGTGTGTGTGTGTGTGTGTGTGTGTGTGTGTGTGTGTGTGTGTGTGTGTGTGTGTGTGTGTGTGTGTGTGTGTGTGTGAGGGGAGAGAGAGAGAGAGAGAGAGAGAGAGAGAGAGAATGAGAGATGACCTTTCACTCACTCTCTGGTAGGCCTAAAGGTCAGAAAGGATGTACTTCAGGATCTTGTTTGCTTGCTGGGCCCAGCAGTGGAACGGCTCCTAAATTCCTGTCAGACGTTGCACGTTCGAATCTCGCTGACACCACGAAAATAATGATATTAACAATAATGATAATAGAATATAATGGTTATTTTTTGTCTTTTCTTTTTTTTCTCTTTTTTCTTTTTTTCAATGTCCAATTTTTTTTTATTTGACAACGAAATCGTTTCTAATTTAGCCATTTTTTTTATGAATGAACTCCATGTCAGTGTGGTTTTGGTTTTGACGCTTCAGTCCTCGAAACCAACCGACATCAAGAATTGGGAAGGAGGAGGGGGGGGGGGGAGGGCGCAGAAGGAGAAAGATTATTTGATTTCCTTCTTTTTTTTTTTTCAAAATCAATTGTTCAGCAGACAGAAACGGGCATCTTCGTCTCTAACCCCTCCTTCTCCCGTAAAGAAGGTTGTGTGTGTGTGTGTGTGTGTGTGTGAGAGAGAGAGAGAGAGAGAGGAGAGAGAGAGAAGACAGACAGACAGACAGACAGACAGACAGACAGACAGAGGGAGGGAGGACAGAGAGAGAAGAAGAATGTGTGATTGCAATTGATGGACATTCTTTTTAAAGAACTGCATTTTTTTAACTGCCCATGTTAAATATGTCGTCGTCCTGGTGGACTTAGTATCCATAATAGATACCTCCCCCTTCCGTCACTATGACTGTTGGGTTGGTTATCCTCTCTTTACCAGTTAAACCTGAGTGTAACCCCACCAACAGCCGCCATCTCACAATGACCTCAGCAACAGCATCAGATGCACACGTATCGTCACATAAACTACCTGACACATGTATTGTCACACAAACTACCTTATTGTCACACAAACTACTTTTGTTCGCATCCTGTTGACTGATTTCTCATCAGCTTTTACTACTTTTCAACTACACATTATGCCAAAGAACTCCAAACTTTACAGGTCAACCCAAAATTGATTTTATGGATTGTAAACTTTTTAGCCAACAGTAGAAAGAAACTCGTGGAGAGCGTGGCAGCAGAGAGTCCTCAGAAGAGAAGCTCCCTTCAAGCAAGTGTTTCGGCCCTTATCTCCTGACACTCTAGGGGGGTTGGGCCACACCCGGTTCATGACTCCGGATGTCCCTCTGCTGCCCCTTTTTTTTCCCATCTTGGGACGAGCCATGGCTGGGATTCGAACCCATGACCTTCTGGACATGCTCATTTTCCACTTAATGACTCGCGCTTTAACCACTGAGCCACAGGGACACCTGATATTTCGTAGGGAAATTAAGCCTTATGAAGTTCACTTTTGTTCCTCCTTGACCAGATCCAGCTTGAACACCTCTCTGCCTCTTCTGCCGCTTCCGCCATTGCTTTCAGGGCTCTGGTTTTTGCCGTCCCTGCAACTGAGAGCTGTTTCATGAGGCTGTATGCAGACGTTCCTACAAACCCCCTAGCTCCAATTTCTGCAGTGAGGACTTTGACCTGATAGCCTTCTCTCCTCAGGCTGTTTGCCAGATCAGCATACTTTTCAGTCTTGTAGATTTGAGCTGCCTCCATTCTGTTCTCATATGGCACCGTGAGCTCGATCATGATCAGCTGCTTGGTTGACTTAGAGTGGACTACTATGTCTGGTCTCATGCCACTCTTGCTGATGATCTCTGGGTGACTCTTCCATTCTGGGAGGTCTGCAGTGCACTCCCAGTCATCTGCCCCGTCCAGCAGATCTGCCTGCATGTTTCGAGTGGCACTGTTGTTCTTGGCCATGATTTGCTGCCTCCTGCCGTGAAGAATGTTGCGGGTGCTTTTGGAGTCCTGATTTTCCCTTTTGTGGTGGTGGTACTAGCCCAGACTACTTGTACAATCTCTTTGAGCACTTGGTTGTGCCTCCATGTGTACCTTCCTTGAGCCAGGGCTACTTTACATGAACTTAGGACATGCTCCACTGTTTGTTTTTCATGGCAGAGGGGGCATGCAGGATCGTCTGTTTTCCCCCACTTCACCAAGTTTGCATTTGAGGGCAGAAGGTCATATGCAGATCTGAGAATGAAGCTGATCCTGAGAGGGGCCATATGCCAAATGTCATTCCAAGTGAGACTTCTTTGGAGTGCATTCTCCCACGTTGTCCATTGCCCTTGCTGGCTCTGCTGGACTGCTTTTTGGAGTCTTTTTTGGTCTTCTTTTCTCATCTCCTGAATCATCATGTCTCTTTTGGCTTTTCCTTTGGCCTTTGACCACCATTCAGTTTTGGTCACCCCCAGTCCTTGTCTGTTGGTCTGTGTGTGTCCTGTTATTTCTCTGATCTTGAGACTTTCTTTTGCAGAATCCATCGCCTCTTGAACTTTCCATTTTCTGCCTGTCTTCAGCTGGGGCTTGATTGCTTCTATCACCTTGTCTCCTGAGTCCTCCAGCATGCTTTGAAGTCTGATCTTCCCTGCTTTGTATTCCTCCAGAATGGATTTCAGTGGTAGTTTCAGCTTTGCTTGGCGACAGTACAGCGCTATGTCAGTCAGACAGGGTGGGACACCAAGCCATTTCCTTGTGAACTTGTTGATTTTGGCTTCCATTGCCTCCACTATGCTGGTGCAGATGTCGTATATCATCAGAGGCCATAGGAGCTTTGGTATCAGCATGAACTGCAGACACCAGACCTTGTATTTGCCAGGGAGCCCACACTGGTCAATGGTCTCCAAGCCTTCCTCCGCCATCTGCTTGGTTTCTTTTGCTCTTTGTGTGTCTTTCAGCGTATCATCATACCATCTTCCGAGGCTCTTGACTGGTTCTTCTGTGACTGTTGGAATGGCCTGGTTGGCAACACTGAAGACCACAGATCCGGCCACTTTTCCTTTCCTCAGTGAGAGACTCCGTGATTTCTTTGGCTTGAACTTCATTCGGATGAGGCAACTATGTCGTCCAGCCTCTCCAGCACATGACGTGTCTCGTCTTCTCTGGATGAAATCACTGTAGTGTCATCCATGAAGGCCTTGAGAGGAGGCATCTTGTATCCATCGCCAAGGTCTGTTTGTCTCGCGTTGTTTGTTGCTGCTTTCAAGATGAGTTCCATTGCCAGCACGAACAGTATTGGGGAAATTGCACAGCCCATTGCAATACCCACTTCCAAGTTGATCCAGTCTGTTGTGTACTCCTTGGTAGAGAACCACATTGAGAAGCCATTGAAGTACTTCTTGAGCATGTCGCGGATGTTCTTTGGCACATGGTACATCTCAAGAGCAACTGTATCATCTCATGGGGCACAGATCCATATGCGTTTGCCAGATCAAGCCACACTACGTCCAGGTCTCTCTTTTTTGTTTTTGCTTTTTGGATTGCGTCCCAGATCATTGTGGCGTGTTCTACACAGCCAGCCACGCCTGGGATGCCACCTTTCTGGACTGACACATCCAAGTACTTGTTTTCCATCAGGTACTTGGTCAACCTTGCTGCCATGACAGAGAAGAAGATTTTCCCTTCGACGTTCAGTAGTGATATTGGCCTGAACTGGCTGATGTCACTTGAGTTTTGCTCTTTGGGGATGTACACACCATCTGCCGTCATCCACTGGCCGCTGATCTTCTGGTTTCTCCAAGCCGATCGCAGCAGCCTGTGGAGCCACTCCAGCACCTTGGGACATTTCTTGTAAAGCTGGTAAGGTATTCCGTTTGGCCCTGGTGATGATTTGGCTCTGGCTTTGTCGACCACCTTCTTGATTTCCGCCAACGTTGGAGGCTTGCCATTGAACTGTTCCTCAGGGTTGGTTGGCCACACCAGACCTTGAATGTCGAGTGGTGCTTTGCTCTGTGGGTCAGAGTATGTTTTCCTCAGATGCTGCTCAAGAACTCCTTTGTCCACACTTAGGGTCCCAGATTTTGGCTGCTCAAACAGTGTTCTGGCAAACTGGAAGGGGTCTCTGAAGAAGCGCTCTTGTGTCTTCTTCTTTTTGCTCTTCCTCTTCCTCGCAGATTCCGCTTTGCTGAGGGCGCTGTGTTTTTCTTTCAGGTCTTTCCACAGTTTTTCCAAGCCTTGTTTTTCAGCTGGCAGTGCGGTCTTCATTTGCATCTTGAGGTTTTTCTTTTGGACCCTGATCTTGTCCATCTTTTCTTGGCGTCTGGATTTCTTTGGAGGTGTTTTCTCTTTGGGTAGTTTTGCTCCATAGGCGTCTCTACATGTGGCATACACAATGTCCCCATATGTGGCTAGTTTGTGTTCCAGGGTGCTTTTCCCTATCAGTGCATCGAGTCTTTGGACGATTTTTGCATCCAGTTTCTCCCAATCTTCAGTTTCGTTTGCTCGTGGCAGGTTGAGTTTCAGGCGCCTGGCATCGAGGGCCTGTGCAAATTCCTCATCCGAACCAACAGCGTGGATGTCCTTGGCACTGTGGTTTAAATCCTGGCCTTGGTCTTCCGACGTCTTATCTGCTGATGCAGTGCGCTGCTGCTCATTCAGATGAGTCTTCACACATCCCATCTTTGTTCTGTGGATCTTCATGCCACGGG
>CM065725.1:34971817-35066817 GCA_033310375.1 Conus canariensis
GGGGGTTGGGCCACACCCGGTTCATGACTCCGGATGTCCCTCTGCTGCCCCTTTTTTTCCCATCTTGGGACGAGCCATGGCTGGGATTCGAACCCATGACCCTCTGGACATGCTCATTTTCCACTTAATGACTCGCGCTTTAACCACTGAGCCACAGGGACACCTGATATTTGTAGGGAAATTAAGCCTTATGAAGTTCACTTTTGTTCCTCCTTGACCAGATCCAGCTTGAACACCTCTCTGCCGCTTCTGCCATTGCTTTCAGGGCTCTGGTTTTTTCCTTCCCTGCAACTGAGAGCTGTTTCATGAGGCTGTATGCAGACGTTCCTACAAACCCCCTAGCTCCAATTTCTGCAGTGAGGACTTTGACCTGATAGCCTTCTCTCCTCAGGCTGTTTGCCAGATCAGCATACTTTTCAGTCTTGTAGATTTGAGCTGCCTCCATTCTGTTCTCATATGGCACCGTGAGCTCGATCATGATCAGCTGCTTGGTTGACTTAGAGTGGACTACTATGTCTGGTCTCATGCCACTCTTGCTGATGATCTCTGGGTGACTCTTCCATTCTGGGAGGTCTGCAGTGCACTCCCAGTCATCTGCCCCGTCCAGCAGACTCTGCCTGCATGTTTCGAGTGGCACTGTTGTTCTTGGCCATGATTTGCTGCCTCCTGCCGTGAAGAATGTTGCGGGTGCTTTTGGAGTCCTGATTTTCCCTTTTGTGGTGTTGGTACTAGCCCAGACTACTTGTACAATTTCTTTGAGCACTTGGTTGTGCCTCCATGTGTACCTTCCTTGAGCCAGGGCTACTTTACATGAGCTTAGGACATGCTCCACTGTTTGTTTTTCATGGCAGAGGGGGCATGCAGGATCGTCTGTTTTCCCCCACTTCACCAGGTTTGCATTTGAGGGCAGAAGGTCATATGCAGATCTGAGAATGAAGCTGATCCTGAGAGGGGCCATGTGCCAAATGTCATTCCAAGTGAGACTTCTTTGGAGTGCATTCTCCCACGTTGTCCATTGCCCTTGCTGGCTCTGCTGGACTGCTTTTTGGAGTCTTTTTTGGTCTTCTTCTTTTCTCATCTCCTGAATCATCATGTCTCTTTTGGCTTTTCCTTTGGCCTTTGACCACCATTCAGTTTTGGTCACCCCAGTCCCTGTCTGTTGGTCTGTGTGTGTCCTGTTATTTCTCTGATCTTGAGACTTTCTTTTGCAGAATCCATCGCCTCTTGAACTTTCCATTTTCTGCCTGTCTTCAGCTGGGGCTTAATTGCTTCTACCACCTTGTCTCCTGAGTCCTCCAGCATGCTTTGAAGTCTGATCTTCCCTGCTTTGTATTCCTCCAGGATGGATTTCAGGGGTAGTTTCAGCTTTGCTTGGCGGCAGTACAGTGCTATGTCAGTCAGACAGGGTGGGACACCAAGCCATTTCCTTGTGAACTTGTTGATTTTGGCTTCCATTGCCTCCACTATGCTGGTGCAGATGTCGTATATCATCAGAGGCCATAGCAGCTTTGGTATCAGCATGAACTGCAGACACCAGACCTTGTATTTGCCAGGGAGCCCACACTGGTCAATGGTCTCCAAGCCTTCCTCCGCCATCTGCTTGGTTTCTTTTGCTCTTTGTGTGTCTTTCAGCGTATCATCATACCATCTTCCAAGGCTCTTGACTGGTTCTTCTGTGACTGTTGGAATGGCCTGGTTGGCAACACTGAAGACCACAGATCCGGCCACTTTTCCTTTCCTCAGTGAGAGACTCCGTGATTTCTTTGGCTTGAACTTCATTCTGGATGAGGCAACTATGTCGTCCAGCCTCTCCAGCACATGACGTGTCTCGTCTTCTCTGGATGAAATCACTGTAGTGTCATCCATGAAGGCCTTGAGAGGAGGCATCTTGTATCCATCGCCAAGGTCTGTTTGTCTCGCGTTGTTTGTTGCTGCTTTCAAGATGAGTTCCATTGCCAGCACGAACAGTATTGGGGAAATTGCACAGCCCATTGCAATACCCACTTCCAAGTTGATCCAGTCTGTTGTGTACTTCTTGGTAGAGAACCGCATTGAGAAGCCATTGAAGTACTTCTTGAGCATGTCGCGGATGTTCTTTGGCACATGGTACATCTCAAGAGCCAACTGTATCATCTCATGGGGCACAGATCCATATGCGTTTGCCAGATCAAGCCACACTACGTCCAGGTCTCTCTTTTCTGTTTTTGCTTTTTGGATTGCGTCCCAGATCATTGTGGCGTGTTCTACACAGCCCGCCACGCCTGGGATGCCACCTTTCTGGACTGACACATCCAAGTACTTGTTTTCCATCAGGTACTTGGTCAGCCTTGCTGCCATGACAGAGAAGAAGATTTTCCCTTCGACGTTCAGTAGTGATATTGGCCTGAACTGGCTAATGTCACTTGAGTTTTGCTCTTTGGGGATGTACACACCATCTGCCGTCATCCACTGGCCGCTGATCTTCTGGTTTCTCCAAGCCGATCGCAGCAGCCTGTGGAGCCACTCCAGCACCTTGGGACATTTCTTGTAAAGCTGGTAAGGTATTCCGTTTGGCCCTGGTGATGATTTGGCTCTGGCTTTGTCGACCACCTTCTTGATTTCCGCCAACGTTGGAGGCTTGCCATTGAACTGTTCCTCAGGGTTGGTTGGCCACACCAGACCTTGAATGTCGAGTGGTGCTTTGCTCTGTGGGTCAGAGTATGTTTTCCTCAGATGCTGCTCAAGAACTCTTTTGTCCACACTTAGGGTCCCAGATTTTGGCTGCTCAAACAGTGTTCTGGCAAACTGGAAGGGGTCTCTGAAGAAGCGCTCTTGTGTCTTCTTCTTTTTGCTCTTCCTCTTCCTCGCAGATTCCGCTTTGCTGAGGGCACTGTGTTTTTCTTTCAGGTCTTTCCACAGTTTTTCCAAGCCTTGTTTTTCAGCTGGCAGTGCGGTCTTCATTTGCATCTTGAGGTTTTTCTTTTGGACCCTGATCTTGTCCATCTTTTCTTGGCGTCTGGATTTCTTTGGAGGTGTTTTCTCTTTGGGTAGTTTTGCTCCATAGGCGTCTCTACATGTGGCATACACAATGTCCCCATATGTGGCTAGTTTGTGTTCCAGGGTGCTTTTCCCTATCAGTGCATCGAGTCTTTGGACGATTTTTGCATCCAGTTTCTCCCAATCTTCAGTTTCGTTTGCTCGTGGCAGGTTGAGTTTCAGGTGCCTGGCATCGAGGGCCTGTGCAAATTCCTCATCCGAACCAACAGCGTGGATGTCCTTGGCACTGTGGTTTAAATCCTGGCCTTGGTCTTCCGACGTCTTATCTGCTGATGCAGTGCGCTGCTGCTCATTCAGATGAGTCTTCACACATCCCATCTTTGTTCTGTGGATCTTCATGCCACGGGTGGTAGCGAAACGCTTTCCACAGACACATGGATATTCCATTTGGTCCATGTTCATAGTCCGTTTGGGATTTGCAGTCATGATTGGTTGAGCACCGATGGATTCATCATTCTCTCCCCCTTTCGGTGAATCCTGGGAGCATCTTTTCCTTTTATTTTTAGTAGCCACATGTTTAAGGCAAAGTGGGGAGCCAGCCCACAAAGCCCTTGGTTCTGGTCTTTCCCAGTGTCCTCTGGTCTTTCCCGGACGTCCTCCGGCCTATTCCCGGAAGTCAATGGTTTACCCATGCATCAGTAGAAAGAAACTCGTGGAGAGCGTGGCAGCAGAGAGTCCTCAGAAGAGAAGCCCCCTTCAAGCAAGTGTTTCGGCCCTTATCTCCTGACACTCTAGGGGGGTTGGGCCACACCCGGTTCATGACTCCGGATGTCCCTCTGCTGCCCCTTTTTTTCCCATCTTGGGACGAGCCATGGCTGGGATTCGAACCCATGACCCTCTGGACATGCTCATTTTCCACTTAATGACTCGCGCTTTAACCACTGAGCCACAGGGACACCTGATATTTGTAGGGAAATTAAGCCTTATGAAGTTCACTTTTGTTCCTCCTTGACCAGATCCAGCTTGAACACCTCTCTGCCGCTTCTGCCATTGCTTTCAGGGCTCTGGTTTTTTCCTTCCCTGCAACTGAGAGCTGTTTCATGAGGCTGTATGCAGACGTTCCTACAAACCCCCTAGCTCCAATTTCTGCAGTGAGGACTTTGACCTGATAGCCTTCTCTCCTCAGGCTGTTTGCCAGATCAGCATACTTTTCAGTCTTGTAGATTTGAGCTGCCTCCATTCTGTTCTCATATGGCACCGTGAGCTCGATCATGATCAGCTGCTTGGTTGACTTAGAGTGGACTACTATGTCTGGTCTCATGCCACTCTTGCTGATGATCTCTGGGTGACTCTTCCATTCTGGGAGGTCTGCAGTGCACTCCCAGTCATCTGCCCCGTCCAGCAGACTCTGCCTGCATGTTTCGAGTGGCACTGTTGTTCTTGGCCATGATTTGCTGCCTCCTGCCGTGAAGAATGTTGCGGGTGCTTTTGGAGTCCTGATTTTCCCTTTTGTGATGTTGGTACTAGCCCAGACTACTTGTACAATTTCTTTGAGCACTTGGTTGTGCCTCCATGTGTACCTTCCTTGAGCCAGGGCTACTTTACATGAGCTTAGGACATGCTCCACTGTTTGTTTTTCATGGCAGAGGGGGCATGCAGGATCGTCTGTTTTCCCCCACTTCACCAGGTTTGCATTTGAGGGCAGAAGGTCAGGATTGTAGCCAGCATTTTTTGTTTGTTTATTTGTTGCTGGTGGTGGTTTTGTTTGTTTTGTTTGTTTGTTTGTTTTTATAGTTTTGAACACACGTCATTTATGTCAAATTAATTGGCAGTGGGGGGGGGTGTTGAATGAAGGTAAAAGACTGTTACACATTCATACAATGGACTTTTTTTTTTGCTGTTGTCATGTTGCATTAGTGGAGGTGTTTTGTTTGTTTTTGCCTTTAGGATTTTGTTTTCGTCATGATCAGTCTGTTAGTTTGTGAATGCAAATAAATTTAGTTACCCTACTCAGCCTCTGGATCTGCCTGTAAACTTGATTTAATGGGGAAATTCCAGTAACAGTCTCCAAGCCAATCTTGCATATTTGCATTGGCCAGTGGAGTGATTGACTTGGAACTCTGTGTGTGGTATCCATTTAGATTTGTGTGAGTCAAACCTAAAATCTGCTGCAGAGAGTAGAGACAGCTGGAGCGAAACATGACTTTCACAGCGCTGGGAGCCAGGCAGCCATATTTCTTTTTCTTTTTTTAGTTTGCATTAACCTGTACTGCGACAGCTGACTAGTTTCACCTGTCTGCTTTATCATTTGGTTTGGGGGTGTTTTGACAATGTGAGGAAAACACACATCTTGCAGTGGAGGCAGTAGGGAATGTGTGGGGGTGGAGTGGAGGGGGAGGGTGGACGTGGTGTAGGTATGTGAGGCTTGAGAAACTGGGAAAGATTTATGAGAAACGGTCAAAAGGACTATGAAAAAGATGATAGACCAGCATGAGAATATTTGGTATGTACAGATTTATGGAAACAGTTTAACATCCTGAAGTGTTCACAGGAAAGAAAATAAGAAAATATTCAGAACAGGGTAAAAGTTGTTGATGGCCATTTCTTAGAGTAGTAGGAGAAAAGAAAAGTACTTTGAATGCTCATTTTCACTTAAAAGAAGGAAAATAGTGTGAAAAACAACAACAAAGAATGATTATCCATCAGGTTTTTTGTTCCAACTTTGAAAAAGAAATCATTGACTAGTTCATAACAAGAATATTTGTAGGACAAATTGAGTTTTTAATGAGTATGTTATCACTGCATCTGTTACTGGTGTGTTTAATTGCATGGTTTATTTTTAAGATATTCTTACTACAGGCAACAGCAAGGACACTTGAAGGTGTGCTCCAAGTCAGTGGTCTTTGTTCCAAAACAGATTCAGTGGCCTATCATCAAGGTCTGTATACTGTAGCCTGAATACATTTGTTTACAAGGAAACTGTGTGTGTGTGTGTGTGTGTGCGTGTGTGCGTGTGTGTGTGTGTGTGTGTGTGTGCGTGTGTGTGTGTGTGTGTGTGTGTGTGTGTTTGTGTATGAGCCAGTCCACGGGCATGTGCATGAATGTGTGTGTCCATTAGTTTTTGTAATTGTTTATATTGAGAGCAATGTGCTTCAGTCATTCGGCACATTTGTGTTAAATTAAGGTGTATGATTTTGTAGATGTTTAAGACATTTCTTTCTGGTGTTTCAGACATTCCCCTCCTCTTACCTTCACTTCTCTTCCCCCTCCCTCCTTGCCCCTCCCCACTTCTGTTGTTGTTGTTGTTTTTTTTTTTGTTTTAGCAGGAATTAGAGGTTGGTAGGCATTAAGTAAAAGGAGGTAAACAACCAGTGAACATGTTCATGGTTATGACCATTCAATTCAGACTTTGGAAGGTAATCATTCTCCTTTTTTTATGTGTAAGTGAAATCTCCATTTAACTGATTGGTCTTTGATCACTGATTTTTCGTTCTCTTTGCACACAAGGACACCAATGGACCTTCCCATTTGCTGCGCCACTTTCCACCCCACCAAGTGATATGACCATCTCCTGTGACAGTTGTTTTTGTTTGGTTGTTTTGACAAAAATGCCCAATCCGTGAAAGCCTGCAGCACAGTGCAGCAGTCTTGGAGGTTCTGTTCAGTAAATTGAAAATATATGATGAAATGCCCAGTTTAGAGATACTGTGATAAGAAGCACAGGAAATATCAGCCAGGACATACTGCATGCCTGCATGGCATACGTGTATACTTGTACATATGAGTGTACACATGTGCATATAGGAAGTAAAGCTCCGTTGAAAAGTTGAGAATATAAATGATGATCGGAGATAAAACACACATACACACTCCCAGATACCCCTGTTTTCCTCCCTAAAAACAAAAACAAAAACTAAACAAACAAAAAAAACAAAAAAAATCCAGTGTCAAAGAATGGAGTGTATGAGAATCTGAGTAAGCATTATGACTTATTCCAACACTGATGTGTTCATTAGAGTCAGTAGTGCTTTACAGTGGAGAACATTGCAAGGTTCATTACCAACTCAAATGTGGCTTCAAACCTATTTAGTAAGATATGATGGAAATGACTTAAAAGAAAAAAAAGAACAAATATATTATGAAAAAAGGATAATATACATATATATATATATGTATATACATTGTTATCCGCCCCTCTCGCTGTCTCTTTCTCTTCATCCTCACTTCTCTCTCTCTCTCTCTCTCTCTCTCTCTCTCTCTCTCTCTCTCTCTCTCTCTCTCTCTCTGTCTCGGTTTCTCTAACTTTCATACTTTCATACATGTATAATTATCTTTGTCGCTTCTTCCCCCACTGTCTTTTGAAGATTTTGTAACCCCCCCCCCCCCCCCCCCCCCCCTCAGCCAAGGGATAACTCATGCTTAAATCCCTCTTCCCTGCTTTCTCACCTACCCTCCCTGTCCCCCTTCCTTGTTCTCCTCTCCCCTCTCCCTCCCTTCCTCTCTGGTGTGCTTTTCCATCTTCCATTGGAGGCTTTTCACCCTCTTTCCTGTTGAGAATTTGGACAGGCCATCAGATGTTATATGTGTACAGATCATGCTTCACCATACAATCGCCGCCACTTTAGTAGGGCATTGTGTGATTGCATCAATTGTCATGGTGGTGATGACTGCCTGTTTCCTTCCTGTTTCAGTTTCCCATGAAGAATGTGGATAGGATTGAGGAGTATGAACCGGGCTTGCTTTCCAAGTAAGAAGCTCTGACGTTGACGGTGACATCAATGTATGGGGAATGTATTGGGGCACATGCACACATATGCACTTACGCACACGTGTAGGCACACAAGCATGCATACATATGTACACATACACACACACATACACGCACACATACACGCACGCACGCATGCATGGCACGCCGCACACAGCAGCACACACACACACACACACACACACACACACACACACACACACACACACTCACTACTCACACACGCACGCACGCACGCACGCACGCACGCAGAGTTCATTTTTTCTTACAATCTATCCATGTAATCAATTTTTCATTGAATAGTGGCATTTTATACTTCACCTCAGATAAGCAGTTAAACTGTGCAAATAAAGAAAGTCACAATTTTCAGATGAAGTGTCAGAAAATATATCTTAGAAAAAAAAGTATATGAAAAAAAGAAATTTTACATAGAGCACACCTAGAGTTATTTATGATTGGCGTAAATTGCTTGACTTCCACAACTGAAGATTGATATATTGAAACAACTAGTTTTGAAAGTATTTCAGTGAATATTTTTGTTGTTGTTGTTTTTTGGCTGTCCCATATTCAGTGCCACCTCAGTGGCATTGCACCCACACCGCTCATTCCGACTCCCCGTCCACAGCTACAACCCGGTCAGTCCCGCCACAGCCCTGGCACCGGCAGTCCACAGGGAGCAGTCAATATCAAGTCAAGAGGCAACCCACCGGAGGAGACACTGCACTGCTGCCGAGTCACTTCGGTGGTGTTCAGTGGCACCTGTTCTGATCAGCATACGCAGGACACCACCTACTAAGCCCCCTACTGACGACAATAATTGCTTTGTCGCTGAGCCGGCATAAGTGAGCTCTCCCTCCGTAGGGCACCACCACGTTCATCCAACGACAGACCCCATGGACTTGCCGATACCAGTGACCCTGATGGAATTAAACCAAGGCCACAGACATGGAGAAGACATCAAAACTGAGGTCACCATGAGAGCAGGGCATGGAGTGCCACAGAGTTTGAGAGTTTTCTTTAAATGCTGATCAGTGAGAATGAGGATGATGAAGATGATGCTACGGATTTCCATTCCGGTTTGAGACTGCATCACAGGGCAGTACTCTACGCTTCCTTTCATGACATATCCCAGCATCAACCAGGCCTAAGAGATACAGACACCTGCAGTGATGGTCATGAAATTTGAGCAACACTCTCAGAAATGCATCCATGAAGTGGATGAAACTCGACTGAGTGGTCCCAGTCTTCCCAACTGAGCCCGTAGCAAACTGAACTCTGGGTAGGAGCCGGTCGGGGAAGAAAAATCCCACATGACTCTGATGGGAATCAAACCCACGACCTCCCAGCCAGGAGTTCGCGACACTAGCGACTTCACCACGGCGGTTGGTAATATGTTATATATTTGTAGATTATGTGCTAAATATGAAAATCATAGTTATTTTAAACTGATTGCTCCCTATTTTGTTTTTAATATTTACTCTTTTCCCGGTCATGCACAGTTTTTCTGTGTTCCAAGTGTTTACTCTCCTCTCCCTCTCCACAGTATTTTGTGTCCACATAATTCCAGATATTTGCCCTACCCCTTCTACTGTAGTCTGTTTCCAATATGTTCCAAGTATTTACCCCACCACCCCACTCCTCCTCCACTCTCTTCCTGCTAAAATCTGTGTTCAACAAGAAATCTTAAATGAGGCAGGGAAAAGTAAACGATAAAGAACAAACAAAGTAGGGTAACTCTTGCTCTCATGACAAAATAAATACATGCCCGTAACCCCTAAATGAATGCTGTTTATGGCATGGAGTCGCCCAGCAGAAATGACAACACAGAACACACAGAACAGACAAGGAGACATCCCCAGCATTCTAAATATTTATCTGTACACCCTTAGCTCTGCACCTACCCCAGCCATCTTGTGTTTTCACTGTGTTCCAAATCTTTCACCCATTCCCACCAGCTGTATTTTGTGTCCGTTGTGTTCCAAATGTTGACTCACTTCCCCCCACCCCACCCTCAGCCCCCCCCCCCCCCCCCCCTCTGCCATGTTCCACACACACACACACACACACACACACACACCTTATTCTGTGTTCACTGAGCCAAACATCCCCCCTCCCCCTTCCACCCTCTTTCCACCCCCAACCTCTTCCCCCTCCCCCTTTTCTTCCCCTCACTTACACATTGTTGTACCCCATGTTCACTGTGTTCCAAATGTTTACCATCCACCTCACTCCAACCCTTTTGCCATATTTGATGCCCACAGTGTCCCAAATATTTTTCTTCCACCAATCCTTCTACCCCCCCCCCCCCCCCCCCCCCCCCACCCCACCTCTAACCTCTTCCTTTCCTCCCTTAATTTCTGATCTGATGTTTGTATATTTGGTTTACAGCGTGCCATCTCTTTTTTTTTTTTTTTTTCTTTCAGAGCAAAGAACGTTCTGAAGATAGTGTCCAACCAGTATGTGGAGATGAAGGCAAAGAACATCGTGGCTCCCTTTGTCTTCAAAAAGGTGAGTGCCCGGAGTGAAATAGACCGGCAGTGTGGTCATCCTTCAGTGGCAGATCTGATGTGACAGGGCAGAGATTTAAATGGAGACATATCAAAACACTACCCAGTAACACGTCAGTCAAGACCATTAGGAATGGTTGAAAGGTATTGAAATTAAAAATGTTGTAAATTGGATGGTTTTAATTCTGTTGAAAAACAAATGTGATTTTGGTAAAAAGAAGAAAAGTGCCACATTCCTTCCCGCTTCCTGCCCTGTGTATTTCCAACTTCGGGCAAGTATTCTTCTTCTTCCCCACTCTCGCCCCCAAAACATCAAACCAGCAGTGCCCGCACACACACAAACACACACATACATGCACATGCACACACACACACACACACACGCACACGCATGCACACACACACACACACACACACACACACACACACACACACACACACACACACACACACACACGCACACATATACGCACACACATAAATGCTCATATGCACACAAAACAACAGGCCCTTAGAATTTCAGAGTATCAGACTTTAGTTAGCGAGATAAACCTGGGTGTGGCAGTGAATTATGAACTGGAATGAGCTGTGTGGCAGTAGTGCCCCCTCAGGGGCATGCGAGATGCGACAGGAAAAAAAAACAACTGCGATTGTAATCCTGCTTGCTAACTCTGCTTTGGGATTGATGTAACTTCTTTTTTTGTTTTTGTTTTGTTTTGTTTGTTTGTTTTGTTTTGTTTGTTAGGCAGTGGAGGTGGAGGGTGGGACATTGAGTTGGGGGATGGATTATCACTGAATTATTTTTTTCGGTGTATGTGTGTTTGTGTCTGTGTGTGCAGACTTACGATAAACTACCTCATGATCGATATTTGTCAATACCTGTTTTTCTGAGAAAGCTAAAGAACTTGCATTAGTATTTTTTTTTCTTTGGTATTCAAATTGATTACATGAAGAATCTCAGAAAAAAACAAAAAGAAATAAGTTACGTACCGAAGGGGTTTGTCTTGAATCCACTCCCAGTCACACCTGTCCAGGCCTCAGTGTCTGTGCTGATGGCTCAACTGCTTGTCCTGGCAGTGTGTTTTACTGCAATCCAACCCCCCCCCCTCCCGTCCCATACCACCTCCACCCTCTCATACTCCTACACTTCACCAAGAGTTTGAACATGATGCAGACATAGCCCTGAGAAATGGAGATGCATGGAAGTGTCGTTTGGTCAGGTGAAGGGAGACCATCTGTTCACGCTGAACTATGCCAGTGTGGAGGACGCCATGGGCCCCATGTGTCAAATTCAGCGGGCCTCCACCCTGATGCACGCCGACCAGGAGGCCATGGTAAGTCAGTGCCTGTTGGCCGATTGTCTGTGTGGTAGTGAGGTAATGTCAGTGCCAAAGAGTTTTTATTGTCTGTGGATTGCTTTACTTTTTGTGCATGGCAGGCTTCAGAGATGGTTTGAGTAGCCGTGACCACAGTTGAGAACACACTAACATGTATATATGCAAACTCACACACACACACACACACACACACACACACACACACACACACACACACACACACACACACACACAGAGGCAGTCAATTGTTTGCATACAGGTGCATGTTTGTTATGGACACTATATCTTCATTTCTGTTACTGCCTCTGGTGCTCTCTCTCTCCCTCTCTCTCTCTCTCTCTCTCTCTCCCCTCTCCCTCCCTCCCTCCCTCCCCCCCCCCCTTTATCTCTCTTGCTTGCTCTCTCTCCTTCCAACTCTCTCTGTTCTTCCCTGTCTTCATTTCTTTCCATCTTTTTCTTTGTGTTCGCTGTGTATATCACCATGTACACTCTGTGTATCACCCTGTGTACGCTCTACCAGTCTCTTTCCTGCCTGGTGTCACAATATTGTGCACATTACTTTTGTTGAAAATAGTTTCATGCAGATTCAGAAACCAGTTTCAGAATGATAGAATTGTTATCTTGTATGTAATGAAATTATGTTTCTGTTCTTCTGATTATTTTTCCATTTTCTTGTTTAAAAAAAGACAAAAAAAAAAAACCCTTTATATTCTTTGATACTGTGTTTGCTAAGCATTTCCTGTCCACATGTTTTCAAGAATTAGCTGTGTTTTCTTTATGCTTCATATGATATGTTTGCATAGTAGGACAGATGTTAGGCCCTTATGACCTCTTCGGTTTGAAAAACTAATCCATTCAAATTTTCTTAAACCTGTCTATGTGGTGCGATCCATATCCATTTTTATGGAAGGCAATATTGAAGAGATATGATGTATTTTTTTATGTTCATTTTAGATAACTGCAATTGAACTTGTCAGGGATCCTTGAGTGTAATTTCTGTTTATTTCAGATCAATGCTATTGTGCTGTCAAGGCAGTCTCGAGTGAAATTCAACACTAGCTGGTGTGTATTTCATTTTCTTTTTATCTGTTTCCTGCTTTGCAGTTTCGTAGAATCTTTTTTCTTTTAAAGTAGGAAAATCTGATTGGATAGAAAGAAAATTCTGAAGTTTACATTTGTGCTTGCATATTTGATATGATGTGTGTGCTAATCCAGGGGTACAGCACTTTAGGAGAAAGACAGAAAACTGAACCTTGTAGAAACGTTTGGTAGAATAGTCATTTGAAAACAATAGTATGCATTGTATGGGTAATGTTTTATGGCAAATTTGATTCGACAAAAAAACCTCTTGGTCACAGGCTGCTCTTTGCAGGGATGGTTCATCATCTTATCTTGCATCACTTGTGTGTGTGTGTGTGTGTGTGTGTGTGTGTGTATGTGTGTGTGCGCGCACCTGTCAAAATAGATTTTTTCTACTGAATTCAGTGTTTCCAAAGCCATGCATAAATATAAATGAAGCACAGAGTTTAACTCAGATGCATTAAAATATTGGACTGTGTGTCACTGTAAGGCACTTTAATTTTTTCAATGAAATGCACAGGCCAGTTGTCCATAGCGCAGTCAACAGACGTATGATGCAGCAGAGAACATTAGAGGAAGTTCCTTCCATTTTTTCCTGGTCATCGTTGCACATTCTCTGAAACATTCCATGCAACTGTGAAGTGATTACAGTAGTAAGCATAGCAGATAGTTATTTCCCCTCTGTGCTCATGAGCATGCATGCACACACACTCCAGTATCAAAATGTCGTGCTTGTTGTGGCTAAAAAAAAAAAATCAAGAAACATGGTTGAATGGTTCTGTGAGATACGCCTGTGCCTTCAACTGTGTCTGCTTCAGTAAATCCACTTCTAACAGTGTTTTACATCAGTGGTGTTCCCCCACACCGTCATTCCCCCAGCTTTCCCTGTCTTTGCTTTTTCAAAAATGTGATGTGGTATCCCTCAGAAATTAGAAACTTGACTTGCAGAAATTCAAGTGAAAGATTCACAATGACCCACAGAGTTTTTCATTTGGAATGCTGGATAATCCTCTTGCTGCTGTTGCTTCTCTTGCACATGCAGAGTGTACTGCACACAGCACTTTTGAGGTATGGGTCGTCCAAGGGACTAGCATCCAGACCATCACTACAGATCTTTTGTGTACAGAGACCAAACCTTTCTTGATTTGAATCTAAAAGAATGATGGGAAATGAGAGGAACCATTTTCACACAAAGGAAGAAGAATTATGTCCAGAGAAACTATATCCAAAGGAAATATTTCTCAGGAACCTTGAGGAATTATGTTCAAACAAACAGAAGAGGAACCATATGTACAGAAGTGAACTATATCTAGCTGTAAAAAATATCATGTTCAAGGAAATAACAGGACTAATTTCAAAGAAATGAGGAGCTATGTGTAAAGAAATCAGAGGAATTGTGTTCAAACAAAAAGAGAAACTGTGTGTGAAGAAACAAGACTTACGCTCAAATAGAGGTGTTTTTTTTTTCAGATTAGCATTCACCGTTTGTATGTAAAGGAAAGCTAAGCTTATTATGTATTTGTGTGTATATTATACATTTGTCTATAGATCTGTTTGTGTGTATGCATGTTTGGAATCATATGTGTATATGTGCATATATGTTTGTGCTTTATATGCAGACAAATTGTTGTGATAAAGGTTGCAGAACATCATATAGCTTTTGGTCTGAATCCTTGTCTGTTATTTCATTTGTTATTTATTTCATGTCAAGTCAGTATTTATATACCTTGTGAGAAATCAGAGTGGCATTAAAAAGAATAATACTGTGTAAGTAAAAAAAAAAAGTTTAAAGAGATATCAGGTATGATAATTATAAAATGATTTATGCTAATGTACATCTATTTGCAAAGAAAGCACTGATATACTCACTAAAAATGTCTTAGATAGTTCTGGTACTGGGCAAGTTTAGGCCTTAATCTTAACACATGGTTTCAGGTTAGAGGATTTGTATGAAACAATATTGTTGGAGGCAAGAGCAGACAGAATCACCCCCCTTGCCACCAATCCTGGTCGTCTGATGCTGACGTCCTCCAGACTCTACTTCCAGCCTTTCAACAACATCGATAAGGTGTGATTTTGTCTAGCAGACCGTTGGGGTACCTTGGTCATGTGTGTGCATGCAGATGTGTTTACTCTTACGATTTTGGTGTATGCTATACTGTCAAGGGATTGTGAAACTCTTGTATACCATACTAACTGAAAGTAGGAGTTTATTGCGGTCAGTTTTCTTTGCTTGAATTTCTTGTAGACAGTACATATAACAAGAGAGATTTAAGGATGGAAGCAGAGCTGATATGATAAAAAAAAAAAAACAACTCTGTTTGGTTGTCTCTTGTGTGTTGGTCTAGTCACAATTAACAGTGAACTGTTGGGGTTTTTCTTCTTATATCAAGATGATATGTTAAGTGCAGGCAAGAGGAAGACGTTGACACAGAAGAGAAAAAGTGTAACAGGAATCAGAGAGAAAAGAGAATGTGCAATCATATTGTGTGTGTGTGTGTGTGTGTGTGTGTGTGTGTGTGTGTGTGTGTCTTCAGGTCCTCATCTTTTCACTGTATTTCTCACCTTTTCACCAGTGATTGTTGATGAATGTGTGTGTGTGTGTGTGTGTGTGTGTGTGTGTGTGTGTGTGTGTGTGTGTGTGAAGTCAAGTCATAAGTATTTTAAGGGTTAAAGAATAAGCTTCACAGCTTTTTTTCATCCTGCCCTTATATGTAATAGAGAGAAAGGAGAATGACCACGGATATCGTTTGTATGTGTGTGAGTGTGTTTATCTTCAGGTGTGTGTGTGTGTGTGTGTGTGTGTGTGTGTGTGTGTGTGTGTGTGTGTACATGTGGTAATGTGCTGTGTGTGGTTATTGCAGTGGCCAGTGTTGAAGATCCGCATCAGTCACATCAAAGGAGTACGACGGAGACGCTTCCTTCTTCGACAGATTGTGAGTTTGTTAGACAGACATTTTGACATGTTGGAAGACCGTTCCAGCTTCAAAGCAAAGTACCTGTGAACACTAGTGTTTCAAGTGTAAGCATGGGTTGCTGATTAAGTGAATAAATAAGATTTTAAAGAGTAAGAGAAGCTGGAGTGAAGGGCTAACCAATACAGTTTACCTGCTGCTTTCGAATTCATCTGAACCGCATGAGCTGCGAGGACTGAAGGGAGCATAAGGTGGTAACCACCTTGATTAATGATGTGCCACAGACACAAGAGTTAAGTTTCCTCTTTGTTCACCTAAAAAGACAGGGATATGATGGAGACACAAAATGACAGGGACATAGGCAGAGACACAGGAAGACTGGGACATCACAGAGACAGAGACAAGGATATCATAGACACACAGAAAGAGGGCTATCATGGAGACACAGGAAGACAGGGACATCACGAAGACACATAAAGACAGGGACATCACGAAGACACATGAAGACAGAGACATCATGAAGACACATAATGACAAGAACATCAGAGACGTATAAAGACAGGGACATCACGAAGACACATAAACACAAGGCCATCACAGAGACACAGAAAGACAGAACATCACAAAGACACATAAACACAAGGCCATCACAGAGACACAGAAAGACAGGGACATCACAAAGACACATAAACACAAGGCCATCACAGAGACACAGAAAGACAGGGACATCACGAAGACACATAAACACAAGGCCATCACAGAGACATAGAAAGACAGAACATCACAAAGACACATAAACACAAGGCCATCACAGAGACACAGAAAGACAGGGACATCACGAAGACACATAAACAAGGCCATCACAGAGACACAGAAAGACAGAACATCACAAAGACACATAAACACAAGGCCATCACAGAGACACAGAAAGACAGGGACATCACGAAGACACATAAACACAAGGCCGTCACAGAGACATAGAAAGACAGGGACATCACGAAGACACATAAACACAAGGCCATCACAGAGACACAGAAAGACAGGGACATCACAAAGACACATAAACACAAGGCCATCACAGAGACATAGAAAGACAGGGACATCACGAAGACACATAAACACAAGGCCATCACAGAGACACAGAAAGACAGGGACATCACGAAGACACATAAACACAAGGCCATCACAGAGACACAGAAAGACAGGGACATCACAAAGACATATAAACACAAGGCCATCACAGAGACATAGAAAGACAGGGACATCACAGAGACACAGAAAGACAGAACATCACAAAGACACATAAACACAAGGCCATCACAGAGACACAGAAAGACAGGGACATCACAGAGACACAGAAAGACAGAACATCACAAAGACACATAAACACAAGGCCATCACAGAGACACAGAAAGACAGGGACATCACGAAGACACATAAACACAAGGCCATCACAGAGACACAAAGACAGAACATCACGAAGACACATAAAGACAAGGCCATCACAAAGACACAGAAAGACAGGGACATCACGAAGACACATAAAGACAAGGCCATCACAGAGACACAGAAAGACAGGGACATCACAGAGACACAGAAAGACGGGGACATCACAGGGACACAGAAAGACGGGGACATCACAGAGACACAGAAAGACGGGGACATCACAGAGATGCAGAAAGACAGGGAGGTCACAGAGACAGAAGGACAGGGACATCACAGAAAGACAAGGATATCACAGAGACACAGAAAGACGGGGACATCACAGAGACACAGAAAGATGGGGACATCACAGAGACACACAGAGACACAGAAAGATGGGGACATCACAGAGACACAGAAAGACAGGGACATCACAGAGACACACAGAGACACAGAAAGACGGGGACATCACAGAGACACAGAAAGACGGGGACATCACAGAGACGCAGAAAGACAGGGAGGTCACAGAGACAGAAGGACAGGGACATCACAGAGACACAGAAAGACAGGGACATCACAGAAAGACAGGGACATCACAGAGACACAGAAAGACAAGGATATCACAGAGACACAGAAAGACAAGGACATCACAGAGACACAGAAAGACAGGGACATCACAGAGACACAAAGACAGGGACATCACAGAAAGACAGGGACATCAGAGAGACACAGAAAGACAAGGACATCACAGAGACACAGAAAGACAGGGACATCACAGAGACACAGAAAGACAAGGACATCAGAGAGACACAGAAAAAGAGGACATCACAGGGACATCACAGAAAGACAGGGCATCACAGAGACACATTGACCACTGCATGGATGAATCTGGAAGAATATTATTATATTGAAACCTGCCTCACTGACAGTTGTGTTTTAAGCCTTGAATTACATCTGTTGGGCAGGGTGTGGAGTTTGAGTGTCGAGATGGAGCCCCTGTCAATCACCTCTATCTTGCCATGAAGTCTCGGGAAGACCGTGACGGCTTCTACGCAGCTCTGCTGCAGCTGAAAGGTAAGGTGGAAAGGTCACAGTGGAATGGTGACAACATGACTGCACCGTTCACTGATATGAACACAACCCTTCTAGCCTGATACACATGAATGAGAACAGAGACTGGTGGAGACACCTGATTGCCCAAAGGTCCATGTCTGTCAGACAGGGAGTTAGACGGGGTTTCATTTCTTCTGGGTTACAGAAACTGGCAGGAGCTGAAGGTATTTGCTGTAAAAGAGAGAATTTGAGAAAACCTAAGATGTTTGTTTCATGTATATACAAAAAGGACTTGTATTCCAATATTTAGCGCTATTTACTAAATTCTTCATTACTGATTACCTTTGTTTTGTGTAAGTTCAAGTTGAGTGATATTTGTTTGATAGATGTATTGCATGTGACTTGGAATTTTGTGTGTGTGAAAATGTGTGAAAAAAGAGAACATTCAATTTAAGGGGAAATTCAGCTTTTCTCTGTGTGTGTGTGTGTGTGTGTGTGTGTGTGTGTGTGTGTGTGTGTGTGTGTGTGTGTGCATCCTTGCTGATGATGAAATTGAAGCCTGGGTTTGTTCCCAAAGAGATCTGTAGTGTTTTGTCAGCTCACTGTGTAGCATGTATATTTCATGGAAAGAAGTCTCTTACATTAATTCAAGTTAGTGCAACAGGGATCCTCCCTCAAAAATATGTTACAGTCTAAAGTACTTTGATTGTCACTTTCAGCTGTCAGGTGAAGCATTTTCATATGAGGTTTTTGATTGATATGCGGTGGAAGTAGACTGTTCTGTGTGACTGCTCACAGATCTGTGCCTGGAAGAAGAGAAGCAGGAGGACATGACGCTTCGGTGGCAGAGCAGTACCTGCTCCAACTATGATTACCTGCTCTACCTCAACAGGTAATACATCTCCGTCTTCTTCTCTGTACCTGCTCCGATGATGATTACCTGCTCTGTCTCTGTGTTGTCCAAACAGTTTCCTGAAGCTTCCTGAAATTTAGTTAACCAACCAAAAAAAGAAAAAAAGAAAGCCCCATTCATTTTAGAGTTCAAAATTATTTGATTGTATGTATTAAATTTCTTGCTTTTCTTTTGGTCAGTCTAGCAGATCGGAGCTTCAGCGACCTGACCCAGTACCCAGTGATGCCCTGGGTGATTCAAGACTTCACCAGTCCGGTGCTGGGTCAGTATCCTCTGCTGATTTTTTTTTTTTTAGCTCGTCAGATAATAATGGGGAATTCCAGTTTTGTCTCCCGGAATTCTGTCAGGATCATGTAAGAGAGAGAAGGTGAGGGTTTGAAGTTGTCTGTCACAATCTCCATCTGTTTATAATGTTTGGATGACAGTCTCTTGTTGGTGTGGACCTGTCATGGTGTCAGCGTCAGCGCTATGTTAGTATGTACGTCTTGGTGTCTGTGTCAGTTTCTGTACGTCTGCGTCTCTGTCTGCCTTTCTTCCTGGTCCTGCAGAGTGTTTGATGTGCTGCTAAGTTTGACTGCTGTTATCCTTTGTCAGAGCGCACACACACACACACACACACACACACACACACACACACACACACACACACACACACACACACACTCTCTCTCTCACACACACACATACACACACACACACACACTCACACACACACACACACACACACACACACACACACACACACACACACACACACACACACACACACACACACACACACTCTCTCACACACACACACACACACACACACACACACACACACACACACACACACACCTCTCTCTCTCACACACACACACACACACACACACACACACACACACAGACATACAAACATGCACGCGAGCGCGGAAAGAGACAGACAGGCACAACCATTCACTCTAGCACTCATTCTATTTCTCTTTCTCTCTCTTTTTTTTTTTTATCTCTTTCTCTCTGTTCAGTTCAGTCCATGTTCCTTACAGCTCAGCCAGCCACAAAGGGCCATATCAGAACTATCACCCTGTCAAAGTCAGCTATCCACATCTCTCTTTTTGTGTCTCTGTTTGTCTCTCTGTTGCCTCTCTCTCTCTCTCTCTCTCCTCTCTCTCTCTCTCTCTCTCTCTCTCTCTCTCTCTCTCTCTCTCTCTCTCTCTCTCTCTCTCTCTCTCTCTCTCTCTCTCTCTCTCTCTCTCTCTCTCTCCTCTCTCTCTCTTGTGTCTCTCTTGCACACACACACGAGTCATGTGAAATTGAAGAGGGAGAGACAAATAAAGCCTCACCCAGATATGCACAATAGCTGCAATAAATTCTGTACAAGTGCTTTTCAAAATAATTAAGAAAACCATACAGTGTTTTTATATTGACAAATTACTGCTTTCTTTGACAGTTTCTTGAGGTTAGGATTTATTGTTTTCCTGTGCCTCAGATCTGGAGAAGGAAGAGACATTCAGGGACCTTACAAAAGCTATTTATTTTTTTCCTGTGCCTCAGATCTGGAGAAGGAAGAGACATTCAGGGACCTTACGAAACCTATCGGTGCACTGAATGCTGACAGGCTGAACCGCTTGAAGGTGACATGTTTTCTTTCTCAAACTCGCCTGTCCAAACAAATTCCTTATCCTTACTTGGTGTGGAACATCACCATATTAATTGGGGAGGTGGGGGGGGGGGGGGGGGACATAATGTGTAGAGCAGGGAGCTTTGCTAGCTTTCTGACAATTTAGGCCATTTGATATTGTTTGTCATGTTTACTTTTAAGATATCCGTTCAGATCTTTAGTTAGTGCTACATGTAAATTTCTGCAGTTTTTGGAAAATTGTGACTGCACTCAAGTTTCTTTCTCTTTAAGCGTTTAAAGGTCTCATTAGCTCAACTGAATAAAGCGGTGTTAACCCTTGTGACAGAGAACCTGATGTGTCTGCCCATCCCATCACAAAGATGTGACAGTTTGGCTGGCTTCTCAAAGCAGGCAAAGGGTTAACAATTCTGTCTCCTCCTTTCTTTGTGTGTATTGGAAGGGGGAAAAAAAAGAAGAAAAGTAGCAAGTAATTGTTCTGTGAAATTGATAGAAAGAAATGTTGTGTATGTGAATGTCAGTGTGTGCAAAAGTGTGTATGTATGTGTGCGTGTGTGTGTGTGTGTGTGTGTGTGTGTGTGTGTGGTGTGTGGTGTGTGTGTGTGCATACGTGCATGCGTGTATGTGTGTGTGTGCGTCTGTCTGTCTGTCTGTCTGTGTGCAAGTGTGTGTGTATGTGTGTGTGTCTGTGTATGTTTGTACATAATGTATTTATGTATAATTTTGAATATGCATTTGTGTGTGTTCAGGAGTGTGCAGAATACTTACCAGAGCCCAAGTACCTGTATGGGTCACATTATTCCAACCCTGGCTACATCCTGTTCTTTCTGGCCAGGATAGGTGAGTCAGTGCTGTGAAAACACCGGCGCAAGTACTTAGTGTCTTCATTAGCCTCTTTTAAGCAATAATGCTAGCAATTTTAACTTACGAAAGATCCCTTGTTTGCTTAGTTAGGCTACATGAGGTAAAATCGTGGGGGTCTAATTGGCCTAGTGGGAAAGGAGTTAGTTTCTTGTTACAAGGTGTGAGATTAGATTCCCACATGAGACAGGTTGGAGATTTTCTCTTGGGATCTGTGCAGACTCCTATCCTCTCCTAGTTCTTCAAATAGGATTTACACCAAGATCTTGTTCGTGAACACATGCATTAAAAAAAAAAAAAGGGTGGTGCATATAAATTTCCATTCCATATTCCAAAGTAGAATAGGCGGTCATGTGTCATTGGGATGGGTGATATGAAAATGAAACATTTGCACACTAATGCTGTGTTTAGACTTCATCCCTGAACACAGAATACAGGTGCTGTAGCAGATGGGATTAAAAAATGTTTTGTATACAAAAATCTCATTGGTGGTGAACATCAGACTTCCAGACAAGGAACAGAGAAAGAAAGAAAGACAACAAAGTGAAAATGCAAATGCTAAATTCAGAAACATCTGTTGTTTGTCTTAGGCCACGTGAAATGAAAGTGCACGAATTAAATCCAGAAAGAAAATTTGTTAATTTGGGCTACTTGGAGTTAAAAAAAAAAGTGGTAAATTCAGAAACATCAGTTGTTTGGTGTTGGCTACATGATGTGAAAGTGCCATCACTTATTTAGCTTAGACTGTATGAAGTAAAAGATACAGATGTTACATTGGGGAACGTGTTCGGTTGAATAACATAAAGTAGGAGCGCTTGCGTATGTAGTAAAAAATCAGTGAATGTGCTGTTCTTTCAAGGTACATAGTCTTGTGAATGCAGGTCATTGATGTGACTGTGTCAGGGAATGCATATCTTTCTGGGGAATAAAAACAACAGTCAGTGAACATGACAGAATTTGGGCTTGTTCAAATATCTTTTTCAAGCTGAAGATGCAAGGTCAAGTACATGGACATTTCTTATGCTTGTTTTTGGATGAATTCTCTTACCTAGTACAGAAACTTGAACAATGGAGAGAAATTGCTAGTATTGTTGCAGTTATTATTTAGATGTTGTAAAATGTGAAATCATTATTATGATTATTTTGTCACAACTAGTTTTGCTTTTTGTATTCCCAGATCTTATAGAACAGGGAGTACTTTACAATGGGAACGAAGAAATGCTGTCTGTGTGTCTGTCTGTGTGTCTGTCCGTGGTCAAAATGTGTTCCACTCACTCCAGACAAAACTTCTGGGCCAATCTTTCTGAAAATTTGTATGTATGTTCATTATGGATCAGGGATGATGCCCAATGTTTCATTTTACCAGAATAGCGGTTACTAGGGGCTTTAACAGCCCAAAACGGGTTTTTCTTCTTTACAGAATATCTCAGAAAGTACTTGTATTCAAGATAAACTGGGAGTACGTTTATATGCTTTGCATCTTGTTAATTTGTTACGTTTGTTTTTGTTATTTGAAATCTCCACTGTGTTTGGCATTCTTTTAAGGGATATATGCAGCATATGAAATGGAAAAAAGTATACCTACTTGGATTAAAATGACTTGTGTCCGACTTCCTCTTACTAAAAAATTGATTTTTTTTTCTGATTTCAGCTCCAGAATATGTTCTGTGCTTACAGAATGGCAAATTTGATAGTCCTGACAGGATGTTTAACAGGTGAGAGAGAGAGAGAGCCAGAGACACAAGAGTTTTTGAGAGATCGTGTTGTTCCATGTTGTTTTTAGTTCAGCCAGTGCATGGGGAGAAAGACAAAGAATGTATGTGAATCATAGAATTGCTAAAACCAATACTCTTTGAAAATAAGATTTTACATTCACACAACTTCTGCCTGATCTGATAGACAGGGCACAGTTACTGGCTGTGGATTATACACAGCACATTTGTTATCCACATAATTTTGGTGATATTTGAACCTTTGTTTGGTTTGATTTGGTAACATTTGTGTATGCCTTGATTACAGCAGTTGATTGAGAGATACAGCATTATAAATAAAGCAGTATGAATTATCTGTATGCCATAATGCTGTAGCACAAGTGACCGAGGTCAAACACAATGGGAGCTGAAAAAAAACCTTTTGAAGCATTTGGTAAATGGATAACCAAAAGAGTGGAAACTGCAACAACCAACAAGCAAAATGTTTGAAAGCAAAAAGACAGAGATTGAGCATCATTTTAGAATATGGACTGCTTGTGTTCCAACTTCTTTGAAAAAGAGAAAAGTAAAAAAGAAAATGAAGATGGTTTTCTAAGAAACACATGAAAACCTCGTACATGGAAGTCATCATGTGCAAAAATAAAGATGTACATCACTAATGTTCTTTTTGATAGTCTGTGAAATTATTATTAATCAGAATGTTGTCAGTTGTTCACCTAGCAACCTTAGAATTTATTGTGTGGTAGAGACTGACTCCACAAACAGCCCAGTGCAGTGAGATGAAAAGGTGTCCAGTTGATTTCCTGCTGTCTTGTCAAGAGACCTAAACACAGGAATGAAAATGATACAAGTTCAGCAGTGTCGTACCTGTGCACAAAATGATTTATTCGGAATGTGCCATCAGTGTGTGGCTGGAAAAGATGCTACAAAGGAACCTCATAAGCACCTGAGGTGGGATCTTTTATCAGGAGGGCTCAGTATGCAGGGGTTAAATTTGGCATATGCCAGGTGAGCACACCTGATAGAGACTGAAACTGTGATACGATGTGCAGTGTGCAGGACACGTGGCAGAACTGCCTGACCGGTCCACAGACTTCAAGGAGCTCATCCCCGAGTTCTACCACGGCTCTGGGGACTTCCTAGTGCATAGAGGGGTAAAGAGAGCAGCATGATCACTCTCTGTGTTGCTTGTTGGTCAGTGTGGTTGTGTTTGTCAGCGTCCCGATTCGTCTTTGTGACATGTTCTGCAGAGGTGTTGTGATTTGGCTGCGTGCTTTGAGGGACAAGATCTGATGTTTCCTTGTCAATGCATGTGTGTTCAGAGAACTGAAAGTGTGGGCCTTGCTTTGGTCTGTAACTCTTAGAGTGTGTGTGTGTAACTCGGCCTGTATGTGTGTGTTTCCCTTTTGGTTTGCATCTTTTCTCTTAAAGAGATGATAAACTCTGAGGAGAGAGAGAGAAGAGCGACATGTTAATTAACATGCAGATGAAAGTATTTTTCATTAAAAAGTTAATCATTCAGTGTGTCTGTGTCTGTGTGCTGTTTTTATTTATATCTGGGTGTGTAAGTGTGTGTACAATTGTGTTAGTGTGTATGTGTGCATGTTCTGACCCAAGACTGCAATGGTAAGAAGGGGTGATGGTGAGGAGGAGAAAAAAAAAGGGAGTGGTGTGGCATGATGCATTTGCACATATATCTGTTCATGTGCACTTTGTGTGTGTGTGTATGTGTGTGTGTGTGTGTGTGTGTGTGTGCATGTGTGTGTGTATGTGTATGTGTGTGTGTATGTATGACATGTGTGCTTTTGTGCATTTTTGTGTGCGCGTGCGTCTGTGTGTGGGGGGCGTGCATGCGTGCATGTGTACAAGACATCTCAGATTGTGTGTGTTGTGTTCAACAGGTGGTGAACTTTGGGCAGAGGAATGATGGCAGACCTGTGGAAGATGTGGCACTACCCACCCTGGGCCTCTGGTAAGCCTGCTGTTTGATGGGCAACATTACACAGTGTGGTCAGTGCATGACCAGAACTAGAAGGGCACTCTGAAGAGTACAGACCTTGGCCAAGATGGAACAGTTTCCCCACCACTCCCTACCCCACAGCCAGTTATGAATATTATTTTACTGACAGGATGGGATCCAGCGTATATTTGGGATCTACTCCAAAATGTTTCAAGTTTGTAGATAGCTGTACATCTAAATTGCGTGATTTTTTTAGAAATAAGTTTTTTGCTTTCTTTTCTTTTTTCTTGATAAAGTTTTTAGAAAATTGAAATATGCTTTATTGCGCATTGCTTAAACAATGGAAAAGTTTCATCCATATAAATGGATGAGTCTGATGGTTGCATGAACATTTTCCTGACCAGGAATGCAGGCGTTTGTATCTCTCAAGCTTACTTGACTGCAAGATAGTTATCAACAGAACTTAAAGAGTACAGCCATGTAATGTAGTCTGACCAGAATAGGACCATAGCATTATCTTCATGATCTTCATGTTCATTGATTATTATCAATGAAAAAAAAAAAGTTTCAAATTCTGTGGCCCTTCATGCCCTGCTGTCAAGGTGACCGCAGTTTTGAGTTCCACTCCACGACCATGCCTTTAGTGAGTTCATGTTAAAGACATCAGTGTCCAAGTTCATGGGGATTGTCATGGGATGGATATGGTGGCGCCCACCAGGATGAGGGACTTTCTCACTCCAGCTCAGTTACTTAGCAATTAGCATCATCAGTAGGAGGCTTAGTAGGCAGTGTCCAGCAAATATTTGGTCATAACAGGCACCACTTCAGAGTGACTGGGCAGCGTGCAGTGTCTCCTCCTGGGGTTTTTCTCATGACGTGTTGATATTGCTAGCTCCCTGTCGAAAAAGGCTACGCCTTGAGATGCCCACCCATCCAAACGGTACAAGTCCTAATCCTGGCAGAACCAGAAGAAAAAAAAACACAAACAAACAAACAGGAGAAGTGCATCTGGGAATCATGACCTTGATGCAGCCCATCCCTTTCAGAGTATGAGAAGTTGAAGACTGAAATACTTGTCCAAGGGAGTTCTTTCTCTGAACACCTTCTGTGCAAGCTCTTGGTAGAGGTTTCTTTCTATTCCATTTGGACATCTGGTGGTGTTGGTGCAGCGGCAGCAACATGGAACGATCAGCATGGGAGTGAAGTACTGGGGGATGTTTAGGATGAGACAAACATAGCCCCTTGGCTTAAGGCTGTGTCAGGCCAGTTGACATAGGCTAGAACACCAAGGCTACATCAAAATGTTATGCTCTCCATAGTTATGTGGGGATTGTCTTCAGTTGTGACAAGCTCCTAGCATAACATTATCAATATCCAAAATCCCCCAAAGTCGGAGTGTGGCTGCCCATGTGGCGGGGTAATCAAAAACGGTCACACACGTAATGTTCTCATCCCCAGCTGATGCATTTGTACCATAGTGTTCAAGTACTTCAGCTGTTTGGATGATCCCTGGAGTCTTTTAGCCAGAGTACGACAGCAACAACAACAACAACAGACAAACATAGGAATAAGAACAGAACTGTTTTTGAATTAGTGATAGTACGTTACAGGAAGATTGACAGGAACAGGATGGTGCACATGCTTGCTGCTTTATTCAGGGGACAAGCTGGAAAAATTTTGGCAAAGATGGTTCCACTTCTGAAGTAGTGGAACTTTTGTAAAACTGAAAACATGGTCATCTTCATAATGATGATTTTTTTTTTCACAGATTAGATTCAGTCTGTCAGAAAATAATTCTGGAATGGCAACAACTTTTCACACTCTAAAAGGCAAAGATCTAGACCAAGTGAGAAAGAGATTGCAGAACATGATGATAAGTATAAACTGTTGGAAACGTAGATTGGTTAGTTTGTCCTCTAAGTACTGATCTTCACGTATGGAAATAAATTGCAAAGTTTTGTTCAAAGCATTATAAAACATAGCAGTTGCTGTTGACCCACAATCAGTATCGTTGTTCTTATTCTTCTGTGAGGGTTTGTTGTTATTGTGCTCAGATAGTTACAAAGTGTATATGACTGTGTGATCAATTTGTTTCAGATGCCAAGGATTTTATCAGCAAACTGCGTTCTGCTCTTGAGTGTGACTATGTCTCTCAGCGCCTACATCATTGGATCGACTTGGTCTTTGGCTACAAACAACGTGGAGAGGAGGCGGCCAGAGCAGACAATGGTTAGGGGTTATAATAAGAAATTCAGATCATTTCAGAGTTCTGTGTGTGGTACTGTATACATATGTGTGTGTGTACAGTGTGTGTGTGTGTGTGTGTGTGTGTGTGTGTGTGTGTGTGTGTGTGTGGTGTGTGTATGGTGTGTGTGTGTGTGTAGTGTGTGTGTATAGTGTGTGTCTAGTGTGTGTGTGTGTGTGTGTGTGTGTGTGTTAGAAAAGTTTCTTTGTATATTACCATATGTTGACGATATTTTGTTACTGATAATGAGTGAACTGTTACGTTGTCTTTGCTTCTTATTTTCCAAGATGGAATGAAATTGTTTGTTTTGTTTTGTTTTGTTTTTTTTATCAGAAAGTATCATTCTTTTCAGTTTATCAGTGTTTTATCACAACTTGGTGAGAAGCCTTTTTTGAAATTGAACTTTTTGTTTTTACATTGTTTGACAAGAGTTTTGCTGTCAGTTGATGTCCAGTATGTTTCACCTTGTCATTAGAACTGAAGAAAATGTTGAAAAAATTCAAGAAACCACGTTGAAAATGGTGAAGATTTTCACTGCACACCCAGTAACAAAACGAAAGTCTCCATAGGTTGTTTTCAGTATTCTGACTGATTAATGAATATTCAGTATCTCAAAAATCGATTTAAATCGGAAATATCCACAGTACACATATCTGTTAATGTTTATCATTCATTGGATGTTTCAGTGTTTCACTACATGACATATGAAGGGGCTGTTGATTTGGAAAGGTTAGTATATGAAATCGATTTTATCTTATGTTTAAACATGCTTTAATCAGGAGAAAAGAACATTTGAATTTATTGTAAAATGAGCATTGTTTACCCACCTCATTTTCTTCCATCCAGCTTACAAATCTCAGCTGTCATTGTTTTCTCTTGTTTTATTGTTTTCGTTGTTTATCCAATTAAAAGAAAATAAATATCATTATTATTGTTACGATCATTATCATCATCATCAGTATTATTATTATTGGTGGTGGTGATTCTTGTTATTTTTATGCATTCTTTTTGTTCTTTTTCATTTTTACATGCTGTTTCATGTTCATTCATCTCATAATATGTCCGTGCTGGTAATAGCTGTGTTACTGTTGATGAAAAAAGAACCGTATTTGTTAACTTGATGAATGAAGGTCTTTAGACTTGCTGTTGAATTCAGCTTGCTGTGTTAACTAATTGGCCAAAAGATGCCATCATTCTTCACACAGAGGTGTGGGGATTCTTCACAAATCGACCATCTCCAAACTGGACTTAGAAATGTGACTGCCAGTAAAAGTAAATGCCCTATTCTGTCAGCGTTCTGTTATCGGTGATTGAAGAATCCTCCAGGTGTCTGGTACTGAGTGAATTCTTCCGTCTGATCAAACCGGTGGCAGTATAAGAGACCCCAATGAGCTGAAGATCAAGGAGACGCAGATCATGGAGTTTGGACAGACACCCAAGCAGCTGTTCACCACCCCCCACCCTCAGCGAAAGGGTCCCACCTCCATCACACATCCCCAGAGGCCCACTGCCAGTGTGGACAGCAAGCCTGCCTCGCAGAGGAAGGGTCTGGAAGGTGGAGATGCTCCTGATATGGATCAGGGTATGTAGTTACAGTCTGTCTGAATAAACTCTCAGAAAAAAACATGCACGTACGCAACACACACACACACACACACACACACACACACACACACACACACACACACAACACCAAACCATGGATAAAGGTTTCCCATGATGACGTGAAACAAAACGCTGTCTTGTCTCTTGATAACTTACAACTTTGCATAAGAGAATTACCAGGTTACTGTTTCTCTTTGCACACTGAACCTTAAAGATCTTATACAGGCATACTTTTATGCAGTTGTATGGATAGACTAGATGTATTTTGTCCATAACTTGCACTTTCGTATCAAATGAAAGCTGTAATTTTTTGTTCCAGCAAGAAACAGAGTTTTGAAAAGCAATGGGGAGAAGAAAAAACACATCACTTGCATAATTGTAATGTGCTGTATTGTAATTTTTTGTTGCTTTCTAAAATTTTTCTTCTGCTTTTCATATATTGAAAGCAGGTAAATTGCTTGCTTATTGTTTGTTGAACAGCAGTATCAGATTGTTGATATCTTGATACTGGTGAACAGCATTACTTGCTTGCTTCTTATTCGTTGAATAACAGTGTTTGATTGTCACTACCTTTTTGTGTGAACAAGAAGTAGTAGATCGCTGGTATCTTTATGTGGGTGAATGGCAGCAGTATTAGGTTGTCAGTATCTTTACATTGATGAACAGCAATATTAGGTTGTCAGCATCGTTATGTTGGTGAACAGCAGTATCAGTCTGTAATTCTGTTAGATTGTCAGTGTCTTTGTATTGATGAATAGCAGCATTATGCTGTCAGTGTCTTTATACTAATGAATAGCAGTAGTAGATTGTCAGTATATTTATATTGTTGACCAGCAGTATTAGGTTGTCAGTATCTTTACAATGATGAACAGCAGTATTAACTGGTCAGTATGTTTACAATGATGAACAGTGGTATTAAGTTTTCAGTGTCTTTATATTGTTGAACAGCAGTATTAAGTTGTCCAGGCATGCCTACCATCCCTGACCAGCCGGGATTTGTCCAGGAAAGTTGATTTTAGAAGTCACTGTCCTGGAAATCCCAGATTTGCAACACGCGTCCAGGAAAAAAAAATTGGGCGTTCCGGAAAAAAAATTGGGAGTTAAAAAGCTGTTCTTATCGTGCTGCACAGAACTGAGCCAAGAATATCATCTGCTAGAGTGAGTAGACATAATACGCATGCATGCGAAAAAAACCACCTTGCTTTCACTTTCAAGTCAGAACAGAGCGTTGAAGAGGAGACGTGATGTCAACACAGAGTCGGATTCTGACTGTTCGGATGGGTCAGAAAGGAGTGAAAAGAAGAAGAAAATGACCGTGAAGTGAGGTTGTGTCTTCAAAAAAGAATTCTCAGAAAAGTGGCCTTGTCTACAACAAGGGAGGAAAGGAGTTTCATTTGCCTTCTGCAAGACGTGTGTGTGTGATTTCTCAGTGAAATTTGGCGGCAGAGATGACTGTCAGCGCCACATCAACTCAAACAAACATGCTCGGTATGCATCACCGTCAGACTCGACAGACAACACAAAAACGCTGTTCTGTCCCTGATTTTACGGATTTGTCCCTGATTTCTGTCTGTATTGTCCCTGAAAGCAAATTTTGGGGTAGGCATGCATGGATGTCAGTGTCTTTATGTTGGTGAACAGCAGTATCACTATGTGAATGTCTTTTCATTGGGAAACAGCAAAGTCAGATAACAGTTTTCATCGTTTAAAATCGATTCCGATCTAATCCTTTCTTCTGTGTGTGTTTCAATGGCAAAATTTCAAACATGGGCATAAACTGAACAAAAAGACTGAAAAGTATTATGTTGTGACACAAATTGTACATTCTGTAGGTGGATACAACTCTGAATCTGTTGTCATCAAGGAGTAGTGAAGGCTAGCATGCTGGCACTCCATTTACTGCATTTTAACTGTAAAAGAAGAAACTGCCCAGAATCTAATTATTGTATATTTTTTCCACTTGTGTACAGCAGATGGAAAGCCGGTGGAGGACAACTCAGGAGTGACTGTCAAAAACTTTGGTCAATTGTCTACACAGTATGAGTACACTCTTCACAAGAAGTGAGTCAACACTTACATTGAAAACTTCCGGTTTTTCTTTTTTTTTCCTAATATTTTGCTGTAGCTAACACAAGCTGTGTTTTTTCTTTTTTAATATTTGATTATGCACGTTGTGTGTGTGTGTGTGTGTGTGTGTGTGTGTGTGTGTGTGTGTGTGCATGCACGCGTGTGTGTGTGTGTGTGTGTGTGTGTGTGTGTGTGTGTGTGTGTGTGTGTGATTTTGCATGCAGAAGTTCACATGTTTAGGACAGCTTTTTGTATATTTCATTTTATTTTGTGATATCTTCACTGAAATTATGAACTGTTTAATAGTGCTCATGTTTTTGTGCCTTTTACACTATGATTTTCCAACTTCAAAGAGCTACTCTTTCTGCAAAATCTCTCCAGATCATTTTACAGTTCAAATTAGTTTGGTATGTATCTGAAGTGATTTGTGTAAGGCTTCATCAGCTTTTGTACCAAAGTGAATGCCCATCCATGTACATGATCATGGTTACTTGATCAGAAAACCAAAGTAGAGTTGAAGATTTTAACAATAGATTTAATGCACTGTATTTAAGGATTAAATTGGACTTTAAGTTGAAATCGAAGAGGCGAGCATTACAATCTAAAGCACCTCATGGTTCAGTTGCAATGAATATGAAAATTAATCCTGTGTTATTCTTCTGGTTGCAAAGAATGCATTTTGTATACATAGATTCCATCTGTGGTTTTTGTGTTTCAGCTCTGTTTCAGAAGTGTACATGTCAGCAGATGAGAAGAGCATTTTGTCTGTATCACAAGGTAGGTAAAAAAAAGTTATCAGATCTTTTTTGTTGTTGTTTCTTTGTTTGCTTACTTTTCCATCATGATAGTTGATAATTTTTTTTGGTTTTTTCCAACCTTAAGGATTGTGGTATTTTGTAAGTTTTTGTTCCATTATTAATCTTCTTGTTTTAAATTATGAATCTTTTTTGTTCTACTGTGCGGCATAATTTTCCCCATTTTCATTTTATTTTGTGTGTGTGAGTTTTTTGTTTCATTGTCAGTCAAAACAGCTTGTGTGTGTGTGTGTGTGTGTGTGTGTGTGTGTGTGTGTGTGTGTGTGTGAGAGAGAGAGAGAGAGAGAGAGAGAGAGATTTTATGAATCAATTCTGCTTAGTCATTTACATATGTTCATAAGTTTTTTTATGGTCCATGTCATTGCAATTACTTTAGAGAATTTCAGAGTGAAGCATATATACTCTTACGACTTTTTAAAAAGAGTTAATTTGGCACAAAGGATCCAAAGATATTGCATCAAGTATCAGTAATATTGTTTATTTCTTCTCATGTTTTCTGGTCAAAGTTTAATTGTACTTGTCTAGGAATGTAAAGATGGAATCTTACACTTAATCATGTGTCTTTGTTTAGAAACTCCTTTTATTTTGTGAGGTAAAAGAAATGTTGATTATCTTTCTTTTTTTTCAGCGGTCTGTGTAAGAAAATGTTTCAGAGTAGAATGTTTTGAAGAGAATAAAAAAATATTAAACACTTTATAAAGCAAATTTTTTTTCGTTCCTTTCAGATGGGCTGTTAAAGATGTACTCACTAGAAGATCAACGACAGTTACGCAGCGTGAACCTCTCTTCAATGGTGAGTTATGGAGTCTGTTCAGAAATGGGGAGGAGTTGTTAACATGTGTACCACAGCTCACACAGAACAGACTGCCAGATCTTCACCATATGCTTGCTTGTATGGGCGACACATGTGAAAGCATTAACTTGGCCACACTGACACACAAGCACTTCTTGCAAGCATATTTCCTTGCAGAGATTTTGAGAATGAGTTCTTGGGCGGACAAATATTCTCATGCATGCAGTTGAATGAATATGTTTAGACATGTATAATGGTGGTCATGCTTGCATGCTCACATAGATGTGTGCACACATTTTCATAAACATAGAAAGGTCCATACTTGCTTAGTCATGCAGACACATTCACAGGGTTTCACATGGTTACACATGCACACGCACACACATACAAGCATGCATGCATGCACACACATACACACAGAGATAATGAATACTGATCAATTCTAAGTCCAGTGTACAGATAAAGAAAACAAATCAACTGTATGACCAACATACAGACAGGGAATACCAGTGAACAGTACGACCAGTGTACAGACAGGGAATACCGATCAACAGTAAGACCAGTGTACAGACAGGGAATACCGATCAACAGTAAGACCAGTGTACAGACAGGGAATACTGATCAAAAGTAAGACCATTGTACAGACAGGGAATACTGATCAACAGTAAGACCAGTGTACAGACAGGGAATACTGATCAACAGTAAGACCATTGTACAGACAGGGAATACTGATCAACAGTAAGACCAGTGTACAGACAGGGAATACTGATCAACAGTAAGACCAGTGTACAGACAGGGAATACTGATCAACAGTAAGACCAGTGTACAGACAGGGAATGTTAATCAACAGTAAGACCAATGTACAGACAGGGAATACTGATCAACGGTAAGAACAGTGTACAGACAGGGAATACTGATCAACAGTAAGATCAGTGAACAGACAGGGAATACCAATGAACAGTAAGACCATTGTACAGACAGGGAATACTGATCAACAGTAAGAACAGTGTACAGACAGGGAATACTGATCAACAGTAAGACCAGTGTACAGACAGGGAATACTGATCAACAGTAAGACCAGTGTACAGACAGGGAATGTTAATCAACAGTAAGACCAGTGTACAGACAGGGAATACTGATCAACGGTAAGAACAGTGTACAGACAGGGAATACTGATCAACAGTAAGATCAGTGAACAGACAGGGAATACCAATCAACAGTAAGACCATTGTACAGACAGGGAATACTGATCAACAGTAAGACCAATGTACAGAAAGGGAATGTTAATCAACAGTAAGACCAGTGTACAGACAGGGAATACTGATCAACAGTAAGACCAGTGTACAGACAGGGAATGTTAATCAACAGTAAGACCAGTGTACAGACAGGGAATACTGATCAATGGTAAGAACAGTGTACAGACAGGGAATACTGATCAACAGTAAGATCAGTGAACAGACAGGGAATACCAATCAACAGTAAGACCACTGTACAGACAGGGAATACTGATCAACAGTAAGACCAATGTACAGACAGGGAATACTGATCAACAGTAAGACCAATGTACAGACAGGGAATACTGATCAACAGTAAGACCAATGTACAGACAGGGAATACTGATCAACAGTAAGACCAGTGTACAGACAGGGAATACTGATCAACAGTAAGACCAATGTACAGACAGGGAATGTTAATCAACAGTAAGACCAGTGTACAGACAGGGAATACTGATCAATGGTAAGAACAGTGTATAGACAGGGAATACTGATCAACAGTAAGACCACTGTACAGACAGGGAATACTGATCAACAGTAAGACCACTGTACAGACAGGGAATACTGATCAATGGTAAGAACAGTGTCAGACAGGGAATACCAATCAACAGTAAGACCACTGTACAGACAGGGAATACTGATCAACAGTAAGACCAATGTACAGACAGGGAATACTGATCAACAGTAAGACCAATGTACAGACAGGGAATACTGATCAACAGTAAGACCAATGTACAGACAGGGAATACTGATCAACAGTAAGACCAATGTACAGACAGGGAATACCAATCAACAGTAAGACCAGTATATGAATAGAAAATACTGATCAGCAAAGAGAAATCAATGGCATTATGCCAAAGTTGAAGCTGTAGTTCCTGTCCGCACACTGTATATGCAGCCTTTGATCAAGGTGAAGCTACCCAGGTCATAAGCCTTCTGGTTTAACTATATTCAGTTCTCTTCCATAGGCAAAAAATTGTCAGTTTTCCGTCGGATAGTGTTGTTTTAAGACTGGTCAGAAGTCACACTTTCCCTAAACAAGATAGCAGAAGAATGGAAATTCACATCTCGAGAGGTGATAGGTGAAGGATCTGACTCTGAGCATGTTTATGACATGACTAAGGGAACATTAATTTGATGAAAAAAACAAGCAACAATGTATGAACCATCAAGGGCATTTGCTGATGGAAAGTATAAACACATTAGAGTAAGCACACATAGCATTCAGACCTTTTTCCACTTAGAATTTAGTGACATTTTGAAAATAAACTAATTTACAAGCAGCACCCATAAAATCAGTTTGGGGATTTGAAACATCAGCGTGTAATTAAGTTTGGATTGTGTACTTTAATCTTTTTTTGTGTGTGCGTGTGAAAATTTGTGATCTTTTTTATTTATTAGTATGGGCATAATACCAGGGATGATGATGAATTTTGTTGTTGTCGTAGTTTTTTTGTATGTTGCTATTGAGTTAGCACTATGACCAGTATGCGTGTTGTGATTATACAGGCATTGTCGTCCTGTGTGGTTTTACCAGGCAACAGGAGCATCATTGTTGGCAGCTGGGACAACAGTGTGTAAGTGCATGTTGATACGTTTGTTTTGATTTCTTTGTGTATATTTATTTCTCTACTGATTAAGGCAGGGTTTGTTTTGTTTGTTTGAGGTTTTTTTTTTACCTCTCACTTACCTGTTCAAACAAGTCCCTTATTCCTACTCAGCATGTGACATCTCCATATTATTAGGATCCTCACTTGAGGAAGCTAACTGCACCTCCTATTCCAGATAGGCCCACTGAGTGTTCACCCCCCATTTCTTCTGATGTTTTCTGGACTTTGATTTTTTTTTTTTTAGCAATGGATCCTCTCAAACAGCCTTCAAGCTTGCTTTCATTTTTGATGTGCAAACCTACCTCTCCTCCTTTTTCAAGAGAGAATTTCAGTGGGTATCGTCTGAAAAATTTGCACTCGCTTTCTTTTTTTTCTCTCTCACTTCCATGGTTTTCTGTTTGTTCATTTGTGTGGCTTATTTATGCAGTTGTTTGTCTTTTCTCTCTCTGCTTCTCTTAGTTATGTAATTATTTGATTTCTTTCAGTCCTCCTACTCTTGCATTTATCTTTTTTTTTATACTTACCTGTTCAAACAAGGGCCTTATTCCTACTTGGTGTGAACAGTGGCATAGCCAATCAGGATACCCCATAAAGGTTTTAAGAAAAGAGAGACAAATCCATCAGTCAGCATCGACTCAACAGAGCTAGTCCTAGAGTGCTCATATACTCTGTTTGTGTGTGTATTTGTCACACACACACAGACACACACACACACAACACACACACACACATGCACACACACACACACACACACACACACACACACACACACACACACACACACACACACACACACACACACACAGACACACACACACACACACACATGCACACACACACACACACACACACACACAACACACACACACACACAACACACACTTCCTGAATGGAAAAAAACTGTATATTAAGTTTAGGCTACATTTCTAATGTAATCATCCAATGTGGGACAGTGCATTAGATAAGACTTGGCATGGAGGATGTCAATGACCTACAGACAAACTTCAGTCCTGCTGTCAGTCTCAGACTTGGCATGGAGGATATCAGTGACCTACAGACAAACTTCAGTCCTGCTGTCAGTCACAGACTTGGCATGGAGGATGTCAATGACCTACAGACAAACTTCAGTCCTGCTGTCAGTCACAGACTTGGCATGGAGGATATCAGTGACCTACAGACAAAACTTCAGTCCTGCTGTCAGTCACAGACTTGGCATGGGGGATATCAGTGACCTACAGACAAAACTTCAGTCCTGCTGTCAGTCACAGACTTGGCATGGGGGATATCAGTGACCTACAGACAAAACTTCAGTCCTGCTGTCAGTCACAGACTTGGCATGGGGGATATCAATGACCTACAGACAAAACTTCAGTCCTGCTGTCAGTCACAGACTTGGCATGGGGGATATCAATGACCTACAGACAAAACTTCAGTCCTGTTGTCAGTCTCAGACTTGGCATGGAGGATATCAATGACCTACAGACAAACTTTAGTCCTGCTGTCAGTCACAGATGGTGCATGAACTCCATCAGAACCAGGAGGAGTGGATTGCTCTTGTCTTTAGATGCAAGTTAATGGGGAGAAAGGTTAAGGGAGAATCTGGCTTCATTTTTATCAGTCTTCATTGACATCATTATAAACATCATGTGTATGTGTGTGTTTGTGTGTGTGTGTGTGTGTGTGTGTGTGTGTGTGTGTGTGTGTGTGTGTGAGTGTGTGAAATAGCTACATTGCTATATAAGCAGGTGCAGTTGTGAAGCAGTGTGTGTGTGTGTGTGCGTGCACACGTGTTTTTGTAACGGGTATTTACTATAGCATAAAGTATGGATGGAATGCAGACGTCCAGCATCCTGACGTTACTGTGTGTGTGTGACAGGTATTTCTACAGCATAGAGTACGGGCGGGTGCAGGACAAGTTACCCGGGCACGATGATGCAGGTAAGTGGATGCAGGGTACACTCACCAGCACTAGAGCTCAGTCCATTTTTTTTTCAGTGAGGTATAATTATGACCGCGACCTACATCAGCTGAACCGTACGGTCCCACTCAGAACGAATTAAGTCGTGAATCATTGCCGTCTGAGATCCTCCTGTCATGTCATGCTATGTGGACATGCCACACGTGTAACCTTTCTCTGCATGTGGCTGTGCGAGTGATGAAAATTCATCCACAGATGTTCTCCTCACCCCCACCCCCTCCCGTCCCTCTTTCTCCTGTCCTCCCACGCAGCGGAGTTCTTACGTGAGTGATGGAATGCATTACTTTTTATCACGTGGCAAAGAGATGAAACTTTCTGTGACTCGGCGAAGATGTTAAAGAAAAAGAATACCTCTGTGTGTGTGTTGGAGAATGTGTGTGAGTGTAAATGCGTACAAGCGTGCATGTATGTGTGTGCGTGCATGTGTGTGTTTGTGTGCATGCGCACGTGCCCATGACTGCGTTCATCCCCCAGCACTCGTGTTTGCTGTGCAGTGTCCTGCATGTTGTGGCACCAAGATTGTCTCTACACTGCATCATGGGACGGAACCGTCAAGGTCAGTCTGTCCATTTTGTTTGTTTGAACGAGGCTGCCCACTGATACAATGTATCCTTCATTTTGCTTCTTTAATTAACTGCTGAAGCCCGAACTTTTTTCTTGAAGAATATGAGAATAGGAGCGTTGATGGGTCAAGGCTGGAAATCTGATTTCAGAATGAGAAAAATACATGATTGTTTGACTCCTCCAGAATTGCCACTTATCCCCAGAAAAATACTGCCATGATGCAATTTTAGTTTTTGTTCCATCTTCTTCAGTAGTCTTTGTCATCATACTTCATTATCTATGTGTGCTTGCCTGATTGTCTATTGAAACCTCATTTGCAGAAGGTAAGAGTTACAAAAGGCGCAGATATATAACTGAATCGTTTTTTTCACATTTTTCACTATGAGCATATGGAATCTGGAATTGAGATTGTGCATTAATTGTTTTTCATGTTGAATAGTACGTGTGTATGTGTGTGTGTGCATGTGTTAGTGTGCGCGTGCACATGTGCATGTACATGTATGTGTGTGTGTGTGTGTGTGTGTTCATGTGTGTGTGTGCATGCGTGCGTGCGTGCGTGCATGCATGCGTGCGTGCGTTCATGCGTGCATGTGTGTGTGTGCATGCGCGCACTTGTTCATATGTATGTGTGTGTGTGTGCGCGCGCGCGCGTGTGTGTGTGTGTGTGTGTGTGTGTGTGTGTGTGTGTGTGTGTGTGTGTGTGTGTGTGTGTGCAATCAACCTGTGCAGATAGTCCAACTCATGAGCAGCATACACTTTAGACTTGCTTTTTATGTTCACTTAAGGGCTGACTTAAAAAGCCAAAAAGCATGTGTGCATGGGTATGGATATTTGCGTATGTGTCTACAAGTGTTGTTCTAAAGGTGTGTGCATGTTGTTTGTGCATGTTTGTGTGCTTGAGCATGGTGGAAAACAAGCATATTTCTTAACATAAAAAACACTGACCTGCTGCTGTTGTGTGTGCAGAAATGGCGACTGAAGGAAGGTCGAAGTTCAGTGAACACGACAGATTACCAGGTCAGTACCACTGTCTCCAGGTGCTGGGGTCTGTGGACCACGGTGGATTTAAACCTTTCCCTGTTCAACAAGAGTTTGTAGGAAGGCTCTGGAGTATGACTTGATCACAGTGGCAAAATCTCTGTCTCTGCCTTTTTCTCTCTCTCACTCTCTGTCTCTACTGTCTAATGTCATTTTCTATCCGGCCATTTTTCACATCGTCCTTTGCTTTGTTTTCAGGCTGGCTGGTTGGCCTTTTTTTCCCTGGAAACTTTGAACAGTTTGTTGTAACTGATATTTATTGTTTGACATTGATGAGAAAGAACCATACTGATTATGTCCATGAACGCATGGCATGCATGGAGATTTTTACAAATACATTGTGCCCAGCATTCAAGTCAGATAGTACACGATTATCGACCCAGACAAAATTTCCATTGTTCATTTTCTAGATCATTCTTGCAGCCTTGGATTCAGCTCATCATGAAATTCTTCTCTCATGTCTTAAATGTCACTAAGCAATGAAAAGCCCTTGACTGGCTTTATTCTTATTTCTCAAAAGTCGAACAGACTGCCCTCGTAAACTCATGCCAGTTTTCTGAGTTAGCCCTAGACTTTAGTGTACCTCGAGGATCTGTGCTTGGCCTTGTGCTGTTCATACTTTACACAACTCCTAAAACATCTATCGGCGGTATCGGCGAGTGCATGGGGGCTGTCGTTGGACGGACATGGTGGCGTCCTCCGGAGGGAGAGCCCACTCACGCCGGCTCTGTGACTAAGCAGTTATTGTCGTCAGTAGGGGGCTTAGTAGGTGATGTCCTGCGTATGTTGGATCAGAACTGGCGCTACTGAACACCACCGAAGTGACTCAGCAGCAGTGCAGTGTGTCCTCCAGTGGGTTGCCTCTTGACTTGACATTGACTGCTCCCTGTGGATTGCCTGCACCGGTTCTGCGGCGGGGCCGACCGATCTGCAGCTGTGGACGCGGTGTCGGAATGACCGGCGTGGGTGCACTGCCTCTGAGGTGGCGCAGAGGTTGGGACAGCAAAAAAAAAAAAAATGTGCATATGATACTGAAATGAACTACTCTGACTTGCCTTCATACTGTAACTGTCCAGTTCAGTCTCTTCGGACTGTATTTCAGAAGTAAAATCATGCATGTGGAAAATATCTAAAATTAGATGGTACACAGACAGACATACATTCCCCCCCTGTGTCTGCAGATTCTTCTTCTATGCTGTCTACCGTTTCTCTGGGAAACACTACTTACTATTCCTTTCTCTGATCCAATGCATTATTTTAGTGTTTACTTAGATTGGAATCTGTCATTGAATCAACTCATTGTCAGAACATGTCAGCCTGCATACAGTGAACTGGGAGGCATCAGTTCCATTTGTCAAACCTCACACCGAGACAACTAAAACATATAAATACTGCATTTAAGTTGACTGTGCTAGAATAGTATAATTCACTTCTTGCAAGCTATCAACAGAAACTCTTTAAGACCTCTCCTAAGAATTCATCTTCATAGGGCACATGTCTCAGCCATCTGTTTTTAAAGAGCGCCACTGGCTTTCACTTGAACAAAGAATAAAGTGCAAGGCTCCTTGTCTTTGCTTCAGAGTCATTACTGAAACTGCACTCCAGTACCTTTATAAATGTCTGAATATTAATGTTCCATCAAAGTTCCTTCAACCTTCTGCTGAGGACAGGATTTTTTGCATGCCAAAGGTCAGTGGAGAAAGGTATAGGGGTAGAGCTTGGAACTCACTGCCTGGCTCTGTCCACCACAGTTGGTCACTTTCAGCAGGGCTCCCCATGACGCACAGAATGCGCGTCATTCACGCACTAGAACTCTATTTCTTCCCCAAGAATTGTGTTTCACGCGTGAGCTTCACCCTCTAAAATTAAAATCTGGAGGTGGAATCACCCTCTAAGATTTCGTTGAACGCGTCTGCTGTTTGTTCAGGCTGGCCGTGTGCTCTGTGTGACCGAAAGTTCTCAGAACCGACCGCAGTAAAAATAGCCTCGCTTCTTGCATCGAGCGTGTCTGTGTTGCCCATTCGCACAACGAGACCACGAAGTCTTGACCAACAGGCTGCAAAAAAAATAGCTGCGTGTCATCGCTTTAGTTTAGATGCGTGTTTTTCATTGGTCAATTATCTGGCCCATAAGAGAATGCTGGCACTGTCACATTCAAAAAGTGTGGCTTCTCTTTTTCTGCGACTGGCGAAGATGGTGTCTCTACTTCACCAGTGGTTGAAACGAAAACCAAATTCTGACAACAATACAGAGGAAGACCGTGGCAGTGAACGGAAAAAATCTAAAACTGAGAAGACGACAGATCAGAAGATCGTAAAGAATCATGGAACTTTCAGAAAAGCATAGGTTCAAGAGTTTCCATGGCTCAAATTAGACTCAGTATGCACTCTGCCAAAAATGACCTGCACAATGTGCACGGCGGCAAGCCAGAAATCGACTTCCAATCTGTACAAGCAAAATCCGTTTGTTGTTGGGTCGACAAATTTTCAGAATTCAGCCTTGAGTCGCCATGACAACAGCAAGGACCATGTGTCAGTTTGATATAAATATTTTTGCTGCCAATTGAGCAACAACTTGAACAAGCAGTACAGCAGGTGTACGAACTCTGATCACATAGTGATATTAAAGTAAAATTACAGCAGTCACTCACTCACTCACACACACACACACAACACACACACACACACACACACACACACACACACACACACACACACAAACATGAGAAAATCTCACAAAGTGAAAAAAGAAAAGTAAAGAGAGTTTGCTAGTGTTTGGTGTGTTCATTTTTGTTGTATGAATGATTCTTTGGTACACTACTTTGTATAAAAGAACCTGCACATGTTCTGTGCATTTGGTACAGAGACCTGTCACCAAGAGTATGCTGTAGATATTGTTTAAGTTGCGGCAAGTCTTAATAAAATCACCCTCTAAAGTATGAAAGTGAGGGTGAAAATACCCTCTAGAATTTCAGATAGGGGGTGGACCCACCCTCTTCGCCAGCAGCTGAGGGGGAGCCCTGTTTCAGCCTGCAACATCAAACTGAAAACATCTCTTTTCTGGCAGTCTTTTCGATGATGACCACTTCGTTTATATGCCTGTTTTTGATAGTGGTGCAGGATGTGTGTGTGTGTGTGTGTGTGTGTACATGTGGGGTGTGGACTGGGGGGGAGGGGGGGGCAGGAGAGGGAGGAGGCTTGACTCTGGATGCGAGTGTGAATCGGTAGGGTAGTATGTGCATGTGTGTGTGGAAAAAAAGAGATTCTGCATACATGTTTGCTTCTTGATATTGTACAACACTGTGAGACTTTTTGGAAGTGCTAAGAAAATGTCCTGTTATTATTATCATTATTGGTGATGGGTTCTGGTGAAACACAGAGGACTTATATGGTGCTGACTGTTGTTGTGACAAAGAGCATCATAATATTTGCAGCATTATTAAGAGTAGTTATATAGTGCCTGCCCTTGGCTAGAGACCAAACTCAAAATGCTTTACAATCCACACTCTCCTTTACACAATGGGCTGCCTACCTTGTCAGAACCGACTGAAGAGCTACCTGCTGACACAAATTCAGTTTGTCAGTCACTCATTTTTTTCATTCATATCTTTATTCTTTCTGTGCATGACACATGTATACTTGTTGTCCATACCAGTGGCCAACTTGGCCTATTCTGAAAGTTGGGGATGGTATTTTGTTTGTGCACAAGGTGTTATGTGTTTTTTCACACCCCACATGCCTCTGTGTTATGCGTTTTTTCACACCCCACATGCCTGTCCCACCCAGGATAGGACCATGATGAAACCAAACAAGAAATGAAGTCACAAAATGGCTTGTAAGCTAGGAAATATATCCTCCTTTTCTAAAAGAGCTGCTTACTGTCAAAATGTTGAAGTTGATTTACTGAAATCCAGTAGTATTTTGTGTCCATGGTTGAATGTTCTCAGCATTTTCAGTGAACAATCTGCCCTTGATATTTAATGAAAAGAAGCATTTCTGAGAGAGAGAGAAGGAGAGGCCAGGGGAGGGAGGAGTTACAAAAAGAAGTTTTTCCCAAATCAAGGCTAATGATACAGAATGCTAGACAGACAGGTAAGTTTTTGACCAACAAAACTGCAACAGACATGCTTGAATTCAATTCTCCCCAGATTGTTGTTGGTCAGGTAAATGGAATTTGAAAGAGGTGGGTGGAAAAGTGAGGACCTTCCAGAAACAGAGAGGATGAGAGGGAGGGGAAAGAAGTGAGCGTGGCCTCTTAAACTCCAAGTAATACAGTGTCATTCATAAAACATTTTGCTGTGTTGTAATGCTTGTGGTTGAGCAGTTAAGCTCTCATCTTATGCCTTCCTCCATCTCTCTCTCTCTGCTCCTGCTTTCAGTTTTCTGAATTTTCTTCACTTCTCCACTTCTCTCTCTCTCACATTACCAAGGTCCTGCAAACAGCTATCCAGTGGGAATTATTTTGTGCATTTATAATATGTGTTATTTGTGACCTCAGAAAAAGATCTGATTGTAGGAAATACACTTCTCTGTTTTGTATTAAGTATTAAATAAGTATTGCTTTTGCTCTCTGTTTAGCATGCTTATTTGTATTTGGCTTGTTTCCAGTCCTTTGAGTCTCTCATGGTACCATAACGTTGTGCAGGGTCAGATGGACCACGAAGAAGGGGTGACATGTATGGACGTGTTTCCTGCCACTCACACCCTGGTAACGGGCACCAAAGATGGACAGCTGGCCTTGTGGGACATTGACACCTGTTACCCTGTCAACAGCCTGTCAGGTCAGTTCACCTGTGCTGGTCCATGCGGGGGGATGCCAAGGGCTCTGTCAAAGCAGTTAGCTCCCCTCTCTCCTGGAAGTTCTCTGCTAATCACTTTTTATTTTCTGTCACTCTGAATGACTGCTTGTTTTGTTTTTGTCTTTCTTTACCGTTATCTGCTGTTGTTTTTTGCAGCTTTTGTGGAGCATTTTGCTGTCTTTGTTCTGGAAACTGTTTTACTCTTTTTTTCGTGTGTGTTTATGAGATGCCAGATTTTTTGGTTGTAGTCTGGCAACCAAACAGCAAAAATTGAACAGATCGTCCAGGTGGACATTCTGTGAAGTCTGTTTACTCTTCAGGCTTTTTTTTTTTAATGTATTTATTGATTATTTAAAAGTTTTTCTTTTTTTTTTTTTCTTTTTTTTTGATGTTTCTGTTTAATCTGAGAGTAATAAATTGAGCAGAATGATGGACATTCTCAGCGTGGTCTAATTTTTGTGTGTGTTTTTTTTTTTCCGCGTACGCAGGTTGATACTCCTGCGGACACTCCTTGTATAGACAGGCAAGGATTAATCCCATCTACCTAACAGAAGGGAATGGAGTTTTGTGTGTATGACCGTTTTTTATCCTCCCATTAAGGCATTTATACTCCAACTTCAGGGAAGGTGCATGCTAGGTGTAACGTGTCATCCACACCAACAGTCAAACTGGCCTTCTCTTCCAAAAGTTGGTGATGGGATTTTACATGTGTGCAAGACGTTACGCATGCCTTCACACACGGAATCACGTTTTAAAGTCTCATTCGAAGGACTGTATGGGAATTGGAGTCAGAACCAATGTTAACTCCGTGGGAAAAATCCCCCTGTACCGCAACGCCCGGCAGAGATTCGAACCTGCAACCCCAGGATCACCAAGTCCGGCGCTCTACCACTGAGCTATTCCGGCCCCCAGCATGGTGTAGTGTTATCAGTCTTAAGAATATCAGTAGTTTAGCTAAGTGTGAGGATGTCACTTTTTTCAGGAGATCACATCTGTATAGTGTGTAGTCTTTTTTTTTCCACGTGAGTTTGAATGCCCAGAAAAGTGCTGTGTAGTCTGCTGGGCTATAATGATTAAAAACTATGATTATGACATGTGCTGTCTGTGTAATCAGTGTCTGACAGGTTCCATGCCTCCATGGGAAGCTAAAGGGTGATGGATTAAGATCTGTTGGTAGAGAAATCCTCTTAGATGAATTTGCACAGTGCAGTTTCTGATGTGCACCCATTTGTATGTTTGCACACACATGCACACACGCACACGCGCATATACACATGTATACACATAAATGCATACATACACAATATAATCATATACACTCAAATATATGCACATGTGTGCGTGCCGGCACACACTGGCTTGCATACTCATTCACGCACATTAGCTGAAACTAGTGTATCCACACCACAGGCATGCATGCATGCACACATGTGCATTTTCCATTGTCCTTCAAAACTGTTGTAGTTATTTGTATGTATATTTTCGCTAAACAAGTGCTGTACATGCTCCTAGCACACATATTTGCAGAAACGTACCAGTAAAAATAGTACCTCCAGTCACCAGAAGAGAAGAGTTGTCTTGGCATTTTAAAGGGAAACTGCAAAAGAGACTGCAAGCAGTAAACAGAAAATGAAAAACAAGAAGGGTAACTTTCTCTACATGATGAGACAATTGTACATCCATAACCTCAAACGAATGCAAGTTATAGGCTTGTATTTGCTTCATATGGGAGCAAGAGGTGCCCTTCCTGTTTGTCATTTTCTGTTTGTAGCTTTAGTTTTGAATATGATGTCCACTTTATCTGGTACAGTGTCAAAGAGGTGTTCAGTTGACTTGCAAATTATAAGGTTAACATGTTTCCCACCCTCCACTTATGACTTATTATTGTTCCCCATTTGTGAAATTTAGATTTTCTGCTTGAAAGTGTGTGTGTGTGTGTGTGTGTGTGTGTGTTTTTAAAGTGAAGTGAAGGGATATTTAGGAACACTAACATTCAGAACTGGATCAAGTGAAAGGAATTTGAAATATGTTGACTATTTTATGAGGCACTGATAATTTTTTTAAAAAGAAAAGAAAAAAATGACATGAAAAACAAGGCAGGAAAAGTTAGTTTTTTAAGACTGCCACCTCCACCTCACTTCGGTTTATCAGTCTTTCAGCCGATGTCTCATGTAACCCCCCCCCCCCCCAACCCACCCCCCTTTTTTAATTTTTAATTGATTTTCAATGGATTTTTCTGCAACTTGATAACATTGTATGCTGTTTCTCTTCCAGTCCATCACGGGAAGATGAACGCCTGCCTGGTTTGTTCAGGTAATCAGCTTTTGCCTTTGTTGTTATGGTAGATCCTCTGGCTGTGTATCTTAGAGGTCATAGCAAAGGCAGTAAGAGTTCATAAGTTTACTCTACTTTGTGTGTGTGCACTTAACACATACGTGTGCTCATGCAGGTAAATACCTAACAGAAAAATGAATAAAAAGTGCATGAATAAAAAGCTTAATTGTACTGTCATGTAACTTGGGTCATGAAGGACATTTTAGTTATTTTCCATTTTTCTGCCATCCATTTGACGAAGCTTTTGTTGTCTTATTCTGTAACTTTCATGTGTGCCTAGTTGTTTATCGATAACAATGTGTGACAACATGCAGTCATTAATTTGATTTCTGTTCAGTTACCAAACCATGTCCATACTACTCATATGGTGTTGTACAGTTGTTCATTTGATATGTTTACTTTGTGCAGTTTTCCAATCATGTACTACCATAGAAACAATATCAGCCAGTTACGCATTGGTTTACTTCTTATCAGTTCAGTCATGTTGTGGACATACACTAGTTCATGTGTTTAAACCACTGTTTGGCATCATATACTGTACTATGTCAGATTCTTGCAAGCTGTGACCAGTAAGCTAACTCTGTTGGGTCATGTTTTTGTGGATAACCCCGGACTATGGCACTGCATAACAACGTTTTATGCCCACAGCCCAAGCATGGAGCTACAAATGCTTCCTTCCATTCTATGTCCAAACACTAAACAAGAGCAGTCCGATAAAGAGACATTTAGGCAATAGATATATATCGGTTTCTGTAGTTAAAGGTGAGGTTAAGCTCCTAGAACCTTACGGCCATAAGGACAATGAACTGTTAGCCAGTCACCTTGTTGGGAGAATGGCATTATGGAAGACTGAACCCGTCCCTCTCTTTCTACTGCCTTAACCTTCACTGAACTGAATCAGGCTCCCATGTGCTGCTGGATGGACAGAGAGGAGTTTCAAACCGCAGAAAAATGAAACTGATTCTGTGAGTGGTTCATACTCAATCACTGTCAGTTTTACAGCTGAACACTACCCACTTGACTACAAGCCCTTGTTGTCTGCTGCTGCTTACATGTTGATGTGTATGGATTGTGCTGGCTGAACAGCAGCGTGAAAGAGAAATCTCTCTCTCTCTCACTTGCTCTCTCTTCCTCTCTATCTCTCTCTTTCTCTCTCTCTCTCTCTTTTGTTTCTAATCTCTTTCACTATTAATGATCAAATTCCGACTGGCGAGCATTTTCTGATACATGGTATTCACGTTCTTCAGCAGTCAGTGTGTGCTGTCATGTGTTTCCTCATTTGTGACAGTTGTGTCCATTGTTTACTGGTCACTCTGCTGTCTGATTTGAGGTTGTGCTGTCCTGTTGTTTGGCAGCCATGATGTGTTGTTGTGTCCTGTTGTTGTCAGACCAGCAGCGAGTGGTTACGTGTGGGTCAGATCGTCTACTGAAGGTCATCGACATGGAGACCCTGACTGAACTGTTAACAAAGGACCTCCAGCATGAAATCTTGTAAGTACATCTACAATAGAGTATAAGAATATAAAAGTATAAAAAGTCTGAGTTGAAGTTGACTGACAATCTCGCCGATAGTCGTCTGCTACAGGTAGAAACACCAGAGTTACCAGCCTTCATGGAGCCTGCGCATATGACAGGATGATCCGCCATCTTGAAGTTGAGAAGCCAATTTGCCAGAGAAGTGTTCATTAATATTGTTTCGCTGGCAAAAGAAGAGTACAAAGATTAGCTACAGGCAGACCCAGGTGGAGACAAAAAACCAAGGCCTTTTGCCACATACACAAAAAGTCCTAGATGGTGGACAATTTGATTTGTGTCAGTATGATTATTTTTCTTAAAATTATCCTTGAAGTAAGTCCTTGAACTTTTTAAAGAAGTGCTTGAAAAGTCCTTAAAAAGTCTGAATTTTTTTTATCAGGAAATCTGTGTGAACCCTGTGTGTTGACCTGTCTACAGGTGTCTCGGGACCTTGGGCAGTGCCGTGGTGACAGGTAACAAAGACGGCTGGCTCCAAGTGTGGGACATGGATTTGGGACAGGTGGCAGCACAGCTTCAGGCTCACAAAGGTAGGTCGGCAAAGTCTGTGACTGCACCTGCCACTGGTTTGTTTCTGTATGTTTTAAAGCAGCTGCACAGGAAGCATCTTGAGAGGTGGGATCCCGACTGTCCATCTCACAGAGATATATATTTAAAACCTCTTAGCAGTATTGAGAGCAAAGTATTTACAGATTATTAACATTGTTTATTTGGCTTATAATTGCATTTATAAATAAATTGAGAGCAGCATATTTACAAATTACTAACATTATTTATCTGGGTTATAATTGCTGGTTTTAAATCTTGTGAGGCTTTTGTCCTCCTGCTCAAATGTTTTTACAAACACAGATTTAATGATAGATTAAACCGATCAGAGTATGTATGAATTTGAAATATGTAGAGTGGTGAACATAGTGGTGAATTGCAGATATATGGGTTCGGGTAACATGCATCCAACTGCTTAACAGCACGTGGGTACAGGAATGCAGTAAACAGATCTGCCAGGTGGCTACACTTTCAGCATAATATGCTGCAGTTTAATTGACAGTACTACGCTGCTCACTTTGTAACAAAATGTTACACCCAAAACTAAAAAGAAAACACACACACACACACACACACACACACACACACAGAGTACTACTACTACTGCTACTGCTACTACTACTACTACTACTACTACAAGGACTCTGTTAATGGCAGCTTAAACAGAATCTAGACAACATGGATCTCACAAAATGGCCAAGTTTTAGTAAAGAGAGAAAGAAAAATTAAAAGAATAGTTTCTAAAGATGGTAATGATTTTTGACACCTTGTCCATTGGTTTCATTGTTGGCCATTTTGATTTTTAGTAGGGCAAGTCAACACCACATGATGACACGTAAGATTTTGTTTTTCTTGAGTCCCATGATCATGTTGCGCGCAAAGCAAAGAGTTACTGAAAGAGGAATTGAACATGATTTGTCATATGCTATGCTGTGGAGTGCTGTTCTTAAAATGCCCAAATGCTGCACATTATTCTTTTTGAGTCCTCAGCAGCGATGGATAAAGTAGTTTTTGTGTGAAGCAGTGAGAAAGTGACAAACTGACCTATTTGCCTATGCACGTATAGGAGAGAGAGCTGTATGTCTGTGGGGCAAAGCATTATTGATGTGTAGAACAAGCTGATGTGTGAGCGTTGCCAAAAATTGATTGATAATGTTCAGTAGCCTTGAAGTGATGACTGTTTCATCATCCATATTGCAGGCATTTATATCCTCTAATGTGTTTCAGAGTGCATATGTATACAGCAAGATGAAAGATTAACGGTGAAGATGACGTGTTCAAAGTGACCTTAGTGTTATTGATCTGTGTGAGGACCATGTATCTGCAATTTAGGCACCCCTATAACGAATCTTTATGTTTCTTCTATTGGTCGCCTTAAAGTTGGAAATACCCATGTGGAACACTTAAGTATGATGTTGGGTTGGCTAAAATGTGTCTGTCTGTCAGAATGTCATGTGGCAGGTGTGTGTTTGTGTGAATGCTGATGTGTGCATGAGTGAGTGTGAGTGTGTGTGTGTATGTGTGCTGATATGTGTGTGTGTGCGCGCAACAGCATGTGAGTGTGAGTGAGTGTGTGCACTTTCATGCATTGTTACTGTGAAAACTTTTTGTGCCCTACACAGGTGCGGTGACATGTGTTAATACAAAGTTGAAAGGCGCCATCTTGTCGGGCGGCCAGGACAGATGTGTCAAACTGTGGAAGCCGCTGCATTGACCACAGCCTGCATTTAGATGACATGAGACACAGTGCCCACAATCCTCAGATGGACTAACCACAGCCTGCAATTGCACACAGTATTTTTTTTCTTTCTAAAGCTGTTCCTTCTCTTGGTGAATTGTTCACTACAAGACTGCTGAAAAAATGTATCGGGGGGAAAAAAAATCTGCCAATACCAGAGACAGAAAGGGCAGCCCAGTGTTTTTACGTTTTTATTCATTTTTTTTAAGATTATGATATGAAATGTGTATTGACTGCACTTGCCATGTTCCTGGACTGGAATCTTCAGGTGCTATGCATCTTCATTTAAAAAGACTGATTCAGGCAATATTTTTATTTTGAACAGAGCAGGAGAAGAGTGAGGGAGAGGGATGGAGGGAACAACAGAGAGGTGGCTGCACGCCAGGGAGAAATTGTTAATTTTGTCACTGGTTCTTGGTAGTGTATTCATCCTCTGTCTTCATTAAACTGTAGTAATTGTCATTTTGAGAGATCGTGTATTCATGGAGAGTTATCGGCTTATGAATAGAAAAAAAGATACTGTTATTTCTATCTGTTCTTACTGCTGCTTAGTGGTGCTGCTGTGTATTCCGGCAAGCGGTTGGTTGATGTCCATTTTATAAATGTCCTGGCAGTTCAGAGAATTACAAGTTAGAATGTCGCCTCTGGTGTGCCCCAGTACAGAACAGTGGGTATTTTTCTGTTAGCTTTTTCATAGGTCTGTCCTAGTCTCTGCTGTTTGTCTCAGTCGTCATGTTTAGATATTGTATCTGAAGATGAAATTTGGCCACTCCAGCCAGAAAGGCGAAAATCTCATCAGTGGTGAACCTCAGGATTTTATCTAAGGAAAGAAGGAAGAAAAAAGTCAACAGATTAGTTACAAACCTGTTGATCCATACAATTGGGTTGTTCTTTGTACACATGTTTGGCAAAAATACAAATAAGACAAACTAAAAAAATCTGGAACCAAAGCTCTTGAGCAGTGATTGCATTTGCATAGTTTGGCTGTGGTGGTGTCTTGGTGTGCTTTGAGCAAAGAGCAACAACTCTTATCTCTTGTATGAAAAATTGCTCTGGCTGTGTCTGCTTTTCCAACATGCCAGTATTTAGGAACAACAGGGGCAATTATAGGCCCAGGAAAAACCAGCAAGAGGGTATGAGTTTGTGCCTAAGTATGCTGATGAATCAGATTTGAATTTAATTTTGTGTTGGAAGAACCTATTTTTACTGTATTTGTGATGAGGTATTCCTCTAACTTCTGCTGCATGATGGCAGATGAAAACAGCAACACCCTCAATCCACGCTCCTGCTTTTAACAAAAAAAAGTGGAAGAGGGATACTCACACACATGCACACACACACACACACACACACACACACACGCTTTTACAAAAATTTGGACGATCTGAATGTTTTCTTTGTATAGAGAGAGATACACTCATTTATATTGGAAAAGTACATGAATACCAATTTTAGGGTCAACAGGTCTGTAAAAAAAAAAAAAACTATGAATTTAAGGGTTATATGGAAATAGTTTAGTATTGTTATTTGCAGGACAGGACTTCTTTTCCTTGAATGGTGACAGCCCTGAAAAAGACTTGTGTGGTCAATTGGGTAGTAATGATAATAAGAAAATAAATGAAATTAAAGCGTGCTATGGATTTTTAAGAAAATCATTTTATTCATTTATGTTTTCTTTTTATTGTTACCAAGTTAAACTCCCCCCTCCCCCCCTCATCCTTTCCTGGTAGTGTTGCTGTGGTCTGCGTGTTTTGTTATTTGTCAGCCATAGATTGGAAGAAACTTCAGCGGCTGCAAGCTGTAGATCAGGAACAAAAGACTGTGAGGAGAGCATCTTGGCGCTTAATTAGTAAAATTTTAGCCAAACAGAGCTAGGAGATCGGTCTTCACTTGCGGGAGGTTGACATGTCTTCGCTTGCAGGAGGTTGACATGTTTAGCATGCTTTTAACAAAACGGGGTGTAAATGTAAATAGGATTCTCCCGATACTTGCGTTGGTACAATTGAGCGTTTCATTCCCACACATTCTTGTTTCATGGAATGCAGCCGCGTTGCCTTTAGGTTGGCATCATGGGTAGGAGAACCATAGACCAGAATGATCAGCTGGTTTACCTGGAATTACTTCAGCTGTTATTGATATTATTGTGTGCTGTTAATCCACATTACTTTCTCCACCAGCTGCCATGTAGTTTACCTGAAATTATTAGGTGCCTTGATTAAATTGTGAATTGCTTTGTTGTCGTTTGTTGACTGCTGTGAAACATCCAGATGATGAAGTTTCTTCCCTGGTCAAAACCCTCCAAATGAAGACGTTGTTCCTTTTACAGACATGTTCGAATTGAAGACTTTCTCCCTTTGTAAACCCTCAAAGCATAGACTCCCTTCCTGTAAAGACCCTAGAATGAAGACTCCATCCATATTGAGACCCTTGAAACAAAGACTTGCTCAATATAAAGACCTTTCAAATTACGGCGCCCTCTCTATATAGATCCTATCAGTGAAGACCACTCCCTGTAAGAGACCTTGGATTTTCCTGGAACATGTTTCTCTTTTCTAAACTACAATTAACTTCCCTCATAACGAAGACTACCTTCCGACAAAGACCACACTTCTTAGAACTCCTGAGCATGCTTAAGAGAGGTCCACTGTTCCAATGTCGGTGAAGTTTGCTAGCCATGCTCAGAGGTGCTAACCCTTACACTTCCATTGTGTAATTCTTTGCGTGTAGAGTTTCATATGTAACTATCACTATGTTCGTTTCTGGCCAAGACAACTCTCAGTGAATGTTGCCCGGGTCGGACAAATATCATTCATGACTTGGCACAGTTGATTGACGCTACTAATCGGCATAGCTTTAGAAACAGGCTCAGAGAGCAGCTAATGTCTGCATTTTCATATTTTGTTCCTTCACTTCTGCTTGTACAGCATTAAGGCTGGGTGGTGGCTACCGTCCAAAAGGAAATTTACTCTCCTCCCATGTGTAGTATATCTCATTGCAGACTGTATGATGTGTGCGTTTTTTGTCTTTATATCCATGTCATATATTTGGGAAAAGTGGCGTTTTTCTTTATTCAGGTTAGTATTTGATAAGAGACAGAAGAATTGTGCCAATAGATTTCCCATATTTTACTCTTAAATAATGAAGTGGGTTGGTATATCTGCCTGCCTCTTACATTTACCAGAGCAATGGGCAAGAGCAGAATTTGAACTGGTACTCTGTACGTGTGTGTGCGCATGCGCGCGTGCGTACGTGTGTCCATGCATGTGTGCTTTCTCCTTTTTTCCATTTCTTTTCAGCATTGTTTTCTTTTCTGTAAAGCTTATGAAATGATGAATACGCACTTAATTCAATGGGCACATGTCAGGATCAGCCAGCCTGGCAAAAAAAGCTGTCTTCCAGGATGCCATGCCAGGAGTATGCAGAAGAGGCAGAGAGAAAGGAGGAAGGACAACATTAGAGAGTGGACAGCTCTGTCCTTCACCAGCCCTCAAAGAGCTGCAAAGAACTGCCACAGGTGGAAGGACATTTTGTCAGGTCATCAGATGTGCCTTAACCACCCCTGCCATGGGACATTATCGTGTAATGCTTAGACACTATGGGGTAATAGGGGGACACTTTAGGCTACACTGGTGTAATTCAAACAAATCTTGTTGTGTGAAGAACTGAATCTCCTTGAATCCAGTGTATATAGACACAGACCCGACAGGCTACCATTGTAGCAATAAAAAGGGACATTAATGTGAATTCATTAATGTTTCGCATTGTTTTGTGAGGAAAACAGTGTAGGAGGGTGAAGAGCAAAATGATATAGTCTAGATCGAGGTGCTCAGGGGATGGATGAAATGGATTACTTTAGATTAGAAAGAGATAAAACACAGCTTCCCTCTCCTTAGCATCAGAGGTGTCGGGTTTGGAAATCATTACCTGCTTACATCAATGACTTGATTTTTGTCAAGTAGCAAGAACAAGAACCCTGTTGTCTGTGGCCAAGCCAAACACAAACTGTTGGCTGGGGCATTGGCTTTAAACAGTCACAGGATGCCTTCTTCAGGTAAATGGAGTAACCAAAACTTTAATGTTAAACAGTTGAACTGAACAGTAACTTAGCATGATTTTAAAGTTGCATGAAGATAATACTTCATTTCTGGTGGTTCTTTTTTTCTAATTTTTTTTTATTTTTATGGCTTATGCCTTGAATATACTACAAAGCAACCCTGTATAAAATCCATTTCTTGCCACAGAAACTGAGTTTATATAAGGTTTCATAGGAGCCCTGTATAATACTCATTCACACTCTAAAATCATGAGTAAACTCATTTTTGCAAGCAGTGACGAAATGTTGAGTAAAAATCCTTTGTTCTCTGTGAGTGTTTAGCAAAAAGTCTGTGTTATTCGTAATCTGACAAGCTTTCAGAAACATGGATTTGTTGGAGCTTTCATAACCAAGGGTGGTGTGGTGTGTGTTTTTTTTAATTAAAAAAAATCTTCTGGATATTACTGCAATAATCGGCTTGGTAGTGCTGTGAGACTCCAATGAGAAAAGTTCAAATCTTGCCAGAGTGTGTTGTGAGATTGAATGGAAATGACCGTAACATAATGTTTCATTATACTCCAGAAAAAAAATAAAATGCACATGTAAGCAGTCATTTCATTGGTGAGAATTGGTCTAACATTGAAAAAGGAAATAAAATTTGCACCATGTGAGGGAATGTGAATCATGTTTGCAGGGAATTTATCATACTTTGGATAAAGTGCCTGCACTACTGCATTTATTTCATTATTATTATCATACTCTGGAAGTTCCAGCCATGGTATTATTCTCAGTTTTTCCAACTCACTGTGAAGAATTTGCTGCCTATCTATTGAAAAAGGTAAGGTGCTGGCGCTGTTCTCTGAAACTGGAGAAAAAAAATTCCTGTCTGCTGACCTGTGCCATTTTCCCGTCATTTCTTGGGCGAGATCAGTCTGGAGTCTCTTCTGGTCATAGTTCTGGTTGGTGTCTGCTGGGGAAGTTGCATTTCCTGGGCATTATTTTCATACTATAATACCATCAAAAACAACTAGCTTTTTCTCACAGGCAGAGTGCTAGAAAGAACTAGCTACCTGTTTTTAAAAACAATATTGCATATAAGTAGAAATAAATGCTCAGCCATCAAGAGAATAATCAATTTTGTTTATTGTAAATTCAAGAGGAAAAAAAAAAACCCTGCTCAACTATCAAGAGAATAATCTACTATGCATTTAACATATCTCAGTAAATGGAATGCCTTTTCTTTCCATATACCATGCATGTGAATGCTGTATTTTATTTTAATGCGTGTACACATATCACTATGACCAATCACTGGGGAAAAAGTCCGATTGTTGAAGTGAGAAAGCCTGTGTACACACTTTTCTATGATCCAGTCCTGGCTTGTCCATAAATGAAAAAATATCTTGAGACTTGAATGTATTTATTACAAATTTTCCCTGATGTGCAGGAACATTGATCAGGTCAGGGTACAATGATCAGGTCAGGGTACAATGATCAGGTCAGGGAACATTGATCAGGCCAGGGTACAATGATGCAGGTACAATGATCAGGTCAGGTACAATGATCAGGTCAGGGAACAATGATCAGGTCAGGGTACATTGATCAGGTCAGGGTACAATTGATCAGGTCAGGGTACAATGATCAGGTCAGGGTACAATGATCAGGTCAGGGTACATTGATCAGGTCAGGGTACATTGATCAGGTCAGGGTACAATGATCAGGTCAGGGACATGATCAGGCCAGGGTACATTGATTAGGTCAGGGTACAATGATCAGGTCAGGAACATTGATCAGGTCAGGGTACATGATCAGGTCAGGGTACATTGATCAGGTCAGGGAACATTGATCAGGTCAGGGTACATTGATCAGGTCAGGGTACATTGATCAGGTCAGGGTACATTGATCAGGTCAGGGTACATTGATCAGGTCAGGGTACAATGATGATAGATACAGAGTCCAGAACTTCAAGAGAGCATTATTTTTTTAACTCTATCTAGAGAGAGAGAGAGAGAGACGTGTGTGCATATGTATTTATTTTGATGGCTTTAAGTCGGTGTCAGGTGAACACATTGAATGATCCTCCACTTCACAGACGGATTCAGTAGTCTCCTGTCTCTCTTTCACAATTGCTTCTTGTGTTTCTTTTTGTCCGATGTCCGTCTCCGTTAACATTTCAGGTTGCCTCCTCATTACATGCTTGTTCTCAGTCGTTGCTGTTTTCCTCTGTTCTCATTCTGTCTGTCCACACCTATCCTTTTCTCTCTTCTTTCAATCTATTCTGTTCACTCTCCTGCCCTCCCTCCCCATTCCTTCCCTCATAGTCTTTATGAAGAACGCATTCTTGTTCTGATAAAAATTGCTGTATGGAACTTCTGATGTTATGACAATTTCATTCTGATAAGCAATTAAAACCCTTTTCTTCTTATCATTAAGCGTACAATTATGTGAAGAAGTGTGATATTGCATGCTGGGAGGCTGGCTACAGGCTATTTGACAGAGGTTCTGTATTTCCATTGCATATGATAATGATGATGACGTGTGTGTGTGTGAGAGAGAGCGAGAAAGTTGCACTATCAGAGTGGAGAAAGTAGGGGGAAAAAAGCCAAATCCTGAAACTGAATCGTGGCCATCTTGACAATCGTGGAAAAACAATTTATTGCCGACCACTCATTACATAATCTTTTCATTCATTAAATGATTTACGCCTTTAACCCTTACACCGCCGACGTTACCATTTGGTGACAACGTGCTCACCACCGAGGTTGCCATTCGGCGACTAACTAGGGTGACCTAACTCCCGATACTCTCACTCTCGAACATGACGAGAGACGCACTGTGGGCTCGTGTGGTGTTGGCAACGAGTCAACACAAACTGACGCCGATAGTAGTTTCAAAACTGACAGTAGTGTGAGTGAGACGACTGACTGTATAACGATGGGGGCGAGCAACATGGAGGGCTCAGAGACAAGTGACTGTGAGCACAAAGGCGTCAAGGTCGAAGGGGGCGTGGCAGAGTGACACGTGGCAGAGGTGTGCAAGTTGCAGCAACGGCAAACTAGGCCAGCCACAGAAAAGTCTGACTGGGAGAAAAGCTCCCCAGGTTCCAGAGGCCAACAGGCAAATGAATGACTTTGTTTTCATAAAAATTATCGCTTTCAAAAGTAAGAATGAAAGATAGATGTGTGTGTGTGTGTGTGTGCGAGTGTGTGTGTGTGTGTGCATTCTCTTTTTCTTTCTTTTATGTGTGTACCAGTGGGGCATAAGATGTGTATGTGTGTGCTATTCCCTTTTGGTGTAAGAAGTGTGGGGTGCGTGTGAGTGTGGTGTGTGTTTGATGTGGTGTGTGCGTGTGTGTGTGTGCGTGTTTTCCCTTGTTCTTTCTTTCATGTGTGTACCAGAGGGGCATAAGTTTGTGTGTGTGTGTGTGTGTGTGTGTGTGTGCTATTCCCTCTTTGTGTAAGAAGTGTGGTGTGTGTGTGTGTGAGGTGTTGTGTTGTGGTGTGTGTGTGTGTGTGTGTTTGATATTGTGTGTGTGCTTTTCTGCATCACAGCACAGACAGTAGAAATAGTGTCATTTGTAGTTGCAGAATTCTTTTTTGTTTATTCTGTCTTAAAACTGAACCCTGGACACACTCACAAACTTGATACTTGCCTGTCTATTGTGCACTGCCATCACCAGTTTTCGATTTGGAGTATATGGTTTTGAGGCTGTATTTTTCATTCTTCTGATGGATATTACGTACTTTCTGGTCTTCATTTGGTGAGTGGAGTATTTTTCCTTCCTTGTTCAGAGTTTGTTGGCATGCTTACTTCTTTTCTTGTTGAGATGAAAGGTAACATTCAAAATTTCATTTTGCATTTTTTCCCTTGAAATTACTAAATAATTTGAAATTGTTCTTGACTTACCATTACATATAATATTACAAAAATACACTTTTCCTCCTCCATTTAAAAAAATAAACAGAATGAAAATTGTTTTTCTAGTTCCTGAGCTATCTGCGTTTCACACATGCTGGCATGAAATTACAGTTTTTCGCAAAAAATGGCTGGTGATGGGGATTCATGCAAAACAGAATGTCTGGCGGTGCAAGGGTTAAGAGCACTTAAACCAAAGAAATAATTTTAAGATCTGGTAACAGGATGAAAAAGAAAAAAATGATGGAGCACTGGGCCACCATATCAGTGCAAAAAAAAAAAAAAAAAAAAATCCACTTAAAAAAACAAACACACAATCAACCACCAACCCCACATCCACACAAAAACAGGTTACAGAACATTACTTTCCACCCACTGTTAATATTCAAATGATGCACTAAACATTATACTTTGACAACTTGAAAATTATTTAAACTAAAGATAAAGAGTGTTGAGCCAAGAAGGAAAAACTAAAGATAAGATAAAGAGTGTTGAGCCAAGAAAGAAAAACTAAAGATAAGATAAAGAGTGTTGAACCTACTAAAGATAAGATAAAGAGTGTTGAGCCAAGAAGGAAAAACTAAAGACAAGATAAAGAGTGTTGAGCCAAGAAGGAAAAACTAAAGATAAGATAAAGAGTGTTGAGCCAAGAAGGAAAACTAAAGATAAGATAGTGTTGAGACAAGAAGGAAAAACTAAAGATAAGATAAAGAATGTTGAGCCAAGAAAGAAAAACTAAAGATAAGATAAAGAGTGTTGAGCCAAGAAGGAAAAACTAAAGACAAGATAAAGAGTGTTGAGCCAAGAAGGAAAAACTAAAGATAAGATAAAGAGTGTTGAGCCAAGAAGGAAAAACTAAAGATAAGATAAGATAGTGTTGAGCCAAGAAGGAAAAACTAAAGATAAGATAAAGAGTGTTGAGCCAAGAAAGAAAAACTAAAGATAAGATAAAGAGTGTTGAGCCAAGAAGGAAAAACTAAAGATAAGATAGTGTTGAGCCAAGAAGAAAAACTAAAGACAAGATAAAGAGTGTTGAGTCAAGAAGGAAAAACTAAAGATAAGATAAAGAGTGTTGAGCCCAGAAGAAAAACTAAAGATAAGATAGTGTTGAGACAAGAAGGAAAAACTAAAGATAAGATAAAGAGTGTTGAGCCAAGAAGAAAAACTAAAGATAAGATAGTGTTGAGACAAGAAGGAAAAACTAAAGATAAGATAAAGAGTGTTGAGCCAAGAAGAAAAACTAAAGATAAGATAGTGTTGAGACAAGAAGGAAAAACTAAAGATAAGATAAAGAGTGTTGAGCCAAGAAAGAAAAACTAAAGATAAGATAAAGAGTGTTGAGCCAAGAAGGAAAAACTAAAGATAAGATATAGAGTGTTGAGCCAAGAGGGAAAAACTAAAGATAAGATAGTGTTGAGCCAAGAAGGAAAAACTAAAGATAAGATAATGAGTGTTGAGCCAAGAAGGAAAGAAAAAACTGTTTTGATCTGTTTCTCTTTTGTTCTGTACTGGTACTAGCGGTGGCCCACTAGTTTCACGTCAATGACCACACCACATGCCCTTGCTTTTATATGTACTGAATCATTTGTGTAAGAAGTCAATGATTTTTTTTTTCTCTGCTTGAGCTGAACTTTGGTGTTTGACAATACAGGATGCAATAACACATACAGCAACATCAGTCTTCAACCACCAGAGTTTGTGAGCCATTTCAATATTGCTAAGTTTGTCCACTTAAAATTCTCTTCCATTTTTACAGATTTTTTTTTAAACATATGGTTGCAAAGATTCTTAAGTAAGATTCTTTCATCTCTCACTCTAAAAGGTAATTGCAAGTCATTACAGAATAAATTTGTCAGCCATTACAGAGGTATTTTGTAGCCATTACAGACACATTTGTGAACTTTTTCTTTATGGAGGCATTTTGTAAGCCATTACATAAGCACTTTGTAAGCCATTACATAAGCACTTTGTAAGCCATTACATAAGCACTTTGTAAGCCATAACAGAAATATTCAGTAAACCTTTACAAATGTAAGGTTTACAGAAGTACTTTGTAATCCATTACATACCTTTTAAATTACAGAGGTATTTTGTAAGCCATTACAGGGCTACTTTGTGAGCCATTACATAGACATTTTGTATGCCCTTACAGAGTACTTTGTAAGTCATTACACAAGACACAGTGTACACCCTTATAGAGGTACTTTGTAAGCCAATGTCCTCTTCCTCTTGCATTCTTAGGCTGTAACTGCCATGCTCATTCCATTCTGCTAGAAGACTTTAATGGGTAAGGTCACTTTCAGGGCATTACATAAGGCAGCTCCCACCCTGTTTTTTTGTGGAGTGCAAGGTGGATTTGTGAATTATTCCATGTATAAGCCAACAGACATACACACATTAAATCCTGATGTGTGTTCCTGATCTTCTGCATACAGGTGCACATAAAGGGTTGCACTGGATCAGCAGAAGACCAAATCTACACAGAGCGACCATATATGATTATCTATACAGCACAACCTGCATTATAATCCCAGAATGGTCACATTTATAACATCAATGATACACACAAAAAAACTGAAACAAGGGAATATGTAGGGTATGCTTCACTCAAAAATAAACGTGCAGGTCCCACACACATTCTTGTACACTAGCAAGTATGCACACAGGGACACACACACATATACACACACACACACACATCCAGTCAGTATTCCACCCAAACAGTCTGACCAACAAAAATAAGTCAGCCTCCAGAGTACCTGTTGAGCAAGGACACCATACAACTCCCATCCCTGACAAAGCCGGAATTCAAACGCCATGTTCTGACCATGGCTGTCCAACCTGTCAAGGCAAGCTTCAAACTTCAAGCATCCAACACGACACATCTGAACGTGTTAGATCAAACACAAATTTAATTTCATTCTGTACAAAACACATCAAGCCCTTACAAATATACATGAATCAGTTCAGTGCAAATCGAGCATCGCACAGGTCGGAACATTAACAGTACAAATCACCAAGTCTCTGAGCCACACAGATCATCAGCAAAAACAGAAAGCTCTTGGCCTCCCAACTATCTCAAGGAGCCCAGAAACTTGCAACCTCTTTTTTTTTGTTTTGTTTTTAGGTTTGTTTTAAACACGAACCTGCAAGGTATGCTTCTCTTAACCAAGAAATTAAAATCTGAACTGACTTCAATTTGTTTATTTCCCAGTTGCTTACAATCCTCAAATTATGCCAGGGTTAAGAACATGTTAAAAACTACACTATGTACAAACAAACAAAAAAATCAAAGTAAGCTGATACCTAAAACTTGCATAAGACTAAGCTATAAAGATTTGTTCACAATCATTCTGATAATCAGCTAATGTTAATGACATTACTTGAAATTAAAAAGAAAAAAGAAAAAGGTCACATCAGTGGTGAAATACTTATGCCTGTAAAGTAAATCCCAGAACTTGCATGGTAAGTAGGGCAGGTGTTACAATCATGAAGCCTATCATACACTACGGACCATGGAGCTTTTCCAACCATTCGGTGGTAAGAAAGGAATGACCCGTAATAGATCTGGAAGAACATCAACAGTTTTTACTCCTCTCGTTTCAAAGACAACATTCCATAGTTTGCACACTTTTACTCCTATGACAGAGAAGTTATACTAACCCCTAAGCTCTGTTGTAACAAACCCCAATTTCTTTCTTTTTGATCTTCCAGTTTGATGAACAAGCACTTCCTCATTTTCACACAATAAGAACTCGAAAATAGGGCACACAAATTCACAAACTTTTTTTTCCTCAAACTTTTAGGACCTAACTAGTGCAAAATTCCAAACTAAACTTACACTGAAGACTCCCCTTAAGTCATACAACAAACACACACATCTGTGTATAACCATATTTCAATTTCAGAGTACGGGATATTCAATTAGATATACAACAGCATTATGATGCTACTACTGGCAGGGTCCAATTTTCTTAATATCTCGGAATAACTAAGTTCTAGTCTTTAATCTCTGAATCCATGTTGCAAACTGAATTTGCTTGCAACAACCTCAAATTCTCTTCTTTTTTTTTTTTTCTTTTTTTTTTTAACCCTTTTTGAGAGGACAACATTAAATTTACGAACTTTTGTAAACCCAAGTTATTTTCACCGAGTACCTTCAATACCCCACAAACATTTCCAAATCTTTGATCACAGTAAGAACCCCGTTTTATAGACTACAATAGCAACTTTATGATGAAAACGTGGGCAAAGTCAAAACAATTCTCATTCGTTTGTGGTAATTCAGTCTGATTACATGGTATAATAAACGATGACTGGTAACTGGGAATGATGAATGAAAGGTCGATTCCATGTAATATTACAGCTGATCGATGATGTCGAAGTGAAGGTTTTTCCGTATACTATCTGTTTATACATTGTCTGTCCCTGTGCCATGCTAATCTTGCATATTATGAGAGTTGTTGGATATGCTATGGTTTCTTTTTCTCTCTCAAAAGTGTACTGTATATATCTTCGCTTGATTTTCCCAACCTTGTTTTACTCACCCACTGTATCTTTCCCGCCGTTTTCAGTTAAAGTGTTAACATTATACCATGTCCACTCATTCCCTTCACAACTGCAATTATTCCCTTCACAACTGCAATTATTCCCTTGCAACTGCAATTATTTACTCTGGCTACATTCTCATAGTTGCTGGGAAAGAGATGATATACATATATTTTTTCCCACTTACCCAAAAGGTATTTTTAATGTTGATACCACCAGGCAAAAATACTTCTGCTAATCTATTTCTCATAAGTAAGGTCATCAAATCATTTGCCTAAAATTTTCTCCCACTCTCTTTGTCATGTACAAACACACACACACATTCCAACACTATACATACCAACACACAAGTCACCCTGAGAGAACTCTGAAACGAAAGTTCAGAGTGTACCATTATGTGGTTGATCAATTCCTCTTGACCAATTTAAATGTACAGCTGCGACAGTCAGTTATTCATTCTTTCTCTCTGTCCTTTTGAACTTCATCATTTTGACTGCTTGTCTGTAATCCAAAAAAAAAGAAATGTACAGAAAAAAAAATCTTTTGTTTAAACTTTAGTATACTACTGAGCACATTTTTTGTTTATTTCTCAATCTTTCTTCTTAATTTTCGGGTTGGTTGTTTGTTTAACTTTACCTTTCCTCTTGATGATTCTTTGGGGGTGGTCCAGGTGTTTAATTCTCTCTCTCCTACTATTGAAATTTACCTATTTTTGTTCATGTTCACCTTTCCTCCAACCTAACGTTATTTAAAACTTAAACAAAACTGACATATTTACCCTGTGCAATAAATTACTTACAGTTTGGTCTCCTAAATATTCAAAGGTCAGAGTACAAATGTATGTCCAATGCCAACTGGAGATTCCACACAACACTGACAAAAACCAAGCAAAGCCATCACAGCAACCACATCTTCCATCAATCACAGATGACTGGAATCAGCTGTCTAAGGTGTATGAACAGGATAAACAACATTACTCTTTATATCAGTTAAAATCTCCTTAAAATTCCTATAACCGTTAATTTTGCAATTTGTCTCAGAATGGATTGAGCACAGTATCCAACCCCTCATAGCATGAATACAGACTTCTAGCTAGCTTCTGTCTTTTGCCTGGTATTATTTATTTACCAAACACTAATCTAACTGCATGCCATGACATTCTTTCCTGGTGATCAGGTTCCTCTGATCAAACCAAGTGTGTGTGTGTGTGTGATATTTATGATACAGTAGGAAGGATGAAGGCTAGAAGAACTAATTAATTCAGTGAGAGAATGAATGCAGTAAAGATTAATAAATGAGCTTTTTCTAATCGGGGTACAGCATTTAACAGCTGTCGGATCAAAACGTTTTAAAACTCTACAAGCTTGTATTCCACTTCATTATCAAGAACAGCAACAATGTCCCCTCTACCATGTGTTAAAACATCAATATTTTACATTGAAATAATTTCTGTAAACACATATCATCAATATCAAAACGTGTCGATAGCGGATTCTGGAAGAAATATCAGTTCGGTGCTTTTACTGCATTATCTGAAATACAAACAGTTCTACCATGTATCGCAAATGATGCAAGAAAATCACTTTACCTTTCAACTCCAAACACCTGTTGTTCAGCAAACATGTTGCTGGCAATTACAGCGTTTGTGATCAAAGCCCCTCTTCACTTTCATTATTTCCTAACTGACCTAGGTCAACACTTGAAATCGGTGTAATAACCCTGATTCAGATTTCATGAAGTAAAGGTTAACACTAACATGTTCAACCAAAGTCTGGTGTTCAGGAAAATTATTTGCTTATTTAACTACCATAGACATCCTATCTTTAACATATGCTGGCCTACAGGGCATTGTTTAGGAAAGTGTGTAACAGAATAACACTGAAATATCTGCCCTTTCCCACTTTTTTTTTCACAAACCTGTCTTTTTACCTTTGTACAGTGCACTTCACATTCTCAAAGGAATACTTTCAGTGTGAAACAGACATTTCAATCAGAAAACAAACAGAGCAACAATGCCTGTATATTCAGATGCCTTGGAAGATGGAGAATGAGCAGGGTTTTAGCCACGCCAGCTAAGCAGTGTGTCAGCAAGGCAGTTGTCTTCAGTCGAACATCTTGTTGAAACAGCAGTCCCTCTCCTCTCGGTTTCTGAGTCGCTGGCTTCGGCGGAGCATGGTTTGGCGCCGGGTGGAATAGGTGAAGTTGTCTCTGTCGTATTCATCCTCTGCCTCTGCCAGCTTCTCTTCCCCCTCCTCTCCTTCGTGGGCCCAGTAGTCAAAGTAGTCCCACTTGCCTACAGTACCATCCCACTGTCAACATACAAAGAACACGTGCGCAAATTTTCTGCCCTGACCGACTCCTACCCACTGTCAACATATAAAGAGCACATGTGCGATTTTTCTGCCCCAACTGGCTTCTACCCAGAGTTGACTTTGCTTCTGGCTCAATTGGGAAGACTGAGATGACAAAGTCAAGTTTCATCCACTAAATAGGTGCGTCTCTGAAAGTGTTGCTGAAATTTCCTGACCAACACTGTAGATGTCTGTATCTCTCGGACCTGGTTGGGATATACTATGAAAGTACGCATAGAGTACAACATCCTCACACACCTTGGACCAGAATGGAAATCCATAGCATCATCTTCATTATCCTCATTCTCATCGATCAGCATTTAGGAAAAAAGTCTCAAATTGTGTGGCCCTTCATGCCCCACAGCTTTACTTTTCCGTCCCGTGCGAGACACTTGGTGAAAGGGCCGATCAAACAAGGCTTACACATTTCTGATCCAACATTTTTGTTGTTGTAGTCCAAGCAGAGGCATGTATCAAACTTGTGTACTAGTTAACTAGGGAAAATTAAATTCCCAGAAAGTGATGACGTCATTTTTGCACAACTGTGTGTGTGTTGTCATTGTTTGAATATCACCTGACCACTTGTGTACAAGCTTTCATGCCATATCTACATTATCTACAGGAAAATAAACCTAGTCGAGTTTGGTATTAAAAGAATTGTTGGGAATTCGCCTATTCAGTCATCTCAAGAGCACAGATATATTACATTTTTCATGACAACCACTAATTGTCAAACTAACAGCCCCACTTGTAATGGCCGCTCAGCAATGCCGAACACATTGTTGCCAGACTGGCTTTACACAAATGACATTCAGTTTGCCAAGTACAGCACAGTTAGCTGGCTGGTGGGGAGCAGCCTGCAGAAAACACCCCTTTCCCTGACCTGCATTCACGGCTTGGCCTCTGCAGCTGCGGGCGAGCTGTAAACTCCCCTGCCTCTCAAAACTAAGTAGCATGCTCTGAACAGTGACCTGTTTCGATGTCGTCTCCATGTCTAAGCCTTGGTTTGATTCTGTCAGGGTCACCAGAATTGGCAAGTTCCTGGGGGCTGTCCTTGGACGGATGTGGTGGTGCCCTCTGGAGGGAGAGCTCACTCACACCGGCTCCGCGACTAAGCAATTGTCATCAGTAAGGGGCTTAGTAGGCGGTGTCCTGCATATGTTGGATCAGAACAGGCACCACTGAATACCACCAAAGTCACTTGGCAGCAGTGCAGTGTCTCCTTCGGTGGGTTGCCTCTTGATGACTTGACACTGACTGCTCCTTGTTGATTGCCAGTGCAGAGGCTGCGGCAGGATGGACCAGGTTGTGGCTGTGGACATGGGGTTGCAATGAGCAGTGTGGGTGCAATGGCACTGGGTTGGCATAGAAGATGTGACAGCAAAGAAAAAATATGTACAAAGAGCATATTCGGCTTTCTTTATGGATTACCACTGGATCCCATTTCATGTGGGTAGATGTTCATTCATTCATCTTGTGACCTTCGCTGTTGGTCTGCTGCAGTGGCAGATATGTGAGCTGTCAGTAACCTCAGTAAGTTGTGTAGCACAAAGTCTGTGTCAAAATGTAAACTCTGTAATGCTTCCATCAAATGTTAAAAAAAAAACAAAAAAAAAACCCATAAAATGTATAACACTTTCATCAAAACCAATGTCAGGTATTTAACAGCAATTAAGCAACTAACCAACTCCAGCTATCTTGTTCCCTTTCACTACTACTAATTTACCCCATAATTTTTTTTTGTTCATTTGTTTGAAAAACACAATGGAGAGCCTTGGCTGGCTCAGCCGGGGATTCTGTCATCAGGTCTGACACAATCACAGGAGGGGCTATACACATGTTAAATGTGGGGTGCCTGAATATTTTTCCAGCTAATGGTATGACACAAAGTGCATGTCACACACACATATTGACCAGAATGCATACCACTGAATGCATACCACTGAAAAAAAAAGAGGATTTTCTTTCTTTTTTTTTATACTGGAAATGTCTTACACTTCCAAACCAAGCGTCGTGCTACATCCGCTTTCTTCCATTCTACACCTGACACAGGAAACCCTATACAATCCATAGCAATGCATAAAACTGTTTTTCTTTAAATCTAACTGTAGATGTCGTTAGCATTGGATATATCTATTTAAAAATACAGATTATCAACCTAAATCAGTGGTCTCACACCAAAGTAAAATAAAAGACAGCAAACCGCTGAACATTTTATGTAAGCAATGGTTGTGCAGTCATGAGCAGTGCATGTAAGTAGGGAGAAATAATCAGTACTTTTAACACAGCAGCTTTTCATAGTTTTCTAGCCAAACAGCTACCGTCTATGTCTGATCACTTCTCTATTCACTTTCTGCAAATGGGAGGCTCTCATAAAACAGCGCAATACCAAATGCAAGAAGTTTGCATGATAGATAACTCTGGGTGACTTTGGTCCTGCTATCTCAATCCTAGCATTCCAGTGAAAAATACCTAGCTGATACCATTTCACTTGTTTCAATGTGTATACGCCATGAATTCCTGGCCTGTGTGCAAGCTTGATTAAGGCAGTCACCAAACAATTCCTTCTGACAGCAATCTTTCTTCTGGCAGCCTGACGGCTGAAACGGATAAAAGAAAGCCATGTGCCCTACAGGTAGGCAAGATATTCCTTCCTCAGGGTCAACAACAACACTCAAAACTCCTCCTGCAGTCTATTACTTACCGAAGAACTGAAGAGCGTGTTGGTGTAGGGATGCCATGACACATCACGCACACATGACTTGTGACCCCCTTTCAAGGTCTTCACCACCCGCCCCGTCAGCAGGTCATACACTGCACACAAACACATGTCCCGTCAGCAAGTCATACACTGCACATAAACACACGCCCCGTCAGCAAGTCATACACTGCACACAAACACACGCCCTGTCAGCAAGTCATACACTGCACACAAGCACATTCCTACACTTGAACAAAGCCTTCGTTACATCACCGGTTCAGACACCTGACATGTATCCACAAATTCATCAAAAGATTTTTTGTAATGCAAAGAACAAGACAGCTCACCTTCGGACAGAGGCTCCTTAAATGTACACGTTATTTTTGCAGCTGTCAGTCAGAAGCGGCATGTCTGATGAATCTACACCAGTATCAAAAGACTATCATTCTCTCAGCTGTCTTTATACAGTGTGCCTTCCTCCCTCAACCCAGTCAAATATGCAAGGCTTTGAAACTAGACTACCATAACTGACACTAGACTACCATAATTTCAGGGCTGTAAGCCGATACTTTTTTTCATTTACTAACACCTCTGCCCTACTACACAGGTAGCAGCCTATCCCCCCCCCCCCCCCCCCCCACCCATTATATTCCTGGGAGGCTACAGCATTACCTTCTGCTCTGGTATTGAATTGATCAGAAAAACTGAGAACCTATGTTTGAAAGTGATTCCTGCATAAGCCAGCAATGCATGATCAATCCACTCCTTATTCTCTCACCAATCCACTGACTATGTATCTGGACATTATCTTGGCTGCCGATCTGTGTGATTCTGCTCTCTCATTCGTTTACCCAAGCACCCCTCTGTCTCCCAGCAGTCAGGAGTCTGACTTTATTTGGTGTACACTGCCTTTTCACGGCCCATCACTAATCAGATGTGGTTATTATTATTATCATCATTAAGAATACTTATATAGCGCCTATCTTCGGCAAGAGACCAAGCTCTAAGCACTTTACAATCCACACTCGTTTACACAACGGGCTGCCTACCTGGGTAGTGCCGACTGAAGAGCTGCTAGCTGGTACTTCATTCAGTCGTTTCCCCTGTCATCCAGTCAATATCGTTCACTCAATTTCCTTACTTCCTTCTATCTTCCATTTCTCAAGTAGGGTGCATGCTATGTGTAACATGTCATCTATACCAAAGGCCAAACTGGCCTTCTCTTCCGAAAGCTGGTGATGGGATTTTACGTGTGTGCAAGATGTTACGCGTGTTATGCGGTTTATAGTCTCATTCAAAGGACTGTTTGGGAAATGGAGTCAGAACCAATGTTAACTCTGAGGGAAAAATCCCCTGTACCGAAACAGCCTAGCGGAGATTCAAACCTGCAACCCCAGGATCACCCAGATTACGAGTCCAGCGCTATACCACTGAGCTATTCCGGCCCCCAGGATATCCTTTTCCTCTCTGACCCCTCGCTCTTTCAACCCTGTCAGCCCTCCAAGTTCTGTCACTCACTAGCTGTAGCTGTTGTAAGCAACTAGTCAGTCAAGTTCAGGCTATGTGAAATTTGCTTCAACTTGACCAATACTGGGGGGAATTTTGTTGGTGCACAGTAATTTACATGACCATAAGACTGTATAAAAATTCACAACAATGATGAAGAGAACTTGATTTTTCTCTGCACTGTATGCATTACCACTTCCTGTTTGTTTGCCAGTTTACAACATTCATTCTTTGGACTACACAGTCTCTGTTTACATTGCGTTGCACTGCTCTCTCGATGCATTGATTTTTACTGCTATTCTCCAAGGCTAATCAATCCATTGCACCTAATAATTTGATTTATCAGGCTTTTTTTTTAAATTCAGCAGATGGTGAATACATGGCGGTGCACTTTACAGCCCAGAACCCGATAGCTCCGATCATCTACAACCTGATGGACATTGGGGATAGGGTTGATCTCCCAGGTCTAACCCATCCTGGATCCGCATTTGACCCAGATCCACCACAAAATTTGATGGGTTCATCCTTGGGATACATCCCATTTTTCCACCAAACTATGTTTAAATCAGCAAGCAGACTTTGGTCATCTTGTTGACAGACAGACAAGCTAAATAACGGACATTGGTAAGAGCACGATCTCCTTGGTGAGGTCATTCTTTTCTCAACAGCAAATAATCAAGACGGATAACCTGGCATCAACCAGACATCAAATGACGACACTCAGTCCACCCACGATCCCTTTCCCTCACCGACAACATCGCCGGTGGCACAGCCACTGTAGATGTAGCGCTGACCCGTGGTGAAGGCAGGTGAGAAGTGACATCGCACCAAGGTGTGAAGAACGCAGTGACCTCTGTAGGTCATCACTGACGTGTCGCCTTTCACATGCTTCTTCTTGTTCACTGCACACCCAGTGAAGCTTAGTGAGCACAGCTTGACAAAATAAGTAACAAAAGATGCCAATCTCAAACAATGAAAAGTCACCGCACATATGTGACAAACTGAACACAATACATGTATGCATGCAAATCACAAGCATGTCATTTTCTATTCTCAATTTTCATTTATTTTACAGCATTTGTTTCGGTAATGTTGATATAAGAAAAAAGTAAACTACTTCACTGCATATTTCCATTCTAACTGACATTGATTATTCAAAATCTGCATAGAGAGACCAAGAATCACTTATCACTATAAAGATATAAAATCAATCACTCCTATAAAACCTACACTAACTCATATGTACCTGAATGCATACACGAAACCAACAAAGCATTTCCCCTTCTTAATTTGTCTGTATGTAGAAGACATGGCAGGGGACCAGAAATCATCAAGTTAAACTGCTGTCATACCGACAGCATAGAAGCAGGGTTTACTGGGTGGAGTTGATGTCTGAGAGCACACAGCAGATTTTCCAGACAGCAGACTTTCTAGAATGGAACAAGATGCAAAGCATATAAACGTACTCCCAGTTTATGCTGAATACGTGCAAGATATTCGATAAAGAGGTAAAACTGTCTTGGGCTGGTGTAACCGTTCGTAATGGCTATTCTGGTCAACATTGGCCACCATCTGTGACCTATAATGAACATACTTAAAAATTTTCAGAAAGATCGGCCAAGAACTTTCTGAGATTTTCCATAAAGAAAACCATTATGGGCCATTAGTAACGGCTATAACGGTAAACTTTAACATCAGGCATCATCCGTGACCCATAATGAACATACCTACAAATTTTCAGAAAGATCGGCCACGTACTTTGAGATATTCTATAGAAAAGAAAAACCATTATGGGTTGTTATGGCTGTTAGTAACGGCTATAACGGTAAACTAAAACATTGGGCATCATCCGTGACCCATAATGAACATACCTACAAATTTTCAGAAAGATCGGCCAAGTACTTTCTGAGACATTCCATAAAAAAGAAAAACCGTTATGGGCCGTTATAGCTGTTAGTAACGGCTATAACGGTAAACTAAAACGTCGGGCATCATCCGTCGGGCATCATCCGTCGCCCATGATGAACATACCTACAAATTTTCAGAAAGATTGGCCAAGTACTTTCTGAGATATTCCATAAAGAAGAAAAATAGTTATGGGCAGTTATAGCCGTTAGTAATGGCTATAACGGTAAACTAAAACACCGGGTACCATCCGTGACCCATAATGAACATACCTACAAATTTTCAGAAAGATTGACAAAGTGCTTTCTGAGATATTCCATAAAGAAGAAAAATCGTTATGGGCCGTTAGTAACAGTTATAACGGCAAACTAAAACATCGGGCATCATCTGTAACCCATATCGAACATACCTGCTAATTTTCACCAAGATCGTCTATGTACTTTGAGATATTCCATAAAGAAGAAAAACCGTTACAGGCCGTTACAGCCGTTAGTAACGGCTATAATGGTAAACTAAAACATTGGGCATTATTCGTGACCCATAATGAACATACCTGCTCATTTTCACAAAGATCGGCCACGTACTTTCTGAGATATTCCATGAAGAAGAAAAACCATTACAGGCCGTTACAGCCATTAGTAATGGCTATAATGGTAAACTAAAACATCAGGCATTATTCGTGACCCATAATGAACATACCTACAAATTTTCAGAAAGATCAGCCAAGCACTTTCTGAGATATTCCATAAAGAAGAAAAACCGTTAAAGGCCGTTACAGCCATTAGTAACGGCTATAACGGGGTAAACTAAAACATCGGGCATCATCCGTGACCCATAATGAACATACCTGCTAATTTTCACAAAGATTGGCCAAGTACTTTCTGAGATATTCCATAAAGAAGAAAAACTGTTACAGGCCGTTACAGCCATTAGTAACGGTATAACAGTAAACTAAGACATCGGGCATCATCCGTGACCCATAACGAGCATACCTACAAATTTTCAGAAAGATCAGCCCAGTAGTTTTGTCTGGAGCGAGCGGAACACATTTTGACCACGGACGGACGGACGGACTGACTGACTGAAACCATTTACTGTCAGATTAACATAGTGTTGCACTGACATTTTAAAAAGAAAAACCTTAATGAATTAATGAGGTAACGAAAATAATACAAATAACATCTGAATGACATAAAAATCATAAAGGAAAATTAACAGGGAAACATTTAACATTTCTAAGTAATAGTAAACAAGTTGGGTATTTTATGCTCCCATAAGAAAACCTAACACAGAGTAACTTTTATTCAAGACTGGCACAGCCTTTTAAACTTGAATAAAGTCAGACAAATACATAGACGAACAATCTAATAGTGGGGGAAAAAACAAGCGCAGGCCAACAACTGAACCATCTTCATAGTAATGACTTGGCAAAGATTTGGACTTAAGGAGTGGGGGGAATTTGAAGATGGATAAACTGGGAACATGAAATTAAGAAAATATGTTACAGATATGAAAACTCTTCACTAGCTGCATAAGGGAACCATCGCAATCCCTTTTGAAGGCAGATATATTTGTATTGCCTGCTCCGAGGCTGCTCGGAGCAGGCAATACAAATATATCTGCCTTCAAAAGGGATTGCGATGGTTCCCTTATGCAGCTAGTGAAGAGTTTTCATATCTGTAACATATTTTCTTAATTTCATGTTCCCAGTTTATCCATCTTCAAATTCCCCCCCCCCCCCCCCCCCCCCCACTCCTTAAGTCCAAATCTTTGCCAAGTCATTACTATGAAGATGGTTCAGTTGTTGGCCTGCGCTTGTTTTTTCCCCCACTATTAGATTGTTCGTCTATGTATTTGTCTGACTTTATTCAAGTTTAAAAGGCTGTGCCAGTCTTGAATAAAAGTTACTCTGTGTTAGGTTTTCTTATGGGAGCATAAAATACCCAACTTGTTTACTGTTTATCGTTTACTGTTCCCTGCCTCATTTCACTTCCGATTTCTAAGTAACATAATAAAAATTCAGAAATTGTAACAATAAAGCAAATTACATCTTAACTGTACTGAAAATCAACAATCTCTCTCTCTCTCTCAGAACACCATAAAAAAAAATTAAAAAAAGGAAAGACCCCCCCCCCCCCCCCCAAACACATGCACACAAAAACACACACCATCCAATCACCACACACACACACACACACACTCTCTCTCTCTCTCTCTCTCTCTCTCTCTCACAGACACACACTCACACACACACACATACACACACACACTCACAAAAACCACGCTTCCCCTTCCCCCTACTCACGTGTATGCGAGCACGCACATATATTCACTCACAGACAAACAAATAAAAACCAAAACTCTCTCTCTCGCACGCGCGCGCGCGCGCACACACACACACACACACACACATACATACACACAAACCACCACCTCCCCTACACACACTCAAAACATATCCACACAAAAAACGTATAGACGTACGCACAACATGCTCTCACATATAAACAAAACGAAGTTCTTCCCCCCCCCCCCCCCCTCTCTCTCTCTCTCTCTAGCGCGTGCACAACCTGTGCAAAAGTTTCGTAAATGGAATAATGCGACCTAGTACACGTGAGAGTCGGACAGCTATGTCATGTAACAAATTCTTTGCTCTACGTGTACATCAGACCACTAAACCAAAAAAGAAACAAACATTAAAAAAAAATTTTTTTTAAAAATCCGTTAGAAAAATCTGCCAAGTGGATGAGACTTGATCAGATTTACAGCCAAATTGGCTAGCCTCCACCCATTTTCTGGGTTGGGACAAAAAACACTATGCAATGTTAAAGGTAGATTTTTAGACAAAATTTTATCATGAAGACATTGAAAATACGCTTTTGTTAATGAACATTCAAGTAAAAAATGAGATACATTAAGGTTCTGACCACAGACACACAAAGGAGATGGTTTTAAAAACCTGCCAAACCAACAATCCACCCGTATTCTGTGCAATAAATTTCGGTTCGGAATAGAACCTGGCGGACTTATACAATGACTGCCGGGGGCAGAAAGATCCCATCTGTTCTTCTGAATGGCAGCTTCAATGTACTGTGTTCTTCTCTGGTCCCAGAGTGCTTTTGTCAGAATATTGTTTATTTCAAGAACCGAACAGACGGACAGACACACACACACACACATTTCTTCGTTCCTATTCTAAAGTACTCCCTGTTCTATAAGAACTGGGAGTACAAAAACCATTCAGAGATCATCCGGGAGAGCGGCATGATACCAGATATTGTTCTCCACTCAGCTTTGTCAAAACAAATGATTCTGCTCAAAGTAACTGTGGCATACGAAAGCAGGATGGAGCCATCTCACTTCTACAAGACTGACAAGTAAGTGTGCCATTTAGCCAGCAGCTTGAGGGAATCGGGCTTCCAAGCCAAAGTCCTCACTGTTGAGGTTAGAACAAGGGGACTTACAGGCTCATCAGCATACATTCTCATGAAACAGATTGGGATTTCAGGTATGCAGACCAGAACCCTAGAGGCAAAAGCAGAGGCAGCTGAAAAGAGTTCCAGCTGGATCTAGTTGTGGGGGTACAAAAGTGACTTGAATTTCCCAGCTTAGAACAGGTGTCAGGTAGTAATGTGGGCAAGACATCCATCTAACAAAGGCACACCTTGAGATGCTCACCCATCCAAAAGTTCCAGGTCATAATCCCAGAAGCGCCAGGAAAAAAAGTCTGGAAGCAGAAGCGAGTCTGCCAGTCATAAACTTGATGCAGCCAAGCCCCTTTAGAGTGTAAAGAGTTCAGGGCCAAAACACGATGTCTGAGGTGGAGTTCTTCGCTGAAGGCCTTCTACTGTCAAGCTCTCCCCACAATTTCTTCCTGCCATAAAAACCTGTGCAAAGGAAAGTGAAGCCTGTACTCACAGCTGCGAGGGACTTGCTGCCACCTGTAGTCCCACCTCTGTCCTGATACCGCTTTCTTGGTGGCCTGAAGCAAAATGCTCTTTCAGTTACCATTTACTACCTGCTTATCAGCCTACCTGTCCACTGGCTTGTGTCAAGAAGTACAGACTTATGTCCGAGTTTATCTCTGTGTGTGTGTGTGTGTGTGTGTGTGTGTGTGTGTGTGTGTGTGTGTGTGTTTGTTTGAGTGTGTGTTTCCAAGCTCATATATCCGTATAAATGATGAACAGAAATGAATGGTGATGTGCTCACCTGCATACTTGTGTGAATGCATATGGATATGCAGTCTGATGTGTGAATGCACCTTCACACTGGTGAGAACGCAAGAACACTGGTGCATTACTTTGAACATGTGCAAATAAAACAGATTATGTATTACATGAGAACACCGAGACACATCAGTTAGCGTATACAAGCCAGAACATGTCAACTAGCTGTTATGAATATTTCTATGTGTAAAACTACATGAATGTGAACAATCTGCTTTGCACAATAACTTCAGATTATTGTGACGACATCTATCCGTGTTATAGTTTTCAGCATCATTAGATCAACTAATGACAATCCTGACAGGGCTCATATGGTCCTTGGAAGTCCCTGAGAATTACACTTTCATCTGGAGGCGTTTGAAAAGTCCTTAAAGTTTGTTACTTTTTACCTGTATTTCATGAAAATCTAGGGAAGCAGGCAAACATGTGGAAACCATGGAAGAAATGCGAGACCAGCTAACCGTCTCATAGACTTCATTTATATTGGAGTTTCATAGGCCAAGCTGCGCAGCTGCTTATTATGATTAAATCACAATTAGCTAACCAGTAAAATTTTTCAGTGTACTATGTTGTGCTAAATATTTATAATGTTTAACTTATCTCTAACATAAGAATTAAAACACTTATTAGGACTTTTAACTTCTCTCTGACACCATTCTGACACCATAGCCACCCATACAATACCATGCAGTATTTTCAACTTTACTCTAACATTATCATTACCAACATATTACCTTTCAGCATTCCTAAGTTATCTGTAACATTCATAACAACTCGTATTGAAGTTTTAAGCATTTTTATCTTCTCTGTAACGTCATAACTACCATATAAAACCTTTAAGCATTAGTAACTTCCCATATCTCTTTATCATTTCTGTTACATCATTAGAATACACAATTCTTAAGTTCTCTCTGAAATCATATTACCCATACCACACCTTTCTACGTTCTTCTCTCTAATGTCATAACAAAATTTACTCTTTTTGCATTCTTAATTTTTCTCTAAAATTCGTAAGGACCCATATCACACTATTGGCATTCTAAAACCCTCAGGTATTGCATCTACCCATAACATTCATAAATGTTCTCTGATGGGGGCTGGAATAGCTCAGCTGGTAGAGCGCTGGACTCGTAATCTAAGGGTTGCGGGTTCGAATCTCCGCCGAGCCGTTTCTGTACAGGGAGATTTTTCCCTCTGAGTTAACATTGGTTCTGACTCCATTTCCCATACAATCCTTTGAATGAGACTATAAATCGAGGTTCTGTGTGTGAATGCATGCATAACATCTTGCAAACACATAAAATCCCATCACCAACTTTCGGAAGAGAAGACCAGTTTGGCCGTTGGTATGGATGACACGTTTCACATAGCATGCACCTTCCCCGAAGATGAGTATGGCTGCCTTAATGGCAGGATAAAACACGGTCATACACACAAAACTCCACTCCCTTCATTGGGCAGATGGGATTGATCCTTGCCTGTCTATACAGGGAGTGTCTGCAGGAGTATCAGCCTGCGTACACAGAAGCAGAAGAAGTTCTCTGATAACATCTCTAACACTGTAAATATTCTGTCTTATCCTTTATGCGAGCCCAACTCACTTCCACGCCTTCCTTGGATGAGAAGAGGCGTACATCCCAGAGTTTGATGGTCTGATCTTTGGAGTTGGACACAAAGTAACGAGCATCCCCCTGAAACGCCACACAACTGGAGTGATTACAACAGGTGAAACAGGTGAGAAAGAAAGGAGGCGGAAAACACGTGAATCAAAGACAGAGCTAAGGACCTGTGGAACATCTGGAGAGGTGGGGGGGGGGGAGGGGGGGGGGGGGGCCTGATGGATATGTGTGTGTCTGTTTGTGTGCCATGTGTGTGCATGTGAGTGTGTGTGTGTGTGTGTGTGTGAGAGAGAGAGAGAGAGAGAGAGAGAGAAAAGGTGAGAAATGGGGGAACACATGGAGCAAAGACAGAGTGAAGGACATGGACCATTTTTATGGAGTGTGGGGACGCTAATGGATATGTATATGTTTTGTGTGTGTGTGTGTGTGTGCGTGTGTGTGTGTGTGGTGTGTGTGTGTGTGTGTGTGTGTGTGTGTGTGTGTGTGTGTGTGTGTGAAGAAAAATATGCATATGTCTAGACATGTACATAACTGCACGTGTGCAAGCATGCCAGCATGCATACAAGCGTGTCTTTTATCATTTTCTTTTTGGTGCTATCCCAACCTCTGTGCCATAATGTAGCATGCCACAAGAGACGCTGCTCTGATGCTAAAGGTGTTTAGTAGCACCTGTTCCATCCAACATACACAGGACACACATTATCATGAACCCAAATATGCTAATAACTTGCACTGAGACTGAAGCCAGCATGAGCAAGGTCCCTCATTGGAAAGAGAATGCCATCTAGTCCATTCAGCAATATCCGTGAAGTTATCAATGCAAACCACTGTATAGATCTACTACCAGTTCATTTTCTACACTGACAGACAAACACATAAAACATTTTTCTTTCTTACTAAAAAAACACCTTCAAATCATACCAGATTGTTGTATGATAATCAAATAGTGGATATAGCTTCATGTGCCTGGGTCTACTTGTGTGTTGCTGATGTTTCAAATTGATCAGTGTGTTAAGTCACCTTCACTGAGAAGATCTAAACACCGAACCGAACATCAACATCCACTCATCACATCTTGGTAATGAAAGTCATCGCCACTTCCGTTTGAACTGATTTCAAACAAATTTTCACACTAAACAGTTTGTTGCGTTTGAGGTGCTAAACTGTCCACAATCATGTAAAGCAGACTGTCCTCTATAAATACCACTTACTGCCAGTCACACTTTATACATGATGGGGAAAAAACCTCTTTTGGGCCTCAGCTGAAGCGCACTGCAAACAGCACCAACAAGACTTAAAACTAAAAGCTTAGAACAATAGATATTAATGTTCACCCATTCCCAGATAACCTCTATGGAATTAATATGTTCAGCCATCCTCAATAGGCAGGTCAGCAATCAACATTCAATGGGAGGCATGTGGATAGGTAATTTAAAAATGAAAATGTGGATGGAATGAAGCAGACCAACAATTCACGGCAAACGGATGACCAGTTCACTGACTTTAGTGTCGATGTAGGTGATGCCATCCAAATGCCCCGCCATGTAGCCCACAGGCATGGGGTTGTCTTCCCTTAGCGTCCGCCGATCCCACACCTGCACACAGTCACGCCTTTGTTGTATCAGCATCCCCCTCACTCACTCACTCTCACACACACACACACACACACACACACACACACACACACACACACATGCACCAATCACAACTTATGCAGGCAAAGAGGCATTCTTATCTTCAATCTGACAATCACACACAAAAAATCTAATATTTTCATCCACCACAATTATGTAAACTACAAAACGCTTCCTGCTGTAATCTTATATGAAGTATATACCTGCAAGAGGGGACCTGCCATTGCTTCTCTTACCTTGCACAGTCCATCATCCCCTCCACTGAAGAGGATCTGGGAACTATCGTCAGCAAAGGCCACTGCATTGACATCATCATCATGGGCATCAATCTGAAAAAATAGCATTTCACCAGAATCACACTGACTGGCAAAGCAAAATCAAAGGGGAAAGTTAGTAGTCTTCTTTTTTTCGTTTTTTGAAGACACACCCATGTAAAAAAAATTAGGTTCTTTATACCTGGAAAAGACAGAAGAAAACTGGATGAGGCTAAACCTTCCAGCCTTTCATTGGATCTGAATTCACTAAAGAATTCAAGAACAAAAAGGTCAATGTACCCAGTGTGTGTGTGTGTGTGTGTGTGTGTGTGTGTGTGTGTGTGTGTGTGTGTGTGTGTGTGTGTGTGCATGTGAGTGTGTGTGTGTGTGTGTGTGCGTGTGTGTGTGTCTGTGTCTGTGTGTGTGTGTGTGTGTGTGTGTGTGTGTGTGTGTGTGTGAGTGTAGATGTGTGTCTCAGCTTTCAATGTCTGCATGTTTTATTCCATGTTTGCTGAAAGGGAAGGAAAGAGATGTGCATCTGTATGCGGAATCTGGGTGGATGTGCAAATATTTGGGACAACAAACATGAAGACTTGAATCTGGACATTCTGTCTAAATGCAAGGGGTCCAGGAGCAGAATACCCAAGGTTCAGAGATCAATATGAACACAGACTTGTTCAGCATCCACTCTGATATTGATCCTTCCTGTACAGAGAGTCTGCCAGAAGGTTAAACTTCCCTGGAACATGACTCAAAAATATAGAGTGATCTCCTTGAACACACATAACAGGTAACTTAAGAGATGCTGTCCAAGCATTCAGTGATCTTGAACTAATCCCGTCCTCATCCCCGATGTGAGCAACCACTGTGAAGTTGTACGAACAGACCATCACGGCCAGTCTTTGCAGGATGTGAGGCAGTGATCCAATGCTAAAGAAATGACCTCCACCTCAGGACTCTGATGGTGTACAGTTTGCCCTGGGGAGACAAAAGCCTCTGACCTCAAGGAACTGGGGTTAGAGATGTGCTTCCCAGCCCTCCTTGTTGCCACTGGCACAAACTGTGCATGACGACTGAGGGAGGGAAAAAACAACTCCCGACTTCAGCCAAACAAAGTCAACAGAGGTTGATTCGCCGCAATAAACTCCTGGGACGTAGGAAGAAGAATGTCCTGTTTTACTGATGACAGAGTCCTGATGTCATTCACCGTCCACTGAGGGGACAGACAAAGTCAGCTTTGATGAACCAGACCTGCTGCCCAAGCTCTAAAACAGTCATTGCCTGGATACTGTACATTGACCCAGAATGTGTCTGAAAAAGTTATTGATAAAGAGGACTTTCTTCTCTGCTCTGTTGTCCACAGGGTGAGCCAGAAAAACACTGATAATAGACTACATGCCAGATGTGTGAACTGCTGAAAAGGAAAACTGTCCGACTGCTTCAGCTGAGTAGCAGCCAACGCTGGAAGTTACTACAAATTATCGACTGGAATCTTCTCTTGACACTGTAGAGAGAATGTGCAAAAGTAACCAGTTGAAGCAGGCTTAGTGGGCCATTGCAAGAATCCATGGTTCAGGAACAAAGACAAAATAACAAACGTTGAAAACCGAAAGATAGTAAATAATGTTTGAACTGCAGCTAAGATGGGAGGGAACTGATTTTGTGTTCGCAAATGGATGACATTTACTGTCAATGGGTCATCTCCCTCAGTCAGTCCTGGCGGCACTGTTAGCTCCCTTACTCCCTCAAATTTATATACATGAGAATCCTCGTTCACGGAATGCAACAAGAAGTAAATGGGCATTCTAAGCTCACAATATCTGATTCAGATGCAAATTTCTATAGTTAAAATCAATTCACTTTTCACGCATAGCATACCTTTAATGTTCGTTGATTACTTTCTCTGTCATATACGTACAAACACCCATCATTGGCACTGAAAAATAAGACATCAGCATGCTTTCAATTTCACAATACAACTGTGATTAGAAAAGAATGTAAGTGTGTGTGTATGCCCATGTAAGTGTGTGTATACATCTCTGTATATGTGTGTGTGTGTGCCCACATGTATGTGCATAAGTGTGTGTGTGTGTGTGTGTGTGTGTGTGTGTGTGTGTGTGCATGTGGGTCTGCTTGTACACACACAGGTGTATGCCTGTGGTCAAGCGGTCTTGGTCTCTGTTGGTGACAGGTTCAGTGGGGATGAATCTGAGACTTTTGCTTTGTCTGATCTTTCACTGTGGGTAAGACCGAGTTTGCCAGGGGTGCAGTGAACAAGGTGACAGCTTTGTTCAAAGATGGTAGTGGTTTCGGGGTGTTGTGTATCTGAGAGCAAGACTGCTCTCAATGTCGAGGTGGTCTTGGTGTTTATTAGGTGTATGTCGTGCGGTGATGAATTTGAGATTTTTGCTAGGTCTGATCCTGCGTTTGATTTGTAGACTAGATAACTTGTTTTCCTTGACTTGGTTGCAGCGGTTGTGTTCGTATTGGCTATGTACATAAAGGAGCTGTCTGTGTGGTAAGACAATTGTAGTTTGTAGCCTGAAATGCTGGAGAAGAAGACAGGAGAGAGATTCAGTGAAAGAGAGTGCAAGCATTAGTTTGTGAATGACTTGGGGTAAAACATTTCTAGTGGTAGCAATGAGGTGGAACAGCTGAGGTTGGAAGGAAAGAGAAAATGTGAAAAGCCATGGGGAGTGATATCTTGTTCGAGGCACTGTTTGAAAAAGCTGAAATGACTTGGTTTTTCAAATGTGTTTTGGCACATCCTTGTGCAAATGGTTGGATGATGAGCGGTAGAAAAACAATAGGCAGGTGAAATTGGCATGAATATAAAGAAAAAGTTGGTCACCAGACATTCTGTTGTTGTTGATGTTGTTAAATAAACATGTCTCTGTGTGTGTGTACGGAAGGCTATAATTGGCTAAGAAATGAGGATCGTTATATAACAATCACATGAAAAATCAATCACATGAAACAAAAAACTTAAACAACAAAGGGTAAATTTGAACCAAATAGGTTTCAAAGTAGCATGACTGCAGGGCATAATTGAATAATACGAGTTTAAAGTAGATTTACTAGACTGCCAAATGAATGGAGCACACAAGATCAAAAACAGACAACACATTTCCAGACTGATCTTCTTTGGGCAAGGCAAACATCATCAAAAACATACAGAACATTTGAAGAACCTCTGTCTTCTTTCTTTTCAATCTCAGTAGAAAATGTGGTCTTGGGTGGACAACTAAACTGCAGAATGCAACTGAAGAGAAGAACTGAAGAGAAGAGAGAAGAGATTGGAGAGGTGAAGTTATGAGTTTACACAAATGATAATAATAGCTGTAATAATAAAAAAAAAACAATGATAATAACAATAATAATAAAAACAGGCAAGATTATATGGAAAAATGTAAGAAATATGCAAATGAACAGAAATTTCGAAAAATAGGAAAGGAATAAATTTCATTATGAAAACTGATAATAGTGACACTAATAATGATAATGATAACAATAATAATGTTGATTATAACAACAATACAAATAATAACAATGATGGTAATAGTAATAATAACAAAAATGATGCCAATAATGATAATAAGAATAAACAGTAGTGGGAAGTTGGATGACCAAATAATGGAATAACAATAAACAAATAAGAAAGAAAGTATTTTCAATCAGATAAAATGGAATAAAAATTACCAGTAAGTAAAAAAACCTCATAGTGCCTTAACGAGGAGTGGAAGAAAATTAAATAAAAAGATAGCTTTTAAGAAAATGTCAATGATGTTGGTGAAAAGCAAAATGTAGCTGGGCTACATGTTTTGCAGACTCTTTGTCCCAATGTCCCCATTGTCACAGATGGAGCTAGAGAGAGCTGTAGTGGTCACTGGCATGGGAGTATAGCAACACCCTCCCTCGGGAGGCAGGGAACAAGACGATTACCACACCCTTTACACATCTGTGTAATGGAAATAGCAGAAAATCAGTTGAATGGTCTGTCAACTATGAACAACCCATTCACACCTCACTGGTTGTTGTGCAGACTGATGCAAGGGAAAGAGTGTGACCTGGGATTCTGTTGAGAGACCACGTAAGACCTCATGGCAAAAGCTTGGCCGAGTCTGGTATCGTACTGTCATCACCTGTCAGCAGAACAGCAACAAGTGAGACTACAAGATGCACATGGCAACTGCTTGATGGTGGTGTTTTTTGCCGGTGGGCTCTGCAGTCATAAAATATGGGCTGGTACACCCCTGGAAACCGAGGAGGTTCTGCCATGCCACATCCGGTGGCCAGTACAAAATGGCATCTCCCAGGGAGCAATCATGTGCCTTCATGTGTTAAAAGAATGCCCTGTGCATGCCTGCACCTATGTGCAGACAGCGCAGGCTTCCAAACGTGGTGCAGGATTACTCCAGCTGATTTGTTCGGAGGTTGAGGACATACTTCTCTGGGTCCTACCACACCTTCAGGTGTATTCGTTTCTTTTCTTGTTGTAAGGACTGATGCAAGTAACACTGGTGTGGGTGCAAAGCATGGCACTGAATAGTATTATCATACTGCACTACAAATTGTATGCTCCAGCATTGATGCGCACAGCATTGTGCCAATACTTACCCCCAACGATTTCCCTGTTGTCGGAGGAGAACATGAGAGAGAAGATACAGAAGCTGTGTTCACCCGGTGACAGCAACAGAGACTCATGAACTTCATGGTCCCCTAATGTTGCACAAGTGAACTGCAACACAACCAGAAACACGTGCACCGCCAATCATATGATCTCATTTGCCTCTAGATAGAACAATTCACAGAAAAAGAGGTAAAACAGTCTCCTAAAATTCATGTGTACCGCCAATTATAATTACACTTTGTTTGCCTTTAGACAGAACTATTCACATAAAAAGAGTCTCCTAATCAAGATTAGCATACACAATTAAAGCAAAAACAAACCAACCAGAATAAATCAGTTGTATAACAACCCAGCAGATCAAAGAGGGCCTGTTCAGAGCTATCACCACAAAGAGGGGAAAAAGTTCTGATAACGAACAGCAACGACAACTATCTGCACAAGTACACCATTCATAACCATTCATAGCAATTCAACTCGTGGCATCCTCAAAGAAGATAAAAACTAAGCCACAGCAAGGATGCCGGACATTCCCCTTGTCTCTATCGTGATTGTTTAAGTTGAAGCTTTGTTGCCCTGACAATGCACTGGACGTGCCAAAATGACAATTTTTCTTTTCTTTTTGATGTACACATGGCTTCGACACTAGGGAAATTACGTGGGTCATTAGTTTGACCATTCAACTGTATGCACTTTTTTCCTGGCAGTGCTGTTTTGTGACAGTCAAAGAGAGCGGCAGAAAACAGGAAATCACTACCGCAAGATTTCAAGAATGTGGGATACAATTTATTCTGAAAGAGACCCTGGCACCCCCACATACACAAACACTTAATGTGGAGGGGAGGGGGTGGTGGTGGTGGTGGAAGAGAGACTAGCAGAAATACAGAAAGGGAGGAAGAGAGAGTGAGTGAGAGATGAAGGGAAAAGAGACAGAGCATGAGGGAGAGAAGAAAAAAGATTATGCATTTCCATGGGTGATCATAAGCATCCATAAGCTTTCCTTCATCTAGCTGTCCCCCCTGCAGGGACTATACTACTGAAAAGGACAGGGCAAATCATCAAATATTAAAACATGAACAAAAAACCAAAAACACATAAAAAAGACTACAACCACTAAAAAACAAATTATTGTTATTGAAACGCACACTCAATGAAATACAATACATGGAAAGAAATGAAAGCTGAAAGGGAACAACTGAAAGAGACAGACAGATGGAACGACCAGACAGACCGAGACAGAGAGAGGGAGAGAGAGAGAAAGCGAGACAGAGAGAATGTGTAAGCACCACTTACTGCAGTCTGACCAGCTGGAATAGATCAGGTAGTTCCCATCTGGACTGTGGACACCAAAACAATCATGCATCTCTGATCATCCTTGAGCTTGATTTCAATGTCATCACAAGCATGTTATCATGTTCAAACGAAGCCATATCATATACCCACTTATCTTTTTTGTTAGAAATACTTGGACAACACACAAGATTATTTTTTTGAGTGTCAACATCCTTCAAATTGTGCTTGACCTTTGCAATGCCTCCCAACTTACTCTCAAGGTACCTTACAGACAGAGAGAGACAGGTGAACAAGGAAAGAATACTTTGCTTCAGCAAACTACAGCTTCAAGATGATAAAAAGTGAATGCTTTTCCCTTGATTGCTGTGCACTGGATAATCGAGTCAATAACATTTTATTGCCATTAAACTATAACCAATATCTTTTGGAATAACTTTTTTCAACAGCACAACTGATTCAATCTGTGAAACTGACTTGAACCGCGATGTCTTCACAGCCCATTTTTTATCACACTGTCCCATATCCACAATGCCCTGAATTATAATTTCAACTAAAGAAGTTCATACAATACCCCTCTCTGTTACAATCATTGTCTTTCACTCATTAACACTTTCACTGCCACTGGCAACTAACACTGACAGCATACCTTGCTGCTGTCAACACATGAGAGACTGCCAAAGGTGACAATCATTTACCCAGAAGGGATCATGTCCTTAACAGACCAGCTTCATTGATATTTGGTCATGTGACTTTCAGGCTCATGAACCACCATGCCAGAACAACAATCTCTGCACTCTGTCTCATCTTCTGATGGTAGTCAATGAAGCTATGACCAAATTCAAAGACAGATGTTCCTTTCTGCAATAGATTCCTGCCAAAGACCTCACCTCATGTGCAGGTTTCACTGACTAATGGCAATGTTAAACAACAGATGTCACGGCTGTAATGTAGTGCAAGCTTCACTGACTAATGGCAATGTTAAACGACAGATGTCATGGCTGTAACGTAGTGCAGGCTTCACTGACTAATGGCAATGTTAAACAACAGATGTCACGGCTGTAACGTAGTGCAAGCTTCACTGACTAATGGCAATGTTAAACAACAGATGTCATGGCTGTACTGTAGTGCAAGCTTCACTGACTAATGGCAATGTTAAACAACAGATGTCACGGCTGTAACGTAGTGCAAGCTTCACTGACTAATGGCAATGTTAAACGACAGATGTCATGGCTGTAATGTAGTGCAAGCTTCACTGACTAATGGCAATGTTAAACGACAGATGTCACGGCTGTAACGTAGTGCAAGCTTCACTGACTAATGACAATGTTAAACAACAGATGTCATGGCTGTACTGTAGTGCAAGCTTCACTGACTAATGGCAATGTTAAACGACAGATGTCATGGCTGTAACGTAGTGCAGGCTTCACTGACTAATGGCAATGTTAAACGACAGATGTCATGGCTGTAACGCAGTGCAGGCTTCACTGACTAATGGCAATGTTAAACAACAGATGTCATGGCTGTAACGTAGTGCAGGCTTCACTGACTAATGGCAATGTTAAACAACAGATGTCATGGCTGTAACGTAGTGCAGGCTTCACTGACTAATGGCAATGTTAAACAACAGATGTCATGGCTGTAACGTAGTGCAGGCTTCACTGACTAATGGCAATGTTAAACAACAGATGTCATGGCTGTAACGTAGTGCAGGCTTCACTGACTAATGGCAATGTTAAACAACAGATGTCATGGCTGTAACATAGTGCAGGCTTCAATGACTAATGGCAATGTTAAACGACAGATTTCACGGCAGTAATGCTGCGCAGTGTCCACTGACCTGAAGGCCACATCCAGTACACTCCAGCCCACATCCCGTGCCCTGATCGTCTTCATCAGGTCAAAATTGTTGTGCTGTGTGTTGTAGATTCTTATATGCTGGTCTACACATCAGAATCAAGAGATTGGCAACAGATAAGACATCATTACATGTGACAACAAAAATAACAGGCACACTGAGGAAATACAGAAACACGCCGGCACTGCTTTAGAGAATGTGTATGTGTAATGCACCCAACTTGAATTGAATGAAAGCAGAAAAAATCTTTCTCACACACACACACACACACACACACACACACACACACACACACACACACACACATGAACATGAACATGCGCACACACACACATGTGTGCATGCAAACTTCTTAAGAATAGTTTATGTAGTAGCCAAATAAAAATATACTTTAATCTTCAACAAAAAGAGTGCTCTTAACCCCTTGACTGATATGGATGAGTACTCTCACCAGTAAGATATTGTAGCTTTCTTGTGCTGGGATGGGGGCAGATAGATTACTATGTACCACTATCTGCCTTGGCCTCTCTCACTTGGCAGAGTGTTCATTCATTAATGTGAAGCATCACCACCATTTATATGGAGCCACCCACATATTACAATATAAAATAGACCAGGTGAATTTTTGTCAAATATGTCTTCTCCGGGTACCAGAAATAAAGGACACTGAAAAATGGACAAAACAATACTTCCCTGATGACTCAGTAGGAGTATTAATTCTCCTGCTGACGGCCACCTGGCCACCTTGGGCAATTTATTTCTATGCCTGCTTTCGGGAACATCTTAACTCTTTCATTCCTACTTTTCTACGAACCATTACTTCCTCTTGTTCCTAGACTCTTATAATACAAGTATTCCCTTCATTCCTGGATTTAGAGAAAAAAAAAAAAAAGTGTAAAGTGAGAACTGCCACGTATGCAGTAGCAAACCGGCCAGAATAGAGCGGTGACCACTTTCCCATGCTTTAGGGGTTGGCATCCATTCCATTCATAAACACTGAGGTGTACCAGTGACGCGACTTGCGCGAAGTTCAAAGCGCTTACCGCGGGAACCGATTTTCTGGGCTGCAGGAAAAAAAAGGAGGGATTTTGTGCTGCCCGGTTTTCCGGGCTGCAGGAAGGAAGGGTAGCATTTCTGCAAACTGGAAAACCGGATTGTAGGGATGAAAGAGTTAAGACATGTTGGTCGAAAATTCACCTGTCAGTTCTGTACTGTGTATTACAGAAGCAATAATTTTCACTGCACTTTTGTGTGTTTTATTTGTATTTTGGCATGAAGAGATTCCTTTTACAAATTCCCTTTTGCCTGACATTTAGAACTGTGCTTTCCAGTTCATCTTGGTATGCACCTGTTGTGCGATCATTCATTCATCTAGTTCTATGACCTTACCTTTGAAGATGGCATATTACAAAATGCTGTTCTGATCATTAGGTTTGAAGGCCACATTTCTAGAAAGATTATGTCCAATATCATAAGAATTCTTTTGCTTCATGTCAAGCAGATTTCTTTTTCATTTATTTTGTTCATTTTTATTAAACTGGCCCTGAATCATTAGAATGTTGGAGGCAGCTAGCATCAAAAAGCTGTGATTCCTCTGTGTTGATGCTTAACGTAGTTGTCATAGAAGACAATGTTTGCTGACCTTGACAAGCTGTGAGGAAGATGTTGCCCGACTTGGAGAAGGTGCCACAAAACACCTTGTGGTGATAGGATGCCAGCCTCTTGTACTTGTTGGGCAGAAACCTGCACAAGGACACCTGTACTCACGGCCATGTCTTCTAGCAGTCAGTCATAGCGAAGCCTCTCTGTAGAAACTTCTACAAATCCTTACAAAAATCATCTCTCTAAAGGCAAGGAGTCTGTTCAGGATCAATTCAATTCATATTGCCTATAATCAAGCTAGTCGTGAGAAGCCATAGCAGGGCTGTCAACTTGTCAAAGTCAATTCCTTTAAAGAATGTTTAATTTCACACACACACACATGTGCATGCACACAAACACACACACACACACACACACACAACACACACACACACACACACACAGAGTAGTCTAAAACATGCAAAAATTGCCTAAAATTCTTTCTTCCATAAAATCTTACAGCAGGAACAAAAATAATCACATCAGGTGGTATATCTCTGAACAGGGTTTTCATGTCTGACAAAAGTCCCAACACTTGATAGGAAAGTATTTCTGGTAAACTGAACATCACACAGAGTGCACCACAGAGCTTCTTCACCTTCTAAAAGATAGGAGAGGGTGTAAAGGATTTGGCCTTTGTGTAACTGGCACATAGTTGTTCCTTCTTTACAGCCACCAATGATACTTGGTAAAAACCCTACAGACTTTGGATGGACTTGAAAGAGATTGTTATCCCTCTGCATATTCCAATCCTCATGCCAGATGTCTCTGACCTGAGGTTTAGGTCAGATCAGTAAGACGGACAAAGTCACCTCAGTTCTCTGTTTCTGGTATCTTGGCAAGCTGATCAACTACCTCATCGCCTTGAATGCCGACATTACCAGGAACCCAAACAAAAACTATATTGTAACCATCTGCTTAAGAGAATAGAACAGAATACAATTTTTTAAATGAAAAATTATAATTAATCCGCCAGCCAAAGAGGACAAACAAATTACAAGACAAAACACGACACGTTTTGACCTCTTTGGTCTTCTTCAGGCAAGATGAACAACATTCAGAACAATGAACACAAAGAATGAGCAATCACGTATAACTAAAAAAAAAACGTGAAGCAAAATAAGGAACACTGAAAAAGAGCATACAACGATCATATAAAATCTATGATGTGAAGCAAAATACAAAAGTAGCAGTCGTTCCTTATTTTGCTTCACGTCCGTCATATCAGGGCTCACACACACACACACACACACACACACACACACACACACACACACACACAACACACACACACACATGCACACAAACACACACAAACACACACACACACACACACATGAACGCACACAAACACACTGACACGCACACTCTATCTCAAGTACCTGGAGTTCACGAGACACATGTCTCCTGGAGAGAAATGCTGCCTGGAGGCCATCCCTATCTCCCTCTGCAACACACAGCCATCTATACAACAACAGAGCTGCCAAGGTCTCAAAAGCACAAAGCGCAACATTTTCACACTTTATGTGTAGTGTTCCAAATTTCAGTGTAGCACTGGTATGCGATAAGACAAGTTGCACTCAACAGCCCTTTCAGTCACAGTTTGCTTCGCACAAGCCATGTGGGTGGGCTAAGAAGACTGAAACCTGGCTAGCTACCGCACGGTTTTGATCTGGCCTACAAAAAAGTCAAGATGGCCGACAATGAAGCCCTCAACAAGACGGCAACATCGAAAATATCGAAAGCCATTTTTCTCCCACTCCTTCGTTATTTCTTTTTATGAAATAAGCCTACAGTCTAAAGATCTACACTGTCTCTGCACTGTTTATGCCAGTATTAAGTGCCTGAAGCATATTTTTCTTTTATTTTCAAAATTTGCAGTTTGGGGGCCTAACATTTTGTCACAAAGTTTAGCATCGTAGCATTGTCAAAGAAACTGTAGCATGCTATGCTAAAGTGTAGCACTTGGCAGCTTTAACCTTTTCACCACCATAGGCGCCTTTTGGCGACGATAGGGCAGAGCACCAAAGTCGCCATTTGGCGACAAAGTAGGGTGACCTAACTCCAGATACTCTCACGATCCAAGTTCATGAGATAAAAAGCCAGCAATAAACGTCATAGCTGGGGGATGGTCTGGCCCGTGCTCACAGCCATTTGCTTTGTCAGAACACTATTCATTTCGGTGTTTTATCGACTTTGTTCCAATTGTTTTTCCATTCACTATGACATCACCACCAAGCACTTTACGTACTCGACCTTGCTGTACATCAGCACAGATCAAGTGCTGGGAATATTGTATAGATGGTCAGTTGTTCCTAATACAGATGGAGAAGACCCAGATAGTTACAAGGAAACAACGAATAGTGAGGGCTTGACTGAATTATTGCAACGTGAAGCGTTGGACCGTGGCCAAATAGCTGGGAGAGGAGGCGTGCTGACGAGAGATAAGACTAGATGCCCACTTACTACCGCTGTGCCCCAGTGTTTTTGCATTGAGCCAGCCAGCACTGACTGACTGTTCACTGACTGACTGATGGTTATGTGAGGAGGTGAGCTAAGACTTTAGGCAGTGAACTTCACACACGCTGTGGGCCGACACTTGCTGGTCGAGGTTGAAGGGGGCGTGGCCGACTGACACGTGAGAGGCGAGCCACAGAGACGTATTGGGTGGGTTTTATGAATAGCTGAAGGGCTCTCAAAGGTTCAGAGACCAACAAAAAACAGGCACATGAATGTCTTTGTGTTCATAAAAAAATATTACTGCTGAGAGTGAAAGGGACCTGTGTGTGTGTGTGTGTGTGTGTGTGTGTGTGTGTGTGTTTGTGTGTGTGTGTGTGTGTGTGTGTGCGTGTGTGTGTGTGTGTGTGTGTGTGTGTGTTCCCTTTTTTTCTTACATGTGTACCAGTTAGGCATAAGCATGTGTGTGTGTGTGTGTGTGTGTGTGTGTGTGTGTGTGTGTGTGTGTGTGTGTGTGTGTGTGTGTTCCCTGCTACTGGAGTAGTTGTATTTGTGGCTGTTTCTTCCACTTTTCTGTTGGAAATATCATACTTTCTGGTCTTCAATTGTGAGTGGAGTATTTTTCCTCCCTTGTTGAGAGTTTGTTGGCATTCTTTCTTCATTTTTTATGTTTAGAAGGAACATAACATTCTTTTTTTTTATTTTGCAAATTTGAAATTGTTGTTTACTTACCATTACTAACATGTTATGATATAATAAAAGTACAGTGTATCTCCTCCATTTTACTAAAAATAGCATGAGAATTGGTTGTTTAGTTCCAGAGATATCCGCGTTTCACATATGCTGGTATAAAATAAGAGCTTTTTGGAAAAATGGCTGGCGATGGGGATTTATGCAAAATAGAATGTCTGGCGGTGAAAGGGTTAACCTTTACCAGCAGAGTCATCCAGTAGTGGACGACAGGATTTCTCTCCCTTGAGCCGAGTCATCCAAGTCCGGACGACGGACAGACAGCAGTACAGTCTGCCATGTCGTCCACAATCAGACGACGGGAACATAAGAAATTCCTACACTTTCCATGAAATGATCCAAGGGAAATAAGCTCTGTAACTAGTCTTGGGGATGTTGGAGCGAGTTGTAGACCATACTTTCAGTGGCCTATTGTGAACCTGGCTGACCCCAGGAGCTCTGAAACAAAGAAACCGGCGGCACCGGCACGCCGCGCGCGGCACGTATTTCCTGTGCAAGAAAAAATGTCGGTCAGGCGAAGGGGTGGTAGTGATTTCTCGCTCAATGAAGCGCTTGAAATCATATTACAAAGTGGATCTGGTGATGAGGGGAGTGATAGAGAGATAGAAAACTTTGAAAGAGAATAGAAAAGTGAATTGTTTGAAGATGCAGCCATCCCTTCATCTTCCGACTTGGTGTTGTAAAAGAACGGAATAGAATGCAAACAAAGCATTTTTTCTACTTGTCAGACATGTTTTTCAATCCACAGTCGTGTGTACACATTGAAAGTAAATGATTTGAAATTACTATGTTCAATTAGTTGAGTGTTTGTTCTTTCCTTGACACCTAACACAAGTCCGTCAGTTGTTGTCTAGCTACCGTAAAAATAAATTAAAAAGTGGCCAAATATGTGCGTCGGCAGGGAATGAGCGCTGTGCGCGAGCGTGCGGCAGCAGGGAATCGTGCCGTCTGTGCCGCTCTCGGCTGGATAGTATTAATGCTGGTGGTAGGGGAGATGATGATGGTGATGACAAAATGCTAATAATAAAAAAGAACATTTAAAAGCAGAGCAAGATATACACTTCATATTTAAAGGTCAGTGAATATGTCTTTATGAAAACAAGGTGTCACCCAAAACGTCTTAGCTTTGGAAAACCATGATTGGGACTCTCTGTCTGCAACGATTGTTGAACTAAGGGTCCTAATCGCGATCCTTCATCTGGAAAGATTTCAGTCTGAACTGATATCACATATACTCAAGCTGTCACTGCCGATTTAGCATCCCTTGGGCTCCCAAATCTCCCATAACCATGTTAAATGTACTTTCCTTTATCACCTTCACTTACTATTGGTTTTTCTTTTATATCAATTCAGTCACACTCACTAAAAATTGGAAACTATAAAAAAAAAAAAACAACTTGGGGGACTTACTTTGAAACAGAAAAGAAAAAAAGAGGGAAAAGGGTAGGGGAGAAAAAGGTCCTTGTTTTGAATCACATTACATTTGCAAATGATACCCACTGAAATCAAACTACCAGCTCAAATCGCATGGTAGTCAAATACCTTATCTTAATCTTCAACCCATCTCAAATCAACCAAATGAAATCAACAGGTAAAGTCAGGCTCTGTGGGCAGGTCTGGGCAATTTGATGACTGAAAACCAATGGCAGACAAACACATTGGTAGTTTATGGACATCGGGAGGTAAACCTGGCACAGACGATGACAACACAAAATACTCCAGGAAAGAAGTCTCTAAAAGGGAATCTTTCCTCACAGCATCTTTTTACTGCCTGGTTTCATTGTACCTTGATTCTGAGTGAGATGTGACGGTTGCAGGCTATTGTTGAGCCATTTGAAAAAACACATCAATATTATAAACGATTATTCATTGTGGGTTCTCTCCTCCCGACTTAAGACAGAAACAGAAGACAGCACCGACCCGTTGCATCAGATGAGCCAGAGTAGGGATGGAGGTGCGGATCCTCTTGTGACGGATCCATCTCCCTGAGTCAGCCAACACTTGCTGCTTGATGTAATTGTTCTGAAAAATCCCCACCATCACAGTGAACTTCACCAACAATGTCCGCATATAACTGCATGAGAAATGTCTCTGTGCATACACATACGCACACTTACAAGTTACATGTACACATATCCACATGAAAACACCTGTATGTCAGTAAATAGCACATACACACATGCACTTATGTCCACCTGCATGCACACACACATATGCACACACACACGCTTACATACACACTGATAATATGACCTACTGATAATCTTATGCTCATGCATTTACTCGGTGAACAGTTAACCCTCTGCCAACCGCATGACTGTGCTACATGACTATGAGAATATCATGCCAAGGGAGGTAACTCCACAACACTTACACACTTGCCATTAAAAAACCTCAATAACAAATTTGCTTTTAACTCATCTATTCTACAAAAGTAATGAAAAAAATTCAAAGACATCACTCCACCCAAACCAGCCATTTTTTACTATATATAGTGAACTGGTACATGAGGAAAAAAAAGAAACGAACAGACTAACTCTACTTCGGTGTTCTCGGTGCTAAAACAATTTTCCCTAAATTCACTGTACCCACAGAATATCATGGATTAGGAGCACATAGTGATTTTTCAAGTCTAAGCAAAGTACTGAATCCTTCAGGAACAAAATAAAGTCATTCTATATGGTCTGCACACTAAATAATCAACTTTTGTGGTGAAGGAAAAAAAAACCACCCAAACTTCAACAATTTTGTAAAACCGAAGGCATCACATACAAGAAGATTTGTCTTCTAACTACTGAGGGGGAAAAAATAATACAAACAGATTACTGAATACTGGACTTAATTTGTGATGGAATTCAGCAAAAATGTGCTTTTGCACAAGTGCACTAAGCCATCAACCCCCACCCCACCCCCACCCCCTGACACACACACACACACTGTGGTGATGATGTACCTCTTGTCCATCTCCCCTCTGCTTTTTTATAAATGAGGCAGTTTTTAATTTAGGCCAGAGCTTATGCTCATCCTTTTTTGCTTGCTTTTGTGCAGCAAATAATTTTTTTTCTTGCTAAAAGTCTGCCAAAATTCCTCTGAAATCAAAAGACCACAGGCAAATCATGGGACACTCCCACTGACTGACCCGGTTTCCTGGCTGTCAAAACAAGCGAAACCTTTTTGGGACTTCACTTCTTGGAGCCTACCACTCCAGTCAACAATTAAAGAATCTCTAGCAACTTTTGTTTTTCGAATTTTCTTTTGGGGGGGGGGGGCTGGGCCCAACAGCAATGGGCAGTATGACATCGTCATTATCATCACCCGAATCATTATCGATTCCGGCCTCAAAATCAGTCAACTAGTTAGTTAAGGATGAGTTTTACATCCTATCGGCCCGAGGCCCTTAAGGACAATTATACTACAGATGTAGGTCTGCATTTTAGTGGCAACTGCTGTCATTGGCAGTAGTGGGTGGGTTCCAGTGAGGGTCGTTGCATTCCTCTCTCTGAGCTCGCGCTCCTCTTGAACGTTGGTTCAACTTTGGTCATGTTCCTCTTGAATGTTGGTTCAAGTTTGGTCGTGTAGCTCTTGAACGTTGGTTCAATTTCTGGTTGTTGGTCGACCGACGATG